>CM033728.1:0-600000 GCA_019671005.1 Hibiscus mutabilis
CTATCTCTCCTATAAATATGCCTGAAAATTTTGAAGCAATTGCTCATACCTATAGCCTGGTGTTGCTGTTTGTGCGAACAAAGGTATTACATCATTCTTAGTGACTCCCTGAATTAGAATTCATGATGTATCCTTTTTTATTTACTTTCTTAAGAAGTTTGTTTGAGTGTCTGTTTGCCATGCATCTGTACATGCAAACAAACAAGCATGCATGTGCATTTGTGTTTCTGTCCATTATTTGATTTAAGTAAGCGGTAAACACAGTAATATCTTTTTAGGTTTTTGCTAAATCAAATATATTGGCATCATGTGGGCACATTATTAGCAACGGTATGTACATTGTTTATGCAGAGGATTGACAGAAATAAATTCCCCCTGAACTTATGCTTTTAGAATTTCCTTTTGCAATTGTGTCCGAGGACAATATGAAGTTCTAGATGAAGTGAAAAAATGCATACAATAGATCATTTTAAATTTTATGTGCATATTTTCTGGTAATATTCTAAGTCAAGTCATTCCTTTTTCTGAAAGTTTATTATGCTCGAGGCTGCGCTTTTATAATGCTATTTCCCAATATAGGTGTAATACTAATTAATAATTATCACTGAGATGGTTATTAGTGTAGCTGATTAAGTTATTTGTTCTTAGCAATGAATAATTTAGAAGGAAAAGTAAGAGTAATGGTATGATTAATCAGAAGCCACTGGATGGACCATCGTTGCAAGCTAATGCTCCTTGATGTGTTGGATAAAACCCATGACCATCTACATTTCACGAAGGCTGGCTCTGTTTCCTTGATATTCATGTACAGTTTATTAAGTTGTGAATGCTTCATGTGCAAGTTGCTTCAGTTCCTACAGTTAAGGCTTTTAAATAATTTAGAAACAAATAAGGGAATGAATCTTAACAACTGCTAACTCTTGGAAACAGATGGACGCATTTGAAGGGCATGATAGGAAGTTTATGTGCTTTTAAGGGAATTTGGAATGCAAATATGACATATTTTTCATCATCTGTGTATGCTCCCAAGAAATGTAGTACAGCTACTTCAAACTTCTCTATTCTGCTTTTTGGATTAGTGGATGCTAAAATATTTACAGCATGTTTTTATCTAAAAAAGAGTGCTGAAGTTTGTGGACACAAAAATGTGATATTGATCAATCAAAGAGCTATGTCTCCAGTTTATTTTTTCTGTTCTTTTCTCTGTTCCAAATTATTTACTTGAAGCTTCTTCTTAAATATTGTTATGACTTTTAGGCTAATTATGTGTTTATCTTCGGCTATACTTTAAAAGACAGTTCACTCTTTTAATTCTGGTGTTTTTCTTACAATGTTTGCAGAACTCCTGTACTGATGCTATGATTCGAAGCTTTCAAGTGGCCTTTTCCTTAAGAAGCATATCTCTGGAAGGAGGTAGGCTTTTGTTCATTGTTGAACATATTATTTGATCTTAAACACCAGTACAATGTTAGAAGTAATTAATAGAGGTAGATGTAACTTTACTCTTTATTAGTTAAAGTAATAAATTGGCTTTTCTTCTTATCGATCTTCTTCCGATGTTTACAATTGATTTTTCCTTTTTTTAGTACTGTAATTCTATCTTGCTAAGTTGATGTAGTGCAGAAATTAGATTACTTGAATAAGAACTAAAAAAAAAATAGGGAGCAAATTCAAATTCTCAAATTAGTGTTTTGGAAATTTACATAAAAAGGTAAAAAAGGAAATCAGAACCAATTAGGATAATTTGGCAGAGGAATATACTTCAATTTTAATGAGCCTCATGGCTAACCATCATTTGTGATTCATCTTCTGGACCCATCTCTTAATTTAATGAAGTCTTTGCTTTTTGATAGGGCCACTGCAGCCATCACGTCGGAGGTCCCTCTTTATCCTGGCTACTTCTATGATTATCTTCTCATCAAAAGCCTACAACATACCCCCACTTTTCCCCTGTGCTAAGGCTTCTCTTACAGAGAAAACGGTAAGTGAAGCACTATTGATTGGGATTTTTTTGGTTTATTTTCTCAATCCCATTTCATGTCACATTATTATCTCATAATTTTGATTTTCTAATCTTAGCTGACTTTATGCTTTTTCTTTGTTTTAGGCTGATCCATTTCTGCAATTGGTCGATGATTGCAAATTACAGATTACTAATCCAGGAAAAATATATGGATCGAAAGAAGTTGATGAAGATGCTTTGAAGTCACTTTCAGAAATACATTTAGCAGAGAACCAATCTAAAGAATCACTTGCAACCATGATAGTGAAGTTTCTTGGCAATTTGTCTGATGTATGGTCTTTATCTGCCTTGCTACAATTTAGTTGCTTCGCATTAAGGAGTAAGTATGAAATGTTAACATTTTAGATCATTCTGGCAGCAAGAATCATCCAAAACAAGAAACCAGTTACTTACCAATTTCATTCCTGATGATGGATGTCCCTGTGGAACTAATCTGTTCATGGAGACACCTGCACAAACATATGAATCTGGATCAGCAGATAACCAATCTCCTGAAAAGGCAATTATGTTTCACCTTCATTGTCTCTGCCTCCAAATATCCTCCTAGAATTTCCTACCAAGTTTATTATGTTGTAATGTGCAGGTTGAGCCTCCATTATTCACAGTAGACGATGATGCTTTGCCTAACATATTCAAAGGTCAAACAGGTGCCACCACATGTTTGGCACCTGAACCTGAGAATCTCCTGAGTGTTGATGAACTTCTTGATGCAGTGAGTCATTTGTTACCTGATGATATATGTTAATTAATCTAATAGTATATACATAGGAAGGCAAGTGATACTCAAATGTATTTGTGATCTATTTGCAGCTTTCAGAGACAGCACATCAAGTTGGAAGACACTCTGTGTCAGCCCCCCCTGACATGCCTTATAGTGAAATGGCTGGGAACTGTGAGGCCCTTCTGGTGGGAAAGCAGAAGAAGATGTCTGCTGTAATGATTGCTCAACAGAATCGGGAAGGTTTAGGAAGTATTTCTGCAAAGGAGGTGCAACCTCATTCGCATATTGAATCAGGTTCCTCGAAGGTACTAACTTGTCTTGTGGTTGCATCAACTATATCTTATTCAAGCAAAACATGTTTCTTTTTCTTTTTCTTTTGTTGTTTTCCTAATTACTGCTGAAATAGGCAACACCTTCTTCATGATTGGAGTTTAGGGGCTTTTCATATAAATTTCAGTATATAGCATTATCAATGATGTTCCATAGCAGCCTTCACCTCAACCAGTGGCGGATGCATGCAGCCCCTAGGGGAGCAGCTGCATCCCCATTTTTTTGGAAACATGTTTAAGTTGGTGTGAATTTCTTCCTAAAAGAATTTAATTCAATGTGTAAAGGTAAAAAAAATATTTTTGCATACCCATTTAAAAAAAATATTTTGGACCCCTTTTTAAATTTCTAGATCCGCCACTGACCTCAACATGTCAGAGGTAGTTCAAAGTTATTGAACTAAATGATGGGACCTCCCTCCTAGTGGTAGTTGGCTATAAACCTCTTCATTTGATAACACCACAGCTGCTGAAATGATTTGAGAGTGCATAACCCAATTGTGTCGTGACTACCAGTTTTTCATGGTCATACCCCTCAGCCCATGGTCAGCTTGGGATCAACTTTATGTAACATTTCTATGTTTAGGGAAATAAAAAGCTGTTGCAACATAGGTACAATTGAGGCTTCATAATGATGAGAACCCCTCTCATTCCTCATCCATAATCCACACTTTGAGCCTCTTGCACAATTAGCTCACCATAATTACTAGCAGCTTAGTATTTTATCTCTTCAATATAATTTCTCAAAATCCTTCACTATAATACTAATAATTAGGACAGGAATTTTGTCTCTTTTATTTCAGCCCCTACCATAATATGAACTTGTGCATTGATCTCTTCATACTATGAAGAATATGTTGTGTAACTAACATCTATATTTGGTGGTAGAAGGATTAAGTCTAAACCAGAATTTCGTTACTGCTACCAATATTGATGAAAAACATGTTTGAATTGCAGAGCGAAAATCCATTTCTTGATGAAAACATTGGTGCTGTCTCTTTAAATCAATCTTCTGGCACTAGTCTGAAACTTTGTGCAACCGAGCACCAACACCAGCCCTGCTTTCAGCTTCCTGCATCAATCCCATATGACAATTTTCTGAAGGCTGCTGGTTGCTGATAACCTAGAGAAAAAATTGAAACTTAGGGTTGTAATCAGGCTCGAGCTATGGATGCACCCTTGTTTGGCTTGGGACCAATTTTGTGATTTGATGCCCACACCAGGTCGATAGACCGGCTTCATTCAGCATCTTGTTCACTCGGTGTTTTTTTTAATCTCATTTTCCCTTTGTATTCCTTAAATTGATGGGTGCAGTTGGGATGGCCATTGCATTTGCAGGGTTGACTTTAAGTGCCCTTCATGAGAATGGTACTTTCACTTGTGTTTCATTTGAAACCAAGGAAGGTCCATTTGTCGCTTGCAGATGTAGAGATCTTTCTCCTCTTCCTTTTGGCAGATCAAAGTTATGTAAAGATTGTTTAAAACAGAAACCTAAAACAAACAAATAAATAAATACGTCTTCTATTTTAAGGAATGAGAATATAAGTATATGATTATAACTTGGGTTATTCTAAATTTCACGGGCATGAGTTTGAGTCCACCAAGTGAATGCTTAATCCAGGATGCGAGGCTGGTATGGTACGATTACCAACTCCTCCATAAATAATGTTTCGAAGGTCGGCACCTATTTGGAATTTTGAGAAGGAAGAATTTTTATCTACACTACTTTTTAATTTACGCGCGCTGCTTAATTATTATTGTTTTGAATAATTTCTACCTAAGCTAGTGGAAGAGGAAATTGCTCTTGTATATATAATTTTGTTTAATTGATGTAAGTAATTATTATTTAAATTAACTTCGAACCTGTGTGATCCGCATAGTATTCGTTTTAATTAATGATCATATTTTACAAAATAATTTGTTTGAACGTTTACATAATATTTTTTATATTTGTTTTGTTGCTTATTTTTAAACTAATGCGAGTATATTTTATAAATTAATCTTTGTATTATTTATCAAAAGATTTAAAAAAAATCTCTTACAAACTAGCCGTTTGCACATATTATGAGATTCCTATCCATTGGTTTAGAAGAAAATCATTGGATATATTTTTTTAAAAAAATTACGGGTCAGATATTCGACCTGTTAAATTCGACATGATTTTTTAATTTATTTTTATTTTAGAATTTAGTATTTATTTACGTGTAATTAAAAAGGTGGAGTAAAAATATTTTGGGTTAGGGAAATGAATAGAGAAATAAGGTGTTGGAATAATTATAAAAAGAAAATAAAAAATTTATAATTTTTTAATATATATTTTTGAACTATATGTTTGGCCGAGTACGACTTTATTAAAATATTTGAAAATTTTAATATCACAATAAAATTAATAGACATGTAGGATCGATAACCAACTTATTGTTGTATTACTTGCAGACCGTGTATACTTGTACGCAAAAGACTTAGTCTTGGCATTGTTTTCATAAATTTCCAATACATTTTCCACCCTTTTGCCAAGCACTCACACAGTCACAACAAGTTTTTGGCGCCATTGCCGGGGATTGCAACGGAGTTTGTTGTTTTTAAATTTTTACTTGTCTTCTTTTTATTTTATTTCTTTGTTTTGACCGGTGTATGACTAGAAACCACCCTGTGGTGGAAGATAGGCTATACAATTCGGAAATCGAAAGAAACCTGCGAAAGTTAAAGAAAAAGATTCGAGAGATGGTTCAACAAGGCAATGGAAGAAATGATGTGTTAAACAATAAGGAAAATCCACTCAATAACAATGGAATACCACCAGCTCCTGTAGCCCCAACTGTTAATGTGGAGGAAGAGAGACCTATTAGAGAACATTCGCCACCAAACATTGACAATTTGATGCCAAAATTAATTGGTCCCGAGGTAAATACACCCAATTTCAAACTCAAACTGGTAATGATACAAACACTTTTGAATGTAGGACAATTTGATGGAGCACCTACTGGAGACCCAAGGTAACACTTGAAGCAGTTCATAGAAGTTTGCCAGTTATTTCAGCAGCATGGAGTATCGAAGGATATAATGAAGCTAAAGTTGTTTACATTTTCTCTGAGAGATAAAGTGAAAGCGTGGCTAATTTCTTTGCCACCTGGTTCTGTCACTTCATGGGGAGATCTATGCCAGAAATTTCTGTTACGATTCCAGCCACCTAAACTCACCGCCAAGTTGAGGGGTGAGATCATCACATTTAGGCAGGCTGATGATGAGACCCTATATGATGCCTGGGAAATATACAAAGATCTGTTGAGAATATGTCCCATGCATGGATTCCTGAAATGGACCCAAATAGAGACATTCTACAATAGACTTAATGAGTAAACCAGAACAGTTGTTGATGCATCGGCAGATGGCTCACTAATTGACAAAAACTATACAGAGGCAGTTGGCATCCTTGAGAGGATTTCAATTAACAATTTTGAATATCCTACTGCCAGACTTAGGACCGGTACTAAAACTGGTGGGAAATTATAGATAGATGAGCTCACATCCATCCATGTTGAGATTTCTAATCTTACTAGCATGGTGAGAACCTTGCAAAAGAGTTATGAGGCCCAATAAGTTAAGGCATTAGCCCTATTCTGTACAATATGTGGAGAGGATCATCAAATGAAAGATTTCCCTGCCAACCTTGAGTCGATAAATTTCGTTGGCAATTTTAATCGTAATTATAATTTAAATTCCAATACTTACAATGTAGGATGGAGGCAACACCCAAATTTAGCTTGGGAGAATCAAAGAAGCAACCAATATAATGCCCAACAATAGAGCAACAATGCCCAGCGTCAGAACAATGCCATGCTAGGGGTCAACCAGAATGCCATGCCACAAAGGGCACAGAACAATTTTTATGCAGGGCAAATGAACAACCAGGGGACTTTGACAGAATATATGGAGAAGAATGATGCAATTGTCCAGAGTTTGGCAGCATCGATGTTAAATTTAGAGGTACAAATATGACAGATTGCCAATGCACTCATCAATAGACCCCAAGGAGCTTTGCCAAGCGATACAGAGGATGCCAGACAAAACCATAACAAGCAATGCAAAGTTGTAACTCTTCGGAGTGGTAAACAATGTGAGGCTGAGACATCTGTCAAACAACCAGTTTATTGCCAAAAGGAAAAGAATGAACCAGTAGATGTAACAAAAGAACCAGAAAACAAAGAAGCAGATAGGAGCATTGCCAGCCATCGGACTGATGCCAACGAGCAGACTAATGCCAGCGAGTAGACCGATGCTAGATAACAGACTGATGCCAACAAACTGTTGGCAAAGCCAGCAGAACCAGCATATGTTTATCCACCTCTGCCATTTCTACAAAGGTTACAAAAGCATAAGCAGAATCAGTAATTTAAGCGTTTCTTGGAAGTGCTTAAGTAATTGCAGATCAATCTTCCATTAGTGGAAGCACTCGAGCAGATGCCCAATTATGTTAAATTCATAAAGGACGTCTTTTTCAAGAAAAGAAAATTGGTGATTTTGAGACTGTAGCTCTCACCGAAGGATGCAGTGCCAGGATACTCAATCAGTTGCCACCAAAATTGAAAGATCTAAGAAGTTTTACTATCTCGTGCACTATTGGAAACAAATTCATGGGCATGACACTGTGTGACTTGGGAGCTAGTATTAACTTGATGCCGATGTCGGTGTTCAAGAAGCTTGGCGTTGAGTCAAGGTCCACTACCGTGACACTTCAGTTGGTAGACCGATTCTTTGCACATCTTAAGGGTGAGATTGAAGATGTGTTGATAAAGGTAGATAAGTTCATATTCCTAGCTGACTTTATTATTTTAGATTATGAAGTTAATGTAAATGTCCCAATTATATTGGGAAGACCTTTTTTAGTCACCGATAGAGCTTTCATTGATGTACATAAAGGAGAATTAACAATGTGCATGAATGGTCAACATGTTACATTTAATGTGTTTCAAGCTTTGAAATGTATAGATGAATCAGAGGAATGCCAAGAAGATGATATGATATAGTCTATTTTTAAGGTGGGCGTGGCACAACTGTGCCAATAAGCTGATGATAATGCCAGTGAGACCGATAGTGAAGAATAAGCAAGCAAGGATATTGAAGAAGTAAGCTATATCGGACAACCAGAGCCATTGGAGTTGGCTGGCTGAAAGATGGTGGCACCAAAACCATCCATTGAAGAGCCAGCAGAATTGGAGCTCAAGCCATTGCAGACCACCTTAGATATGCATATTTAGGTAAACACTCGACCTTTCCAATGATCATTTCTGTTGATCTAACCAATAATCAAGAGGGAAGATTGCTAGAGATTTTAAATAAGCACAAGCAAGCGTTGGGTTGGACCTTGGCAAATATCTGAGGTATTAGTCCAACCATATGCATGCACAAGATAATCTTGGAAGAATATCATGGAAAAACGATTGAAGGCCAGAGAAGATTGAACCCAAGCATGAAGGAAATCGTGAAAAAAGAAATTATTAAGTGGCTGGATGCCGAGATAATCTATCCATATTTGATAGCTCGTGGGTCAGCCCGGTACAATGCGTGCCAAAGAAAGGTGGCATGATTATGGTTTAAAACATCACGAATGAGTTAATCCCTTCCAGAACTATTACCGGATGGAGAGTGTGCAAGGAACAATGCCACCAAGAATGGCCACTTCCCGATGCCTTTCATTGATCAAATGTTGGACAGATTGGCAGGTGGGAGAATTCAGTGTGCCAGTCACAATACCAGCACAAGCTTGGCATGCAGCGGATGTAATTTTGGGAAAAGAAGATTTACCCTAGCTTGATTAAATTCAGCCCATGAAAAGTGAAATTTTGAAACCTAACCCTAGCCGCCCAAATAATGGATAAGTTGTACTTTAAATTCAACTTAACCTCTTATCACTTCAAAACTTTAAACTTACCTTATCACTTACACCCTTATCACGTCATCCCTATCACTTACACCCTTATCAAATTAAATTTTCTTTTCCCCATACACGCATAATACCATCATTACCTTTTTTAATTTGGCCACTTTTATTACCTCCATTAAACACTCTACCTTTTGTTTTTGCATCCACCTTAGCCGGTTCAAAACCTTTCACTTTTCCCCTTTGATCTTTTATCAAGCAAGAAACAAATATTCACGATCTTTCTCTTCTCTTTTCTAAAAATCCTTCAATCTTTCGACCTTGCTCCCATGGCTTCTTCATCAACACCTTTCAAAACTTTCTTCAATGAAGAAATCCGCCAGAAGTATGAAGACAACTTCTCATCGAAAATGTTTTGCTATGAAAAGAGCTTCGATTTCAAGAATAAGAGAAATTTGGGTTTTACCCTGGATTTCATGGCAGTAGTCACCAAGCAAAAATGGGAAATGTTTTTCCAGCAAAAGAGCGAAATCTTTCCCAACATTATTCGAGAGTTCTACGGACATCTCACAACCAAGGCCAATCCATTCTTGATGATTAGAGGAAAATACGTGCGGTTCGATGAAGGGTACATCAACACTATGTTTGAGTTAGATGATGAAGACGAGCATGCAAAGGTCGTTGCCACCATGACCGCTGCCAAAAGAAAGAAGATGCTAGTAGATTTATGTGAGCTAGACACTGAGTGGATTATGTCCTTAAAGGGCACTGAACGATCAAGCGGTTGGCACTAACATCGCAACCGAAGGGGTGGAACCACTTTCTCAAGGTAAACTTAATGCCAACGACTCAAAATGAGACCGTATCGGAAGAGAGGGTGGCATTACTGCATTCCATTATCACGAGCATGAAGAATAATGTTGGCCGGATCATCATAGATGAAACGTACAAATATGCTGGTAAGCTAACTGGTGGTTTGTTCAAAAGAATCCTAATAGTAACGTTTTCTGTGAGAAGTCATGCATTACTATTAGGATGAGCCAATATTTTTCAAACAATGTGCCGACCAAGTGATAAGATAGTGTGTGCCAGAGGATGAGAATCACAACGTTTTGCATTTATTCCACGCCGCATCGTATGAAGGTCACTTTGCTGGGATGAAGACTGTTGCCAAGGTGCTGCAGTCAGGATTCTTTTGGCCTACACTATACAAAGATGCCCATAACTATGCCAACGCATGTGATCGATGCCAACAGACAGGGAACATCTCTGGCAGACACTAACTGCCGCTCCAAAACATTTTGCATGTGGATTTATTTGATGTATGGGGGATAGACTTTATGGGTCTATTTCCTCTATTGTTTGGTAATCTGTATATCCTTGTAGCTATGGATTACGTATCCAAATGGGTTGAGGTTGTGGAATTGCCAACAAATGATGCCAAGGCCGTTGCCAAGTTCTTGCACAAACATATTTTTACTCGATTTGGTGCCCCTAGAATGATTATTCATGATGAGGGTACCAATTTTAAAGGCAAACTAATTTCTAAAGCTTTGTGCAGATATGGAATTCAGCAAAGGATTGCCACGGTATATCATCCTCAAACAAACGGGCAAGCTAAGATTTCAAACAAGGAAATCAAGAGTATCATTATAAAGTCTGTGAATCCATCAAGGAATGACTGGTCTTTAAGACTAAATTAATTCTTGTGGGCTTACAGGACAACATTTAAAACTCCTTTAAGCACTTCACCATTTAGACTCATGTTTGGAAAAGTATGCCATCTCCCGGTAGAGATGGAGCATCGTGCATATTGGGCTATCAAAATGCTTGATATGGCATGGAGAGCTGCTGGAGAAAAGAGATTACTAGACCTAAACGAGCTGGAAGAGTTTAGATTAAAAGCCTATGAGAATACCAGACTCTACAAGGAGAGGACAAAACGCTGGCATGACAGGAGAATCATGCCAAGACACTTTGAAGTAGGCCAACTTGTTCTACTATTTAACTTGAGGCTTAAATTATTTCCAGGCAAGCTCAAGTTGAGATGGTCAGGCCTGTTTGAAGTTATAAAGCCATATGTTCATAGAGCTGTGGACATTAAAAATCTGAAGTCGGGAGAAATTTTCAAAGTAAACGGCCAGCGTTTAAAGCACTATTGGGAAGGTGATCATAAGAATGCCAATGAGATTATCCTCTTGGCAGAGGTATCACAACTTCATCATCAGGTTTTGAATTTTTGTAAATATTAGGTTAGATGTTTTTTTTCTCTTTTTTAGCATTTTTTGTATTTGATTTTTCCTTTTTAGTTTTGATTTTCCTTTGCTGCGTTGAAAGGTTTTCTTTGAGTGTGTGCAGATCTAGTGTGTCAGGAATAACGTCAAGGCAGAACTTGGCATGAGACGATTACAAGTGTGAGAATTCTATGAGCCAGTCACAATACCAGCACAAGCTTGGCATGCAACGGATGTAATTTTGGGAAAAGAAGATTTACCCTAGCTTGATTAAATTCAGCCCATGAAAAGTGAAAATTTGAAACCTAACCCTAGCCGCCCAAATAATGGATAATTTGTAATTTAAATTCAACTTAACCACTTATCACTTCAAAACTTTAAACTTACCATATCACTTACACCCTTATCACATCATCCCTATCACTTACACTCTTATCAAATTAAATTTTCTTTTCCCCATACACGCATAATACCATCATTACCTTTTTTAGTTTGGCCACTTTTATTACCCCCATTAAGCACTCTACTTTTTCTTTTTCATCCACCATAGCCGGTTCAAAAACCTTTCACTTTTCCCCTTTGATCTTTTATCAAGCAAGAAACAAAAATTCACGATCTTTCTCTTCTCTTTTTTAAAAATCCTTCAATCTTTCGACCTTGCTCCCATGGCTTCTTCATCAACACCTTTCAAAACCTTCTTCAATGAAGAAATCCGCCAGAAGTATGAAGACAACTTCTCATCGAAGATGTTTTGCTGAGTTGGATGATAAAGGGTACATCAACACTATGTTTGAGTTGGATGATAAGACGAGCATGCAAAGGTCGTTGCCACCATGACCGCTGCCAAAAGAAAGAATATGCTAGCAGATTCATGTAAGCTAGGCACTGAGTGGATTGTGTCCTCGAAAGGGCACCGAACGATCAAGCGGTTGGCACTAACATCGCAATCGAAGGGGTAAAACCACTTTCTCAAGGTAAACTTAATGCCAACGACTCACAATGAGACTGTATCGGAAGAGAGGGTGGCATTACTACATTCCATTATCACGGGCATGAAGATTAATATTGGCCGGATCATCATAGAAGAAACGTACAAATATACTGGTAAGCTAACTGGTGCTTTGTTTTTTTCGTTATTAATTTCTAACATTTGTATGAAGCACGATGTGCCTAAGACCAATTTGAAAAAATCCAAGAAGTAAAAGGAACCAAAATCACACTGACTGTATGAAAGAACCTTACTGCCACTGATTCGAAGAACAAAGGTAAGGGAAAGGCTGCCACGCCAACACCAAATCCAAAAGCACCGAAGGCTGAGTCTGAAGCTTATATGTTGATGGCAATGCTCTGCCAAATCAACCAAAGCCATGAGATGATTCTCTAAAAGCTAAAAAAGTTGAGGAATAGCGCAGCAAGCTTTGACATTACATTCAGGCCAAGGATGTTACTATCAGGAAAATCCTTGAAAATTTGTCCTCGGACTCTATGCCAGCCTTCGCAGATTTTCCCGTGGAAATCTTTACCAACGATGATGCCATGCCTGCCAGTCCCCAATCCGTTCATACTCTGACACCCTATGATGCCACAGTACCAGTCTCTCATGTTCAATTAGAATCTGCTAAGTCTGAAACACCACTTGAATCTGAAGAAGAAGTCCAGAAGAAATATGTTGCCCCTGTGTAGACTCTCTAGGTGAATGCTGGCAAAAGCGGCATAAAATATGTATTAGAAAATATAAGAATGTTCCAAAAGGAGTCTTTTGCGTGCAAGTATACACGGTCTTCAAGTAATACAGCTGATAAGCTGAGTATCGATCCCACAGAGATTGACTTGGAATTCAATTACCTTGATTTTTACTTGCCTTAAGAAAAAGGTTGATTTGATTTGAAATTGGTTTTAGAAAATAATTAAAAAGTAAATGAATGAAAGTAAAGTAAAGACGTTGGCAAGGAATGTAGTTTAATGAATGATGAGCGTTGGTAGGGAATGCCTGATTTTCACGCTATTCATGTCGTGTTAGCCTTTAATAACAACCTGTCTTGGCATTGTTTGCCGAGCAGATTCAAAATTAGAAAAGCCTCTCTCGATGGTCATTGCCCTAAATTGATCATGTAAAAACCCATATATCTCTATAGTGCATGCTTTTAAATAAACCAATTTGATTAAGATCCAATCTATACTCCTAAGGGGTAGATTTCACTCCCAAAGTAAGTTCATCTACTTGAACGACTTCTCTCGAAGCTTCTCTCCTTAGTATTCAACAACTTAATCGTTGCCACCCCAAGTCTGTTAAGATATTGAGGCGCAATAGGTCAACAGTGCTAGCTCTCGCTTGGCATAGTATTTAGGAAATATTAAAGTTTGTCGAATAGATAAAACTTTGCCAAGGCAGATTTATTATTAAAAACTAAAGCATGAAAATAACATAAAACCCAAACATCCCCCACCAACTATTAAATTAGTTCATGGTGAGGAATTTAACCAACAATCCATAAATGTTTTTGAAATACATCATCCTTAAAAATAAGATAAAATAACTTAAAAGAGAGAATGGGCTAGAAGGGGTCTCTTGATGTAGCCCTTCAAGATCCAGGCCTCTCGTCTAAATTGGTTGGACCACCCTTCCACGGTGCATCTGGTTGTCAGTCGTCGCACACCAACTCCTCACGATCCAATCTTCTTCGCCCTCTTAAGACTAGCTTGGTTGGTGTTTAAATAGGCGTGCAAGGAATGGATAGGACTAGCTCTTCAAATTTTGAATTTCAACTGCCCAAGGGATAAAGGATTATCTTCTTATCCAAATTTGATTGAGAGTTTATCAGGCTAAGGCTGACGTCATCCTGCCGACGCTACCCTGACATCCATGTTAGGCACATTTTGAAGTTTCAATTCTTATCTTCAAAATCATTGTACCATTGGATGTTGTAGCATTAGTCACATAGAGTTTCTCCCCAAATTAATCAATTTATTAAGTTTGGGTTTCAAGATCCTACTTATAGAGAATAATTTCTCTATGACATATTTTCTTTTAAGCAAATGCACATAACATTAGTTTGTGCTATCATCAATGAAGGTAATAAATTTTCCTTCAAACAATTGTTTGCCATATCAATTGTTATGACAAAATTTGTCACGACATTGATCTCGTTTGTTAGTTTATAGTCTGAAGACTTGTTCTGGATCTTATGGCAAATGAAGCATTTCCTATGAAATTTAGCTTCCTGACCACATCGCCTAATTTACAGTTTGAAGTCATTTTTGACTTCCACTATATTTGCCTTAGCAATATTTGTCTTAGCAATATTTGTCTTATCCTCTCTAACAATAGGAGGATCTTTCTTTGACCAGGTTTATCATGGTCAAATGTGCAACACCTTTTGTTGCCACATTTTGAAATTCTTTCAAATGAATTTCACTGTTTTTTTATTGTGTCACATAGTCACAAACCAGAAACAGAATATTATGAATCTGTCCATTGTCAGGAATTTAGTCAGAACCTAAATTCAGAAATAGAGACACAATTTCTAACTTTTGTTAGACGTCAGGAATTTAGTAAACTAAAACCTGAAACAAAAGTTCCGACGGTCTAATAGAAGGAACAATAATGACTAGTGCACCTGGTAGGTAACTTTTGAAAAGAGAGGTGGTGCACTAGGCACGCTTAAATACCAAGTCTTTCAAAGAACCAATCCTAGACATGCACTCTCATATTGTCTTTGAATCATCTGTTTATGGATCATATTCTTGAAATCATTCTAAGCATGGGTGATCAATTAAAATCATTGCCTTTGATTCACAACAATCTGGAATCAACCATTAAGAATTTGGTAACTAAGAATTTCTTAGCACCGACATCTTCTATTTATGGTCCAACAACCCTCACAATTCTTTAGCCATTTTTAAACATTGTGCACTTCATAATATGCATCAGACTAGGTTGTAAGAATTTAATTTTGACATAGAGAACAAAGTTCTTCTATGCTTTGATTCGAGACCTCGGTCGGAATCAGCGTTTTGAATTTAGTAACCAATGTTACTTCCAGAAATAAATTCACCGATTTATTTCCAAAATAGAATCATACTTGATTCCCAGAAAATAAATTCACTGATTTATTTTCCTTATCAAATTAGAATCAACGCAAGATTCTAACGGGGAAATAAATTCAATGATTTATTTCCTTATATCTTCTGTTAAACATTGTGATTAGTAGCACTAGAACCCAAAACAGAGATATCAAGGCAATAAAAATCAAAGGAAACTGATCCTTTAATTTGTATATTCTTGTTTTTGGAGAAGATCACATAAATCCGTTAAAACGACAGGAATTAAATTTCAGAAACAAATTATTTACTAGATATTTGTTTACAAAATTTCGACTAGGTATCATGTTCATCTCTATAAATTTCTCAAAAAGAAATTATTAGAACGAAAAAAGAATACACATTATTTCTATACGCACATATACCAATAATTATTATTAATACAATTAATAGTAATTATTAAGGAAAGAAACAAAATTAATTAAAAGTATTCCTTCCCTTCAGCAATCCATGATCGGATTAAAATAAGGCAACAACCATTTAGCATTTATAAAATGCCCTATACTTGGAAACGTTGAGAAGGAGCATAACATTCTCACATTTTGGCCTTGCTCTCGAACTGCAGCAAGTTCCAGATACAAATACCAGTCTTTGGCGGCTAGAAATGGTTCTATGTAATCCATCAAACGTGTACTCCATTTGGAATGAAAATTGAGAGTTGGTCTTCGACTACCGCATTGCATGACAGTATAAAATTTTGCTGCATAAAAAAATATTAGTACTGATCGAAAACTAATTTTGAAAGACAGAACCATATGATTCAATCTTGGCGTGGTATAAACCATTGTTTTATTAGGTGATCTGCTCTTCTTGGATTGAGACTAAAATCTGTCGTAAGATTGTTAGAAAAATTAGTGTTTATCTAAGAATAAATAATAAACAATAAAATTAAATATTGATTTATTATTCAACGAACAGAACAAAATATAAGAATGATACAACGTTGTAATGCAAATTGATTTAATCGAGTTTCAAACGTGTTGAGGCTTGCACGAACGCAGCTTCCTTAAGACAGATTTTCTGTCACTCCTATGGTGCTCGAGTTCATTGGTCGTCTGTCTCCCAAGATACAACAATAGATGATCAACCACAGTTGCACTGCCGTGGAGATCACGAACTTGCTCTTGCCTTCGCCTACCACCGAAAACAACTTTTGAAAAATCCACAGAGAAAACTATAGAAAAATTCTGTGGTTTTCGTTTTGTTGAAATCAAAGGAATGGCATGCTATTTATAGGGGAGTGAGCTAGGATAAATGTGAAAATCATAATATTCTGAAATTAATGGTGATTAACCATTTAACCAAATTAAATCGGTAACAATCTGTTAATACCATATTAAAACATAATATTCTCGTGAATTGCACTTATTACCTTTTTAATAATATTCGAATTTAAAGGAAACCATAAATTATCCTTTTAAATTCAGAATATTCAAAAAGATATGCCAATAATAAGGAAAAATTTTATTCAAAGTGGGTAAAGTATCCGCAGGTCCACGAAGGGCACTACCGGTCCGGACATTAGCGTCTCCCACGTCGTGCGAGTGCGCCCCAACCTTAATGGGTTCGACGAGCTTCGATCCACACCCCTCATGCGCCTGCGCGCGAGGCACAATTTCTATTAAGTCATTCAATGACCACCAAGTAGGTAAGTGTATATAAACACTTCTCATTCCTTTTATCCCATCAATGTGGGATAAGTGGGCTTCACCTCCTTATTCAATTCATAACTACCGTACTTTGAGCATCAATTTCTCATTCATCACTCAACCATTCTGAGCATATGAGATACCGGTGTAAAGGTCTCATGGAGTAGAATAAGATCCCATAAAATCATTATTCGAATCTCCACATTTACCCATTCGAAATATGGCTCAAAGTTATCATTTTTCTCAAACTTTTCCAATAGTTAGAAGCAACTAGTTGAAATTGATGTATTCTTGATGAAATATCATTTGATTAATTAGGGTTTAATTTGGGGTTTAAGAATTCAAGTTGAATTTGGAGTTTTTATGAAAGGAAAATGTTGGAACAATATAATTAAAGGTTAATTTGAGGTGTTGGAATGGTTAAAGGATGCTAAAGATGTGAATTATGAAATCTGACCAGAATTTTAGTCTTTGGCAGTGAGTTTGGAAATTTACCAAAAATTCCATAAAAATGATAAGGAAGTAAGCCAAATACCATTGTATTCCTGGTTCAGTCTAGTTTCGTTTAAAACAAACAGTGTCTGATTTCGATTGGGATATCAAAAGATATGAATTTTAAGTGACGAAAGGTCAGAAAACATAGTAGCAATCTGCTTCGAAATTCAGCCTTGTTCAAAGAAGCTTTAAGATCACCCATTTTCTTTTGGTGATCATCATGGACTTTTGAAAGAAGGTTATGCAATTCTTTGTTTTTCTTTTCAAAATCTTTTCGTTTTTCTTGCATATCCGCAACCTTCCTTTCAAGTTCTAGGTTGGTTTTGGATAAAGATTCATTTTGGTTTTTCAAATCGGAAATTATTTTCTTGTTTTTCAAAATTGACTCTTTATATTTCACAACCAACTTATTATAAACCTTTTGTAACTCATCATAAGCTTCTTGAAGCTCATCAAAAGTAAAATCAAAGCTAAATGAGTTTGAGTTTACCTTAGGATCCTCCTCTAATGCCATGAGACAACGGTTTGCTACTTCTTGCTCCCCCTCATCAGATCAATCCTCATCACTCCAAGTAGCAACATGTGCCTTGAGCTTCTTCGTCTTCTTCCCAAAGCTTTTCTTCTTTAGTTGGGGATAATCAAACTTGATATGTCCCGGCTTCTTGCACTCATGGCAAAGATTTGATCATTTTCTTCCTCTTTTTGCTTGTTCTTGAAACCCTCTCCATTGGAACTTCCTTCCATGGTTGGATTTCATGATTATATCAGTTTTATTTCCTATAAAACCCATCTTCTTCTTCTTCATTTTCTTTTTCTCTATCTTTTTCTCTTTCTTCTTTATCTCCTCTTCTCTTTCTTTCTTCATAATCTCATGAGTGAGAAGAAACCCCATAAGAGCATCAAGCTTCAAGGTCTTGAGATCTTTAGCTTCGATGATGACAGTCTTTTTTTAGTCCCATGACTCAGAAAGAGAATGGATAAGCTTCTAAACAAGCTTCTCTTCTGGAATGATTTCTCTAAGGCCTTTAAGGCCGTTGACGATGATGGAGAATCGATCAAATATTTTGCTGATGTTTTCACCCGATTCTATTTTGAATTTCTTATAGCTTAGATTGAGGAGTCCAATCTTGGTCCCCTTTACTTCATTGGTTCCCTAATAAGTAACTTCAAGTTTGTCTCATATCTTCTTCGGACTTGTGCAAGAAGACATCTTTGCATACTCATCCGGTCCAAGAGCACAAAAGAGAATATACATGGTTTTGTCATTTATTTGTATCTTACTTCGATCTTCATCTGTATACTCTTGCCTTGGTTTAGGGATGCGTCGGTCACCTTCTTCCTTCATCAGAATAGATGTTCTATCTTCCACTACATCCCATAGGAGGTAGTCATTGGACTTAATGAAGAGCCTCATTTTATTCTTCAAATAATGATAATTATCCCCATTAAAATATGAGGGTTTGGTGATGGATTGAAACTTTGCGAAGTAGTTTTCGAAAGTAAAGGCAATGGCTCGATGTGTTGATTGATTGAACACCTTAGGATCGACTCAATAAGATATGAAGCCTTCCAATGAGTATAGCTCTGATACCAATTATTATGATGAACAATCAATGCAAGACAGTCAAGAGGGGTGAATTGACCATTTAAAAATTTGTGAAAGCAAAAAGATAAAGACGCTAGAAATTTAGAGTGGTTCAACCTTCTCAAAAAGGTTTACATTCACTACCTTAGCTATCCACACTAAGGATTTCTCAACTCCAACAGATTTACTTTCTTTTTTAGGCTCAAGGAGATAACCTTACAACTCCCTTAAGGTTTATACCCAAAACCTTAAGAACCCTCATAAAGAGAAATAAAAATGATAGCAAACTGAAAATCCCTCACAAGGTAAAATGTTTGTACAATTCTAAGGTCACTAAAACCCCAACACTTGAATAAAATGAATACAATTAAAATCACTCAAGTGGATTTACAAGATTTTACACTATAAGCTCAAAGATTGTTGGATGTGTGCTTGAATGCTCTTGACTTGTTGAATAGTTGTTGAAGAAGCTTTGAAGACTTGATTTTATACCCCTCATTGATTTCTAGCCGTTTGGGTAGTTGGGATATTTATTATAGCCGTTGGGCTGCATTTTTTCTACAATAAATGTTGTTTGCCAACATTGGGTATCGGTGCTGGGTTTTATAGGAAATAAAACTGATCTAATCATGCAAGTAAACGCATCGGAAAAATATTTTACAAAAAATCCCAAGATCTCATGCAATCATATTAACGAATGACAAAGATAGTTATAATATTACCTCGATCTAAGATTTTGTAATTCTATTCTGCTGAGGCGCTGCCTTTCTAAACGACGACCGCCCTCTACAAGTATCCACACGCAAATGGACGACGAACGACTATCGGAATGCTAGTTTTTCTTAGATTTCAAAAAACAAAGTTTTGTGATTTTGGTGGCTAGTCGAAAAAACTCAAGTATCTTAAAACCCTTGGCATACATACATATAAATACGACTTGATTAGGGTTAGGTTGAGTTCACTATTGTAATTTAATTAATTTTTTTTAAATAAATTATAATTTAAAATAAATTATTTTATCTAATAAGGAATTCAAATCCAACCAAATCTAGATAATATGATTTATTTAATAATATTATTTATTTATATTATTTTTGAAAAATAATAAAACAAATTAAATATTCTATTACAAGAATATGAATTTAACTTATTTAAATTTGAATAAATAATTTTTAATAATACAATTTAAAATAATCTCATTATCTTAAATTTATTATTGATAGTAATAACCACAATCATTCTTATCCATTCTTAGTGTGCAACCCTATAGGTTCAATTAACGTTGGCGGTAGACAAAATCACATTTTATCCTACATGCCATAAGTGGCCTCTAGCAAGACATTATGATTACCCAAGTTAAATGAAAAGCTCATAATTCGAAACAACCTTAATACAGTTTATGTCATAATCCTTTTATCTTACGATATCTTGATAGAATATAAGACATGGAAAATATTAACCTTATATCGTTCTATCCTTAGTTTCTCGATGCCCAATTGAACATACTAAACAAGTCAATTGATCTCTTCAACTCATTTGAGCACATCCATGCATTTCTTAGTCTCAATCATCGAGGGGTCTAGAGATATCTCTCTTATGTTAAGAGGGATAAATTCCATCTTAATTACTCACATCTCACTGCATGATTCATTATTATGTTCAAGCACAACCTTTATAATCGTCCGATTAAAGATGATGCTTAACTATGTCAAAACATAATAATCATCATGTTGAGAACCGTAGCAATTTTAAGTCTAAGGATTTAATGTCGCAAATGTTGAAGATTAATATATAACTTTAATCCATGTATTAATCTCAAGACGGGTCGATCCTAATATTTGTTCTCAACAAATACATATATGAATTTGATTTGAGTCTCATTCACATATCCATCTTATGAATATCTATCAAACTTCATACCAATCTTAACTTATTATTGTTCCCACAATAATAACCGATTAGGGATATTTAGAATAATTAATAATATTCAAGGATACAAAAGCATGTAAATTTATTATAATAATAAATTCAATAATCAAAATATCATGTCTATACAATAGGCCCTAGGGCACTATGGCTAACGATCGGTACTCAAACACCCGTATCGGTACTTGCCATAACAAGAAATAGCCATTGCAACAAAGGGGTATTGATACGCGTGAAGCCGTATCGATACAAAGGTGAATTTTACCAAGGGTATTAGTACGGTCCGTACTGTATCGATACTGATTTTGCTCACTGAAATCCTTGAAAGTTTTGTACAAAAAGTTGTATCAATACGCCCATATAGGGTATCAATACGAGTAACCATTTTTCAAACTTATGGTTCCAATAAACTGACAAGAAAACGGTCAAAATTTGAATGCAAAGCTTTGGAAAATCTTTAACCCCTATACCGGTATGTTGTAAGGTGTACTGATACTCGTAGGCAATTTGGTTATCAGGTTTTAAGAGGCGTACCGATACGGATACACGTACATCGGTACCCTATAGCCATTAAGCAAAAGTCAGTTTTCCAGTAGCAAAAAACTGTACCAATACAGCCTTGGGCGTATCGGTACTCTTGTACCAAATTGGCTATTTTAAGTACCAAAACACTTGGAAAATGTTTAGGGTTCAAGGTTTTGACTTAGAAGTTGTTTTAAGTTCGAATGCCTGCCATTTCAGTGAGTAAAACAAGTACTTAAAAATTTATTCCATTTTACAAAATAGTCCTTGTTATATCAAAATTAAATATAGGTTTAACACTAAGCTATTAACTTAGTCTTAATCTAGCTTAGACATAGGTTTAGGCTTTCAACGACTAATAAGGATAGCTTGAATAGACAATAGAGTTGTTAGGGTTCACGCAGACATGTATTACCTTAGCTTCATTGTTATTAACTTCTAGGCATCGAGAGAGTCAGAAGTTCATTGGAAAATCTTGTCGAGTAGATAAAGATCTTAATGGTTTACTCAGACATGTATTGTCAGTCGTTATAGCATTGAAATAAGTAGTCAAGCATAATTCCTAGGCAATAAACACAACTTCCATAATCATCTGAATATTTGTCGCATCATCTGTTTGTCTTGATCATGGCTACTTTACTTTATTTGCATTTAGTTTTGATAAATCACCATCAAACCAATACTTGCTCAACCAATCATAAGTACGATAACTCCGTATTTATTGATCCAATCCTCATGGGTTCGACACTCTACTTAATCACTTTATTACTTGATCGACGAGTATACTTGCTCTAAAGTGCATATCTATTTGCATACCTATTTACCAAGCATCACATATATATAGTCAGCAAGCATCACCTATAATTATGTTCAACGTTGCTCTAAATTGCATACCTATTTACCAAGCATCACCTATATATAGTGCTCTAAATATTATATTTCTACAGTGGTTTAAATGTTTTTATGTTTCTCAAGTATGTCATGTCCGAATCCCCTTAGTCTATTTTTATTTCCTTTTTCCTTGCATTAACAATAAACTAAAACATATATTGTATTTTGTACTTTATATCACAAATGGCCATTCAGTTCAGCGGCAAACTCACGCCACTTATACCCAGAGGAATCTAGGTTTGATTTCCAACCAAGGCAAAATAGCTATTTGTTTTATTTTCCTCATCCTATCAGATGACATGTGTCGGCACCTAATTGAGTGATTAATTTATTTAATTAAATTAAAATTAGGATAAATTTGATATAATTGGTAACTAACATGGACCAAATGTGTAATTATATAAATTTCCTTAACAGTTACGTCACCCATTTAACGACGCTTAACAAAAACTAGCATTCGAGTGACCAAAAGTTTACATATCGAAATTGTAAGTGACCTTATGGTCGAATTTGAAAATCGGTGACCAAAATTGTACTAAGAGAAAACATAAGTGACCATTGCAGTAGTTTACCCATAAAAATAACGTTTTAGGTCTTGTTTGGTAAACAACTTTTTGAGCTAAAATTAAAGGTTTGAGTTATTTTTAGAGATTTGATCAGTTAAATCCGCTAATTTAGATGTTTGATAAATAGAGGATTGTAATAGCGGGTTGGGACCAAACCTCCCAATTTGAAAAAACTCCTAAAAGGAACTTTTTGAGTAAGAGGTTTGGATAATTCTTTTATCCTTAACAATTACACAAAATTTCTCTAAATAACATAAATTTAAATAACTAATAAAATTAAAAAGATAATTTCATAAATAAAAAGTTAATATACACATCTAAATTTAATAAATTAATAAAATTATATTCAAAATATAATTTCATAAATAAAATCTAAATTTAATCATTATTAAAATTATATTAAAAAGATAATTTTAAAAATAAGAAATTAATATATATATATATATATATCATGTATGTTTAGTAATGATATTAAAAAAAGTAATTTTCATAATCTAATTAATATTAATAGATACAAAATATTAATAACTAATAAATTATTTAAACAAGTATTGAATATAATCATGTCCTTATGTGTTATTTTGCTTGTTCAAATGGTTAAACAATTATCATTTATCAGTTAATTTTACCACACTTTTATACAATCCGCTAGTCAAATGAACTAATGCTATTGGCTATTATAATCCGCTATCAATTATCTGCTAATAGCCAACAGGGTCTTACTGTTATTGTCCTAGAGCAACCCTAAGCATTAATTCTTCTTAAACCCATTCCCCCGGTTCCAAAGATTTGATTAAGCATTGCTTGTTCTATGACTAACAAAGGGTTGATCCGAAGATAAACCCTTGCTGGAGGCAGAGCTGATGCCTTTTTGGGATACACTAGGATTGATCAGGGCAGCCACAGGAGTTGATTGTTGCATAACCAGAACGGAGGCTGACACTAAGGAATCCACTGATATTAATGTATCCCCAATCAATCCTATCTCCGGGAATTCACTCCAATCTGAAAGCCCCGAGGTCAATGGAGACTGCCTGTCATATCCTCTACCTACTATGTATAAATCATAATCATTATGAGCCGATGTAATGGTTGATACAATCTGGTCTCCACCGTTGACAGGTTTTTCCATGTAAGTAATGGATTGATTATGCATTGTTCTAAATCTAAACTCGTTAATGTAGTCGTCATCAAGCAGTTTCTCCTTTTCTTTCTCAAACATGGCCGAGAATACCTCCGGATCAGTATCGTCTTCATCTGCTACACTCTCTAACAAGTCTTTCCCAGGGACAAATCTCACTACAGTTAGTGTCACTCTTGGATTGCCCGCCATTCTCCATGCATAAGCCAACGCCTCTCGGTCATCAGATCCTTCAACAAAAAGCATAGCAATCCGAATTCTTCGAATTCGATCATGTTGGGATTCTAGAGGAAGATGCTGAGTTAGGCCGCGATCCACAAGTATGCCAATGGAACAAGGTGCATTTGCAAGCAAGTGTTGGCTCACTTTCTTGTGCTCAAGGTTTTGGTCCTCCCAACCCCCAATGCCATTGGGTTTCTTGTGATATGGGAGTAAGATGACAGCCACATTCTTATCTATCGCAAAGTTACTAACATCTTCGTGCATGGTGGCGTAAGGGGACACCGCGGTGAGTGGGTGAGCAGTGACATCATGGTTGTCCTTTTGAAGGGATTCAAAGGCACGGGCGATTTGCTCCGACTCGGCTCTTTCTCGAGTGGTGTTACTAGATATGTCGTTTGTTTCACTCTTATCATGGAAAATGAGCATTGCAGAAGCGCGTCCTGTGAGCTCAACCAAGTAAACGGCGAAGACCACAATTGGGGATTTTCTGGTGGCATTTGAAAGATGCAAAAGGTTGATTAATCCAGAAAGGTTTTTGCTGGAGTGGAGGCATGCCAGGACTCGGAGCTCTGACTCCGGTTTGCTCCTTTCCAAATTCATCCGATGGTGCTGCTTCAAATGCCTTGTGGACTTGTGAGTGAAACTGACGACTGGGCCAACCAAGCAGGTCATGATTAATACGGACACCAGCATCCAAGTAAATGTTTGCTGGTCAAGTCCCTGAGGTCAAGGTGAGAGCAATATAACTAGAGTGTATGATAATGGTTTAATTAAGAAGCAATTCAAAGAAACTTAACCTTCAAGTTCCGGCCCTCATGAAGCACAATGATGGCAATCACGCCCTTGGTGTTCATCAGGACCCCCAGGGCCAAACTATCCCGAAACGAGCATTTCAAGTAAGTGCAGACAAGAAGAGTACTGACAATTTTAATCAAGGATGACACAATTACGACAGTAGCAACCAGCCAATGCTGATATCCGGTAGATATATATACGATATTGGTCCTCAAGCCAGCAACCAAGAACACGGGGGGCAGCAGAATCCCTACCACGAACTCCTCAATTTTATCAATGATCTTAGTCCCAATCTCTCCTCTGGGTATCATCAGTCCGAACATGAAAGCTCCGAACATGGGATGCACGCCGCATAACTCTGTGATAAACCCACAAAAGAGCACCCCTGTTAGAACGAAACCAACATGTTTATCTTCCATTGACGATGATGAGGACGAGTCCTCTCTTGCTGCTCCAATTCGTTTAATCATTCGGAAAAGAAGTGGACGAATCACAAACCAACATAGTAGCATGAAAATCAGAGTTGGGGTTATCCTTAGAAAGTTGCCCTGCCCATTAATTATAGCTACTGTTGCCGCAAGAAGAATCCAAGACACCAGGTCAGTGAGAACAGCTGAAGTCATGGCCGTCTTTCCAAGATCCGTAGACAAGAGCTTGAGCTTTGAAAGTATTCGAGCCAAGTCCGCCAAGCTGGTGACAGAAAGGGCAATCGCCCAAAAGAACCCACCCTCCATAGGAGCATCTTTTCGAGCATTCCGAACAAGCTGGTATAATATCATTCCTCCACACCCGGGCAAAATTATTCCAACAATGGCCACGCTGTAGGCTGTTTTTTCCATCTTTCGGATTGGTGTTAGGTCCATCTCCAGACCCGCTAAGAACATATAGAATGTGACTCCAAGACTCCCCATTGTTTCCAGCAACAAAGCCTCCTCAAACGGGTGGATGTAAAGTGCTAACCATTCCATACTTTGCGTCAAAGTTGGGCCTAGCAGAACGCCTGCCTACATGATGCATTAATTCATCAACAATCAATTTAAAAGCAAAAGTATTTGTTTGATGAGAAAAAAATTACAACAACCACTATTTCACATACAAGAATCTCACAAACAAAGCGAGGTTGACGCATGGGTTTGAGGATGGTCATTAAAAGCCGACTGACGCTCATAAATAAGGTCAGTTGTAGCATAAAACCGGGGAGAAATTTCATTAGGGGTCTGGTTGCTTGCCATTCAGTCAAGCCAAGGGTCCTATTTTGAACAAAACATACATTGAATTGACTTTCTACGCGACCCACTATGGTGTAGTTTCCTAAGGTACCGTACATCGGCCTAGCACCTTTATCAACAACCGTACCATTTTCCATCTTGCTGCACTAATTTCTAACACAATCCAGAGAAAGATTATGGAGGACACCGATTTTGAGAAGAAAAAAACATTAACATATAAAGGATGGAATGTACGATTATCCGCATTTTTTGTTGGTTTTTAGTTGTAAAAACCGTTGGCAACAGAAGGACAGTGGGTATTTTCACGCAATTACATTAAAGTTAAAAAAAAATTAACGGGCTAAATCTAGACTATAATTCCGGTTTTTTCCCTACCAACAAGAGGTGGTTTAATTTGTTAACAAAATGATGCCTTGAAGTTATATCTCATCCTCAGGCTTAAGGCTCGTCGTAATTCATAACTGACCAAAGGGATTTCATTCAACTAATTATCAACTAATTATGCCAATTGAATATGTAAGGGAAATTTTAGAATGGTTGACACGTCATTAACACTACACACCTCATTCATTGTTAGGTGGTCATTTATATAGTTTACCCTATAATTTATTATATAATTTATATGTTCGGTGTTGTTAAACGTTTTGAAACCATCTAAAACCAATACAAGTATCAATATGCCATTATGGAGGTTTTGGATGTTTATATCTATCTCAAATATTTTCCCTCCTATAATATAATTAACGTCTACACATTTTTTTCAAAAATTTTCCCTGTTTTTTCTTTAAATATATCGTCTTCAACAGCGGTTTTAATATCGTTTTCTGTTTTTTCTTTCTTTTTTTTTTATTTATTTATTTTTAGTTTAAAATTAAAATTCTCTATGTTTTGAATTCGTTTTTTCTCACATCTTGTTGTGTTTGTTCTCCTATCTCTGTGGCACGATTTTCTTTTATCATTATGGTAGGCTGGTGTTCGTGTAGCAGTAATCGCGGTCAACACGACACACCTTCTAATCAGAGAATGTATATGGTCTAATATGATTCGATCCCCTTTTATGATAGTTTTATCGATGCAATTAGAACTATTAACGAATTAATATGCAAAATTAATTTTCTTGATCTCCACTCAATATTGTGTTTAATTGGAAGAGACACGGAAATTTTTATGATGGTTCTTAGGCTTTCTATCAAAGATGAATGACGTATTCAACGAAAAGTTCAAACTTTTTTCCTTCACGCTCTTGAGATTACATGTTTTAATTTTCTTTCTTCAAGAGTTTTCTTGGAGAACTTGATCTTATGATTGAGGTGTGTTGTATATTTTTTGACAAACCATAATCTTACCTAGAGGTGTGTTGTATTTAGAGATGGGCATGGGTGGTCGGGTCGGGTTTTTGGCCCACCCGAAACTGACCCGAAAATAAATACCCTAAACCCTGCCCAACCTGAATGCATTCTTTAAAAAACCCAACCCAAAAATAAATACCATAAACCCGACCTACCTATAAAAAATTAATTTTAGGGACCTAATTGTAAAAAAATAATTTTAGAGGACTTGATCAAAATAATAATAATTTTAAGGACTAAATTATAAATAAAATTTAATTTTAAGGTCCTAATTATAAAAAATATATAAAGAGTGGGTATTATTATAAATATTCGTAAAAAATTTAGGGATAATTAGACAATTAGTCTCGGGTCGGATATTTTTCACCCTAAATTCGTCCCGACCTAACTTAACCCTTAATAAAAATTTAACCCGACCAGGCCCTCGATTTTTTATTAAAAATCCGACCCAATCGGGCCGGGTCAAATTCCAACCGGGTCGGGTAAAATGCTCATCGTATTTGTATAACAATTTTTTAGATGGTATAGTAAAGTTATATTATATAATCAAGTTATATAACATATTTTTTGGAATTTATATAAATAACTTAGGAGAATTTTTTTTAATTAAAATATAAAATTAAAACCAAACATTGAGTTTTAATTATATATAAATTAAGCTTATGAAGTTTTTATATTTATATTTTAATTATACTTTTTTTCTTCTACGAAATTAGAGGAAATATAAATTAAGCTCTTGATTTTTTTTTTTTTTTTGCACTCAATTAAGTCATTTGACCATCATTGACTGTTGAATCTAACAGGTTTTTTGATCGATTGGTGCAGCGCGTCGTATCACAATGTTGTCACTTGATATTTTTAAAATTATTTATTTATTTAAACATTTCCCTAAAAGTTATAAAAATATATATTTTTTTAAAAGAAAATAAATATCACATGATAAAACTGTAGTTTATCATGTGACAATAACATATAAAGAAAAAAGTTCAAGATTTAATGGTCAACATTAGTTAGATGACTTAATTGATTCAATTTATTAGTTCATGAACTTAATTGAATGCAAAAAAAAATCAAAAACTTGTTTTTTTCTAATATAGGGCAAACTACATATTTAGTACCCAACCTATTACCGTGTTTCTGTTTTGGTACCTCACCTATTATTTTTAGTAAAATAGTACCTAATATTATGTTTATGTTCCGTTTTGGTACCTAACCGTTAAAATTAATAGATATGATGACATGACTCATTTTTAATTGGGATAATAACAATTTTAGTTCTAAAACTTTATACACTTCTATCAATTTAGTCCAAACTCTATCAATTTAATCATCTTAAATATTTGGATTTAAATTGCAAATTTCCTCCTCTTTTTTTCTTCTTCCCCGAAAGCCGCATCCCCTCTTTTTTCCCAATTTAGTTCCCTCGAAATACTTAAAATTCATTTGAAATAAGTGGATTTGGTTTTCATTTTGTTCTTTAAATTTTAAATATGTTAAGAAATTAAAGTAATTAAATTTACCTAATAAAGACCACCACGACTCTGTCTAAACCATGAATCCAGCCATGGGGAATGCGGAGAAGCTCTTGAACCAGATCATGAAGCTGAAATTCACCTCCAAATCGCTGTAACGTCAGGTAAAATAGTGCGAGAAGGAAGAGAAATCGGAGAAATTGAAGGTGAATAAGGTCATCGAGAAAAGTAACATGGCGATAATTTACCCTTAAAAGTTTCAATATTTAATTCTTGGTTTTGGGGGTTCTGGGTGATTTAGTGTTGTTTATTTGAAATAATATGCTACGGAGATGGACAAATTTACTAAAATATTGCTCCTAATTTTTTTTCACAAATATGACACAAGTCAAATTATTTTTAAAAATATAGTATTTTTTACGGTAAAAGTGAAGATGATAGCATTACATATCATCTTTGAACAGTAAATTAATTTTTAATTGTTGCACTGTTACAAAGATTGCTGGTACCTTGTTTAATTGTTGCACTGTTTAAAGACGGTGCCTCTTGCTCCCGTCTTTTAATTTTTTATTCGATTTTTATTCAGTTATCATTCATAGACAGTGACAAATGGTGTCATCTTCAAAATCACTGTAGAAATGCAATATTTTAAGAAATAAATTGGGTTCTACCATATTTTGAGAAGAAAAAAAATAAAAGACAATATTTATGTCAATTCTCGATGGAGATGTTAGCCTTGCTTTCTTTTTTTAGAAAATATGTTTTTTTTTCATCCATACTGTAAACTAATTTTGATGAGAATGGTAAAATTTGGGGAGGGGTTGATATGATGTAGGCAATTTGTAGAAAAATCTTAGAGAAAAATTTGGGGAGGGTAGTTGAACATGTTCGAACCAAACCATAATATATATATAAAATCTAAAGCCGGGATCTATCATGTCAAATCATAAAGAACAATAAACTGAATAAACTGAATGCAGAAGCGTACCTGAATTAATCGATATAAAACCTTGAATCTTGATGTTGAAAGACTAAATCTTTGGTATTGATCTTCCAAGAAGATAGGTTTTCTCTTGACGTAAAACTCTCTGACGGGGAAGGAGAGAAAAACAAGTTAACCTATTTCTTGGGGACCACTACCTCTTTATATTTCTTGGGGACCACTACCTCTTTATATAGTTGATTATTAAATCAACTATTAAATATTTATAACTCTGCCCCTCATTGAATTATAAACATATCTTATGGTATCTACACTTTTATTTCCATGAAACTTTAATACCTATGACACGCCTAACATAATTGGTCACTTGATTTTGTGTCATACTTTATAATAGCATCATACATTTTACATATGTGCCCACAACTGCGGATTTTAATCCAACAATCTCCCACTTGGGCAACATATGTTTCTTGACAAATGTACAACCTTATGAGCTCAAAAATTGCTATTATATAATAGGTATTCTGTAATAATCTTGTCCATCAACTATATCCATATAGGATCAAAGCAGCCTTTGTCGTATCAATCATGACAAGACCCATCAATGGTCACGTATACAAATATAGTCAAATGACATAGATCAATCATGGATGCGTAGCATGGAAAATTACATGAAATGTGAACCAAACATGTCTATTTCCAACTGGTCCTCCTAAGCCTTTGCAAGATCAAACTTTACTGAATTCAAAGTGTGCATAAACCAAAAGAACTTTATTTCTGCAGAAAATAATCTTAAAATATCCTTAAACTAAAGTAATCAGAATTGTGTCTAAAATGAATGAGTATTTTTCAAAATTACAAACTCCCACTAAAACTAAATATCCTTAAATAACATTTCACCCACATGAGTAGTGTGCTCATGAAAGACCTAGGGTGTCAGTTTCTTAATAAGCGCGCAATTATGGAGTTTGTACCAACATGCTCTATATACACACAACCACTCTGAATTTTCTTTAACAACTAGGAACTTAATATTTATGTGTTTCAAATTAAAGTGTTCCTATTGTTTATAGAATAAAAGAAATGCATATTTATTACCACAAAATAATCGAAGTGGTCTTTCTATTCAATCTATAATTAGCAGCCCATGTGACAAAAAAAATTGCATCAATATTCTAATAGAATCGAAGTCTGTAAACTTGATGATCTCTAACTTACCAGAACTCCGATATGTGAGCATGTAGTTTTTTTTTGTTCTCTAAACATATCTCATAACCCTATTGGCTGCTATCCAATGGTTCAAACTAGAATTGCTTAAATATCTGTCTAACATTCCAACAATGTACGCAATATCCGAACGCATACATACTTGAACATAATTAGATTCTCAATAGCTTATGCATATAGAATTATTTGTATTTTCTAAATTTCAAGGTTACTTTTAGGGCATTGTGTAAGACTAAATTTGTCTTCTTTAGCAATATGAGTATCACTTGGTTTACTCCCACTGAACTTGTAGTATATACAATTGTCAACCAAATTTATCTCAAAGCCGAATGAGATAATCAATGTGAAATTTATAATTTCATTAATGAGAGTCCTACTTAAGCTCATAGATGAATTTATTTAATTTACAAATCATTGATTTTGTATCATTAGACACAAATCTATGATTGTACCATATAATTCATTTCTTTAATGTCTCCATTGAAAAACACAAGCTTAACATACATATTATGTAGCTCAAGATTAAAATAAGCAACAAGCGTCATGATTATCTTGAAAGAGTCTTTCAATGAAACTTGAGAGAAATTCTCCACAAAATCAATGTCTTCTTTTAGAGTATATCCTTTAGATACAAGACATGCCTTATACTTGTCCACATTATCATTTGCATCCCTCTTGGTTTTAAATATCCATTTACAACCAATTGGTTTGCACCTTCAGGTAATGAGACAAGTTCCTAAACTTTATTGTCATGCATAAAATTATACTCTTCTTGAATAACATCAATCCACTTTTGAGAGTCAGAACTTTTATGATCTGATAAAAAAATTGAATCCTTTTCTACCATTCCATTATTATCCTTATTTTCTTGAAGAAATACAAAGTAATAATCTATAATAGTATTTCTCCTTCATCTCGTGGATATCTTTAATGACACTTATTTTTTTTTAAGGTTGTTGAGTTTGTTCTTCTGAAACAATTATCTTATCTTGAATGAGAGTTGTTCAACATTGTTTTGCTGAGGTACTTGATTCACTTCTTGATTAGTGATAGGTGTGAAACCTAAACATCATCAAAAGTGATAGTATGAATTAAATTATAATCCAACTCCTCCTCAATAGCAATGTATCTAACCTTATTTCTCCCTCCAAACTCAACATCCTAAAAATGTTATAAATCTCTCCTTAAAATAATCCTTATTGTAGGATCATAAAATTTACAGCCCGTGTATCACTCAAAATAACAGAAGTAGTTGCTCACTTTTGAAGTTTAATTTCTTCACATGTGTCCTAACTTATACAAAAGAATCAATACTTTGTAACTTATTGTTGTTTCTTTTGATTAGGACCCTTAGCAACTTTATTCTAATATATTTTTATTGCCCTTATTCTTAGAGACACTAATTAAATGAGTACTAACTGAATGAGTACTTTTACACTTATAATGCTTCAACTTTTCTTCTTCTTTAACACAATGAGAAATAAGCTCATTTAAAGTCTATTTATCTTTTTGATAGTTGTAACTAATTTTGAATTGGTTAAACTGTATAGGAAGCGATACCAAAATCATAAGAACAAACAATTGTTAGAAAGTTCGATCTTATGTGCCTTAAATTTTGAAGCAATATTAAACATTTTCATAATGTACTCCCTCACATTTTCTTGACCCTTATACTTCATAGACATCAAAGAAGGCATAAGTGATGTCATCTTAACCTTAATGTTCTGGGTAAAACATTTCTTAATTTCGTCAAGGAAAACCTTAGATGAGTAATCTCTTTAGATTTGTGCTCCTAAAGACTTATAGAATGTTGTTCTTTATGATCATTAGACTCGTACAATTTGAACAATTTCTCCTCTCAAAATCCCTTTTTATGGGTGCTTACCGCGGTGAGAGGTGCAAGTTATTCTCCCTTAGTGTAAAGTCTGTGTTAATACAACCAAATACTATATGTAAGTGTCTTTTCTATTCCTTGAAACTAGTTTTACTAAACATGAGTGTAGAATGTATTTAACAGATATTGTGACAGCAAAGATTAATTACCTAAATATAGAACAAAAATAAATAAATAAAATAAAAACAAGCTCACATAAATATTCATAAGTAAACAAATAAATTCAAAATAATGGCTAGTTCCCCTCAAGATACCAAGCACAACATTAATATCAAGTCTTTGGACAGTAATATTAACTGTAAGCGGTACTCTTGTTGTAGCAATCAAACATTGACAATAAACTATGTCAAACAATAGATTAATCTTTGGACTAACGTATTGCTTACATAAAATACCTTATAATTGTCACACATTTATCGCCACATTTGTCGTTGTAATTCTGCCAAATATTAACTTTCCTTTGGGCCAATTAATAAACGCATGAATTACAAAAACCCATAATTATCTTACTATTTTAAATAAACTAATCTACACAAAAACGGTCACTTTGATGACATTATGTTTCAATTAATCCTTTAAAATATTAGACATCTGAAACCAAAATATGAATTTAATTGTTTCAAAATATTTGTCTTAATTTTATCTTTCAATCAAATTAAAAGATAACCAAAATAATAATAATTTTGAATAAAGGTAAACCTCATATCAAGATACCGGACACTCCATTAATATTTCATCTTTGGACAAAATATTAACTTGTAAGTGATATCTTGGTACAGTAATCAAACATTGTTAATAAGAACATGTCAAACAAAAATCTTCTTTTGGGCTGCTCACATATAAAACTGAATAATTATCACATGTTTATTACCACAGTTGCACATATAATAATGTTAATTATTAACCTTCCTTTGGGCCGATTAATACTAACATAATCCGACTTACATGCACAAAACCTTCTACATATTAAAATAAAATAATTTCTACAATAGATGTCACTTTGGTGACTTAATGTTTCAATTAATTTATCTTAAAATATATAACATAAATGTACCGATATCCAAATTTAAAATTATGTAACAGTCAAAACTGAAATTTCTGATAACACTTAAGTTTCCGAAATAACCCAAATAAAGTTGTCTATATGGGGCTATTAGAAATCGAAAAAACCGAAATCTTTGACCGTTTCTCAAAAAATTCCTTAAACATGCATTTACCAAAATAAAACTTGAATTCAAAACAACCAATCTTTAACTAAAATCAAAAATCAGAAGTACCATACAAATGAATAATTCATATAATGATCCCATAAAACCTTAAAATATATCCATAATAACCTAATGATCAAAATTGAAATTCTTGATCAAATTGAGGAGGATATGAATTTCATAAAATTAATGACATGTTTTCCAAAATCAAAACAATATTAACCTAATAAACAAAACCTTAAATAAAAAACGATGTAACATGTAACTTCATTATTCCGGAATCATATATAAGAAAAACAAATTGATTGCTAAACCTGATTAATATTCAAGATAACATAACAATGCACCAAAAGCCCCAACATAAATCAAAACACAAATTTAGAGGAGACTTTAGTTGTAGGAAGCAAATCCATATTTAACCAAACTGAATGTAAAAACCTTATACGTATATTCTGAACTATTTAATTAAAGATCCGAGAGTACGGCACAAGGAATTACACGTCTGAATTTGTCTTTAATTTCTAAAGGGATGTTCGATTCAAGTTTCATGCAAATAAATTATCCTAAGTTTGAACTCTGAATGGTGCGCGAATCGAATTCATAAAAAAGAGTAAAATAATAAAACCCAAAAAAACATATACAACATAATTAAATTGATGCAATCAAAAGATTATCAATCAATTCATGCATAAAATTAGCATTAATGCATAAAAATTTTAAACCTTAATTCATTTGGCACAAATCTATGCCTAATTATCGAAAAACCCTAAAAGTCAAAACCTAAAATTTTAACATAAATCTAAATCCATAAAGCCGTAAGAACGGATCAATAAAAGTAATAGAACATTAATTCATTCTCAATGATTCAACATGACGAGTCTCTTATGCCACTTGTTCGAACCAAACCATAATAGATATAAAATCTAAACTCAGGATCTATCATGTCAAATCATAAAGAACAATAAACTGAATAAACTGAATGCAGAAGCGTACTTGAATTAATCGATATAAAACCTTGAATCTTGATGTTGAAAGACTAAATCTTTGGTATTGATCTTCCAAGAAGATAGGTTTTCTCTTGACGTAAAACTCTCTGACGGGGAAGGAGAGAAAAACAAGTTAACCTATTTCTTGGGGACCACTACCTCTTTATATAGTTGATTATTAAATCAACTATTAAATATTTATAACTCTACCCCTCATTGAATTATAAATATATCTTACGGTATTTACACTTTTATTTCCATGACAATTTAATACCTATGACACGCCTAACATAATTGGTCACTTGATTTTGTGTCATACTTTATAATAGCATCATACATTTTACATATGTGCCCACAACTGCGGATTTTAATCCAACAGAACCACGATCCGACGATCAATAAACATAGCATGCAAGCTAGTACAAGCAATAAGGAGAGATAAATAAACACGTGGCGCTACCATTGGTCGCCTAAACACATGCTTACATCATGCAAAGCATCATACATGGCACACAAGGCCTAAACATACTCGGGATCCCACCGGATCATCCGAACGAAAAGCACAATGTCATCATCACAAACCTAGAGTGAGGCCCGGTGTCACGCAACCTCAAGAATGTACATTCGACATCTCTAACCATGGTGTTGCAGCACTCTTTCTCTAAGTATCTGGATCCCATCAATCAAAGGTGACTCAACTACACAAGTGTCCAAACCGCACATAGCATTGACACGATCATCATACAACACACAACATTACTCGATCCACCAAGAATCTCCTAAGGTTGTTATTACCACAAGTCGCCCATTTAAGTTTACCAACTTGTTAATACATTATGGAAGTGTAGATTAATCATTTTCATTAATTATCTCTATTAATCCATATTATCTCATTAATATCCCATGTCAATTTACATCTTTTTATTAGCATTATAGATTATTTTGTTCAGTAGGTACTGGTACTTATACGTGTACTGATATTAATATAGGTTACTGGAAACCCTTAATTCCCACAAGTACCGGTACGAATCAACCCGTACCGATGCAGTCCCTAATTGTGTACCGGTACGGCCAAGGCTTGTACTGATACCCTATTACGAGTCCGTACAATTCTTTGAATTACGATATTACCACACTTTATTCGATCCCTAAAGCTTATGAAAGTTGTTATGGTTTGTTTAGTAACGCATTAATTCAATTATTATTAATTACTGGCTTCATGATCATTTAATCGAGTATTTATCCCTTAAGCATAACTTCCAACGAATCACGTCAGTCTATTCGAACAAGAATACAAGGCATCACAATTTATCAACCAATCATCAAATAATCATATGGACATCTCATAAATATCGAGTCTCATACTATCGGTCTCCACGCATGCATATTCATCATCTACCTAATTTGCAGATACTAACACGCAAAGTAATCACATTTATGATGCTCAAGAAGCAATAGGAGGTCGAGGTGTACTAACCTTAAGCCAAAGCGATAAATCCCCATCCTAGCTCCTTCAAACATCTCTTTAATTCCAATATTCGAGTCTACAAATTCCTCGGATAAAACATATACGATTACATGAGCCATTTTACATTATCAGACTACTTTAGGGGATAAAATGCATAAAAATAGCTTAGTGGGTTCGAATTTGGTGAAACAGACTGTGCAATCGAACTCAGAATGTCGAGAAAACCCCCAAATAGGGTCTCTCGAAAAAGTCAACATCGGTCAACGGTCAACGCCGGTCAACAGCGACGATCAATGGCGGCGATTGGCGGTTGGTTCGGCTCAACTCGAAGGGTTGGCTTGATGGACCAGCTTAGTTCCTCGGCTTGGGTCGGCTCAGCAGGCCGGCTTGGCTTGGTCCAACAGCTTGGCTCGACTCGATATCTTCCTCAGCTACTAGAGCACGCTCATGCGCATGCGGTGGCGCATGCGACGACCTCTAGTGGCCAGACGCAAACGGAGAGCTCCAGACCAGCTTGTCTTCGGCCGGTGAGTCCAACAGTGGCAACGATTTTTGATGAATGGTGACAGATCTTGGCATTTTGAGCTAGGTCGAACTTTTCTTGCTTCACTCGACGGATGATGGCAGTAACGACTACCGACCGATTCCTCTAGGCAAGCTCGACCCGATGGTGCAAGCGGTGTCACTCTCGGCGGTCTGAACGACGACAAAAATGGGTTTGAAAACTTCAACCTCCCAAAACTCTCTCAACGCTCTTTTTTTCCCTCACTTTTCACTTTTCCCTCTTTATCCTTAAAAATATCTTCTCCCCCTTTTTCTCCCACGCACCATCTATTTAAAATTCAAATAGCCATCTCTTTCCAAAATAATGAGCCCAAACTTAAAATACTCTTAACTTAAACTCCCAAAATAAAGGCCCATAACCCGGGTCCAATACGCGATTCACTAACCCGAAAATTGGGTCGTTACAATTGGTACTTGAATTGTCATACCAGTACTGGAATTTTGATGGAGCTTTGTGTATCAATACGTTCAAGGCCGTACCCGTACTCACAGTGTAAATATTATGCAATTGCATCAGGTCGTACCGATACAGTGTTTACTGTACCAGTACCCACTATGTTCAAAAACTTCAAAGGCTTCAGGGTATATCGGTACGGAGTCCACCATATCGGTACTGATAAGGCATTCATAAAAGAAATATAAAAAGTTCGTATCGGACACAAAGGGTCGTACTGGTACTCCTTAAACAATTTAGAAAACATATTCAAAAACTCGTACCGATATTCGCTGACCAAAAAGGCCTCTTTGAGTACCTAAACTCTTAAGGAAAATTTGAAACTTAAAAGGATTGACTTATAAATATTTTGGCTTTAAATACAATTAAATTTTGTTCAAACATTTGTCACTTTAAAGATATGTGAGTAATTTCAATTACCTTAAAAATTTATTTAAAATAGGTTATATCAAAATAAAAAAAAAACATAGGTTTAACACAACTCTATATCATTTTTATAACAAAATTTAAAGATTAACATCTATTTTATAACTTTGAGAAAATTTAGTATCCAAAATCTCATTTTTAGAAATATTGTGGAATTTAAAAGTCAAAATTCGTTAGTACATAAAGAAAATGTTATTGGTAGGGGAAATATTTTTTTGAACCTAATAAGTAGTCTCGTAAGTTAAGAATATGTATGGATAGATATTACCTTATAGTAAATTGTTTCAAACTATTTTAAAAAAATGTTATTGGGCACAAATGGTAGGAGTTACCACCCGCCCTTTTTCCTCAAAAGGAAACGACAATTTGTTTGAGGAAAAATAATGAAAAGGAAATGGCAAAAGTAAACTTTGATGATGAAATGTTGTAAATTGCATTGCTTTATGTTTTCGCATAATTAATCTACAAACCCCACGAATTATACTTATCTGCTTTAAATTAGCAGCAAAACTACTTGTTTTTAAAAGGCAAGTGTATGAGAAATAGCCCAACGTCGTGAATTGCAGTAAACTAAAAACCATCGGATGCGGATGAATCCTTCTTGTTTTTGAAAGAAGCCTTCAAAATGATCCACCAGAAGACTATATTTGAACAAGCCCCAACTCACAATGAAACCCGCTTAATCTGAAGCTACATATAATATTCTTTACATATTTTTTTAGTTGCCGTCCCGGTTTTTTAGGGTTTTGCCCTCACTAATTTGGACTGACTCGTGTCGCATACCTAACTTTGGTGGGTGAGTCTTCCAACGGAGATTTTCTGCATACACAAGGTCTCGAACCCAAGACCTACTTAAGCCATACAAAATTATTTACCACAAGGATCAATCTCGTCGGTAATATTCTTTACATATTTAAGAGCAAAGCAATTCCACTATTAATTTTAAAAATATAAAACCCTTCCGAAGCAAAATCAAATTGGCATATTTTCTTGAGATCACAAGGACCATACTCATATGATATAGGACTAGTTAGGACTTAGGACTAGCCTAACTGCCATACCAAGTCTTCTCTCTCATATGCTCAATAATCGACAAAAAATAGAATTTTTTACATACAATAGTAGGATGATGGAAGTACGACTTTCTCTTTTTTGGGGGGTTTGAAAAGCTGGGTTGAGATGAATGACTGGGGTATTAGCAGGCACATCCCCCAGACTCTTGCAGGGACTGAGATGCATTTGTGTTGCTAGACTTAAGATTGACGTCCACCATGTCTTCTTGCTTTGTTGAAGAAAGTGTTTCCATTCCAGGTAATGCAGCTGCTATCTTCCGAAATAGAGCCTGTAAAGTGATCAACAAAGAATGAGAGCCCCTAATATATTGCCCAGAAAGCCGCAAGGATAGAAGCAGACTAATATCAGCTGGTGGTGCATCCATTAAATATGAAAAATTGATCAAACCATCCCTCCTCAATATTATCCCAAAACAAAACACACAACCAGTAAGATTTTATATGGATTCTAAGCACCACAATTTGCGTCAGCAACAGATACAATGGATGTAGAGGTTACCACTTTACCTTGATGTTGAAGCCAGCCTTGGCACTAGCTTCAATAAACATAACATTGATCTCACGAGCCTTGGCTTCTCCTTCCTCTACCGAAACTTGCCTGTCAAATCAGTCATGAAATAAACGAAAATCAAACTCCGAGAGAAATTATGTCTCAACAACTTCCCTTGTTCAACTTTACCGTAAAGTAAGAATCACAAACTAATAATGCTGACAGAATTATAAACTAGAAAGAAAGACAATCAATCTTTTCCTTTTTCTTTAACAATAAAGCTGGTCACCAATGATAATAAATTAACATTACCTTTTGTCCACAAGATCTGTTTTGTTCCCAACAAGCATAATGATTACATCACTTCCCCGTTCAGCGCGCACTTCTTCAATCCAATTTGAAGTATTTAGGAAGGACTGCCTGCCTACAACATCAAAACTAAAGTTGTTTTACGAAGCAAACGAATCTGCGAGATTGCATTTAACAAAATGGCAATGTATTACCCACACAAACATGCATAAAACATGATAATCGATCAAGCAAATATATGATGAGATAGAAGATGACACACTTGCTACATCATAGACAATGACTGCCACCGAGGAATCCCTAATGTAACTTGGAATAAGACTCCTGAATCTTTCCTGTCCTGCAGTATCCCTGCAGTAAATATTAAGCATGTAAAGACCACTCTTTTCAAATATCACACAACCCCACAAACATTTGAAACCAATTTTTCCGATCAACACCAAAAATAATGCAGCTTTATTGCGATAATCCAAAATTCAAGTAGTAATAATTAATTACATGCAAAGCATCAGTATAAGAAAAAGAATTCTCTACCAAGATTGGCATCCCACTAAACCAACTACATAACAAAGCAAGATCTGGAGGAGGATTATAAACATACAAGGAAACAGAATCTACACTGGCTGTAAATTAGCAGGCTAAGTTAGAAATGCCCATAAAACTTGAGAATATAGTAGCTTAAAATGAAGAATGACAGACAGTCGATGTCTTACCAAAGCTGCAATCGAACTGTTCGATCTTCGAGGTACATTGTTTTCGATAGAAAGTCGATACCAATGGTTGCCTGGTTAAGGAATGAAAGACAAAATTCAGAAATCAGAGCAGACAAGATCTCGAAGAAGCATGGAACTTAGGCAAACTAAACGAAATCTAAATCGCAACCAAGAAAAGGTATCAGATCCAACCAAGGTGTTAAGAAAGTTTACAATTGGGACCCAAGCGGAACGTAAATTTACATGAAAGAGCATTTGGGAGTATACCTGGTAATTGTTATCGAATTTATCGTACATGAAGCGACTAATGATACTGGTCTTCCCCACAGATTGATCACCCAAGAAAACCAACTTGTATTTCGCCAGAGCTGAAACTGGGGCCATGGCGATCGAGAGCGATGTGAAAATGATTTCCAGACATAGCAACTATTTATTTACAAATATTTTTTTACACATTTTATTTTTAACCAAATAAAAGCTTTACGTTGAATGGAGATCCAATATATTATTATTGTTTTTATAAACATTGATATTCCATAGACTAATTTAAATAGAGTAATGCAAGTAAACTACATCGTTCGTCATTCAATTTTTTTTCGCTCCTGTTTTGGTAACTGAAGTGTAAAATTTTTTAATTTAATAACTAACTTTCGAATTGATCCTATCTTGGAGACACTCTAGAATGATATGATTTTTTTATTAATATTTTCATATGACATGTCATATTTTATCATTTTTAATGTCATGTCAAATTTAAATTAAAAAATAAAATATTTAAATCCTACTCCAACTTTGATCCCTAATCCCAACTCTAAAAATCCAAAATCAACCACTGGTTTTTGTTGCTGCTGGTTTGGCCACTGGCTTCTTTGATCAAGCTGTGCTTGCCGATGCAAGAAGCGTCGAGGTTTTCCCACCGGCCACCTCCCCACCCTCTGGTAGATTGCGTAAGTCATTGGTTCTTTTCCATTTGTACGTATTGTATTTAGTAATTTGATGACCAAATCAGAATGCTGGCAGCTATAACACTGAACTCTGACGAGCCAAGAGACCTTGATTTATCATTTTCATACAAGCAGATTTTTCCTCCAACCACTTACTCCAGCTCAGACAACACAGAGAGAAAAGGAGTTAGCCTACGGACATTGTGGCCATGGGTGTCAAGAGCTTGATTGACAAAAAAAGCCTGACCTTCCAAGCCCAAAGATGAAAAGAAAACTTTTCAAGGAACTTACCAAGAAGCTCTTCAATACCATTGACGATGTAGGTTTTGAAGATTTTTTCTGCATAAATGCTTGCATCATTCAAAACGGTAAACTATCATGTATTTCTGATGTGGAATTTTATTTTTCCTTACAGCTTAATCATGCAGTCAAGATCAAGATCACCCATGAAGCAGAAAAGTATTATGTTTTTTTTTTAATTGGAAGAGAAATAAATAGAAACCTAACTATGGAGGACATTCAACATCTCTAATAAGAAGATCTTGAATGCAAGGTGGTGGCTGGTCATATAATACCATCTCATACTGTGAATGGGAAATCTGTTCAGCCATTGTATCAGCAGAGCGATTAGTCTCGCGAGATATCCAAATAAAATCCAGCAGTCAGGCTCGTTGTCGAAACATAGTGATGGCACGAACAAGAGCAGACTGATTACACGTAGCATTCCGACTATTAATAAGGGAGATAGCTTGGGAGCAATCGGATTGAATTTACAGTAATTCAAATCCATACTGCCAACCAACACTAAAACCTTCATAGATTGCCCAAAGCTCAACATGAAGAGCGTAAGTAATACGGATGCCTCGACCAAATCCGGCAACCCAAGACCCTGATACATCACGGAACAGTCCACCAATAAAGATAGAACCTGTAGGAGAATGCACAGATCCATCTGTGTTAAGACATATCCACCCTAGCGATGGTTTCTGCCGTTGAACCAAGGAAACCTGTTGTAACCTAAGCGAGCAAGACATTTGGGAGTGGCAGTACGCAGCATAGTGTTTTGCCCAACAAATGCTACGATTGACAGGGGAAAAAAAAGTAGGAGCAGAATCCGCGAAGATACTTTCATCTCGAGCCTTCCAAATATGCCAAATCAAAGAGTCGAATACTATATTCCAAGGAATGCCTTCAATGTAAAAGCTGAATCCAATTTTATATTCTCCACGATCCATTCATTCAAGTCCAGAGCATAGAACTCCGGACTGGCAGCAGGCGAGATAATTCGCTCCCAGTGAGTAACTGAGTAGAGCAAAAGTTCAGTCCCAAAAACATGAAGGACCATTCAGTAGCAGTTTCACAAAGGGAGCAAAAGGAATTATCTGATAAAGAGAGTCCAGGTTCGTCATCAATTTCTGTTTATAAGCAAACCAAATAAAAATAGGGTAAACTACATAAATGACCACTCAACTATAGGGTTGGTCTCGATTTGACCACTATACTTCTAATTGAAGCAATAAGACCACTCAACTATTAAAATGGACATGCCTCCTCTAATCAGTGGTGACACGTCCTGATGGATGAGGGTAATGAAATTAAAGAAAACTGACCTAGATGGGATTCGGAACTCAGGTAAGGCACAAGGGACATGCCTTAGCCACTGCGCCAAGCACAAATATGTGTTAGGAAACCACTAACTTTAATAAATGAAATAAAAAAAAAAAAACTGTTCTGGTTTGGTTATTATTGACATCTCATTGAACTATCTAACTGGTGAGGTTCCTTCATCTCTTGCCAATTTGGTTTCATTGGAGGAGCTTCTTTTGTCTGGGAACAACCTTTCTGATAACATACCTCCATTCATAGGCAATTTCTTAAGCTTAAAGCAACTGGAGTTGGATAACAGCAGATTCTCTGGTGAGATTCCAGCAGTCATTGGACAACTAAAGGAGCTTACTTAGTTCTTTGCATGTCAAAATCAGCTTCGTGACAGCATACCGACCGATCTAGCCAACTGTGAGAAACTACAACATTTGGATTTATCACACAATTCACTGACTGGTTCAGTTCCAAGTTCTCTGTTTAATTTGAAGAACTTGACCCAGTTGTTGTTGTTGTTATCAAGCAGACTTTCTGGTGAAATCCCACAAACTATGGGGAATTGCACTAGCTTGACTCATTTAAGGGTGGGATCAAACAACTTTAGTGGTCACATTCCATCAGGGATTGGGTTGTTGCATAGTCTCAGCTTTCTTGAATTATCAAAAAACCAGTTTACCGGAGAAATTCCTCCCGACATTGGGGGTTGTTGCATAGTCTGAGCTTTCTTGAATTATCAACAAAGACATAGATTATAGTGATTTCATAGCATAGATTTGTGGTTGGCGCAGTGGCTAAGGCATGCCCCTTGTGCCCTACCCGGGTTTGAATCCTATCCAGGTCAGTTTTCTTGATTTCATTTTTCTCATCACCTAATTAATGAATAATTAAATTCTTCCAATAAGGTGTTGACACGTGTCATCACTTAAATGAATGTTTATTTTGTTTTATTAAATTAAAATTAAGACCAAATTAAGTATAAGTAATGAGAATCAAATGTGTAATTATATAAATTTTTACTAACTGGCATATCACTTCCTCATTTCAAATTTTAACGACAAGTGATCCTATTAAGTTTATTTTAATAGTTGAGTAGTCTTATTGCTTCTATTAGAAATATAGTGGTCAAATCAAAATCTACTATAAGTAGTTTACTCATAAAGATACGAAGCATTTGGGGTAAGCGTAACCTCCAAATTATTTTCCATACCGGGTTCTTCTTGTCCCGTCGAGAGACCATAAGGATTTCATACGCTGGGCCGACCTCAAATTGAGGTCTCCAACGTCAGCAACAAGAGTCAACGATATTCATAGGAGGACATAGAAAAGTATTACGCTTTGATTGTATTAGTTTGAATGATGTTCTTGTCAAGCTCGGCTAAGAGAATGATGAATCTTATTTTTTTTTCTTATGACAGATAATTTTGGGATTGGGGATTGGAGGTTTGAATTTGTAGATTGGTGATTAGTGTTTGTAAATTAGGGATTTGAGATTATGATTTAGAAATTTTATTTTTTAGTTTAAATATAATGTGACATTAAAAATAATAAAACATATTGTATTATATAAAAATATTAAATTTTAATGATTAAAATAAAAGTGAAAAGAAAATTGAACGATAAATTTTATAATTTATCCTTAAATATATATTGGAAGAGCACAGCAGCAATGGACAATTTGCTGGCCGCCGGAATTTGGAATCATTTTCAATAACGCTTAAATGAAAAATAAGTGCTCAAAGTATATTATTTTTAAACTTTAAGTGTCTAAAATATTTTTTTGTAAAAATATGTGCATAAAGTTTTAAAATTTAGAATTTTAGGTGGCCGGCTGTTAAAAAAACCGTTATTCATTTAAAATACAACATGTGGCATAAAATGTTGATTTTTTAATTATTTTTTTTAAAAATTAAAATTTAATTTTTTTAAGAAAACCTGAAATTTATAAAATTATTCAAATCAATCCCTAAATCTCCAAATTCTTACCGCTGTCGCAGCCAGCCGCCATCGTCGGTTCCACCCTTTCGACCGCCGAATCCAGCCCACCATTTTTTCTCGTTCTCGTCGCCGGAAATCGGCGAACGGTGTGCGAATCGAACGGTTATTTTACATTCGACGTGAAATATTTGATTCGCACACCTCGTCGATTTTCGGCGACATGGTGAGAGAAAATAGTCGGTTGAGTCCGACGACGAAAAGGGTGAGGCCGGCGACGGCGACAGCAGTGAGAATTTAGGAATTTAGGATTAGGGATTTAGAGACTATTTTAGAATTTTTTTAATTTCAAATTTTTTGTAAAGATTTAAATTATTAAACAAAAAATAATTTTAAAAAAATTAAAAATAACACTTGTTACGTTTTAAATAAATAACGTTTTTTTTTTTACTTTTTAACAGTCGAATACTTAAATTTTTAACTTTTAGAATTTTAAACAACTATTTTTATAAAAAAAATACTTTAAACACTTAAAATTTAAAAATAATATATTTTAAGCACTTATTTTTTATTTAAGCGGTTGAATAAAAACGCGCCCTTTAAACCCTTTCTCACCTTGAAAATATAACCCTCCTTAAAAACACCAAACAAAAACAGCTCAGATAATTATTTCAAGAAAAAAAAAAAACAGCTCAGATAAGTAAAAAACCCAAACCCAAACCCAAACCTAAACCTCAAACCCCTCAAGGTGAAGCGCAAACTGTAGCCAAAAATGGCGAACCTGGAGTCTGCAATAGACTGTGCCTTTTGGGATCAGAGCATATCCACCCCAAAGACTCTGGAAGGCTCCGCCAAATCAGTTCCAGGTGAGCCATTTCCGTTGGATGGAGCTCGAGCCTGCAGGGCCCTTAGAATTCAGCAGCTTTCACTTCTCAAAAATGGTTTCCCTTTGGGTATAATCCCTTCTATCTCTCCTCCCTCACACAAAGACTTGGGTTCTTTCTCTCTTCAGTCTCTCTTGCTCAGGCCTTCCACTTCTAACTGGTATTCTTCTCTCTATTTTATCTAGAAAAGAGAAGATTTTTATGCGTTGTTGGAAAATTCGAGGGAATTGGTTAATAGTCAAATCTGAGCATATTTCCTTCTAATCTTTCATTGAAGAAATGAAAATAGGGGTTAAGATTGATTTCTTTGCATAAAGCTATTCTCTTGCTACAAACTGGTTCACTTCAGTTCTCAAATGCTTTGTATTTTTTGCTCCTATAGGTGGCTTGGATTAATTGGTCAGTTTAGGCCAAAGAAACTGATTTCTGCTATTAAAACGGAACTCCAGAGTGCTGATGAGTTGGAGCTCCCTGTTTTCCGGGATGCAGCCAAGCATTTTCTTGACAAGTCACTGTATTCAATTGCATTAGCTACACAGCTATCCTTGTCTCCTTCTACGTCCTTATTGTGGAGCACAGAGCGACAGGGGGAAAAGAAAGGTTATCGCAACAAGTTTAAGATCTATCACCAGGCAAGCAGTTCAATTCCATTCACCTTACACGTTATATTCATGTTTCTTTTGTTTTAATCAGAGATGATGGTACTAAAAGTTAACTCTACTAAGTTTCAAGGTATTGCAAGTTTGCAGACTACAAGTGCATACTAATATCAGTTATATGACAAAGGATAAAGGTGGTTGTGCTGCAGGGGCACTTCTAACTTTCAGTGTCTTGTGTCATGCATCATTTCAATTTTTGTTTATTAGATTTGTTTTAGACTTTTAGTTGGGTGAATTTATGTGATGTATAGCTAGTAGCATGGGCAACTATTTAACAAGTATTAGTGCCCAGATACAAAACTTTGAATCCAAAGTCTAGTTGCTTGTGTTCAAATTCAAAACTCCAAATAAGAAGTTAATCAAATTGAATTCTGGAGCCTAGTTCTGATTCAGAGGCATAAAGTTTGATGCTTGTTATATAAGTAATTCCAAAGAGAGCTGTGGTACTTATAACTATTTTGCCTCATAAATCATAATGCCCTCCCATCCTTGTTTCATGATGGTGAGTGGGAGCTTTTTTAAAACTATGTTTCTGGCATCACTTGTGTGTATTTACAGCTTCCTGATCATGATATCACATTGGATGCTGCATGGCCTGAGCTTTTCACGGACCATAAAGGAAAGTATTGGGAGGTTCCAGAATCAATATCCTTAGACATGTCTTCTCTTCCATCTGACTCGGGGTTTCTATATCGTTTTGGTCTGCACAAGAACAGTGGCCCTCCCCAGGCTTTCAATGAACTTGATGGTGAGGCACCTCCTGCCTTGATGCCAGGATTATGCGCAAAGGTTGCACTTTCTTATCAGAAGAGCAAGGATATTTGGAGGCAAAAGGAGACCAAAGAGGATCTCATCATAAAGACAGACAAAGGTTCATTTTGGCGACCGTCATATGATGTGCGCCTTAAAGAACCTCATGCTGCAATATCTGGAATTATGGGTATGTTTTCTGTTTTGCAGGGTATGATTTTTGCTTGTCTTGCTTGACTTTTCCCTAACTTCTCCTGTGGTGACCATGTCAATTTTTTCTCCCAATATGGTAAGACTAGTAGTACAAATACTACCATTTTATGGTACCCTCTTCTATCATATCATGGTATCTTTTAGATTTATTCTATCAGACCAGAGCCGTGAAGGAAATTGGTAAAATTAATCTTGCTTGCTTGTGGGAAGGGTAAACAGTATTGAGAAACAAGTTATTCACACTAGTGGTACCCAAAAGTTTCATTTGTTTGCGTCTTTTGCTTTGTTTTGTGAGAAGGTTTCCTTTTCAAATTATAGTTTTCTTGCTTCTTGATCACATTCTAGGAGTCATGTGTGCGGCCTGGTTTGGGAAAGACTCCACAAATGTTGAATCACAGAGGGAAGATACTATACTTACAAGCAATGACAAGAGAAGCCATTTGAATGCGGATTTATTTGGTTCAGCTTGCTATACACTTCAACACGGGCAGTTTCGTAAGCTCTATGGTGATCTAACTCGAGTTGATGCTCGTTTGGACATATGTTCACTCTCATCATTTGCCAAAAGAGTTTTCAAGGGTTCTAGTGCAGACAAATCTCTATTATCTCCCAGACTAAATTTGATCTTTCAACAGCAGGTAATTTAGTTCATACCCCTGGTTGATTGTTTCTTTATTTTATTTAATGGGAACACATCATCAGATAGGTTGACGGTGGATTTTTTTAGCTGTTGTCACAAATCTCCTGCATATTTTATGGAATTGTTGATGGAAAAGCTTTAGAACCGGAGAGAATACGTTAAACACACGTTAACCTAGTTGGTGTCACTTGAGAGATACATACGAAAGGGCATTTGTAGAGGGACCTCTTAGGCATGATAGGAGGGCAATGAAATGATGATTCAGATACAAGTTTGCTGGGAAACTGTTGAAACCATTATTGAATTATGGTAATTACGGCATACAGATCTCACGTGGCATAGGTGGGAAATATTTACATTTTTCCATGCAGGTTGCAGGACCAATAGTGTTTCGAGTGGATTCAAAGTTTTTTCTTGATTCTAAAGCTGGGAAACGAGGCCCTCATATTGAAGATGTCATATACAGCCTGTGCTACTCTTTGAGGCTTCTGCGTTCTGGAAAAGTTGTTGCTTGGTATTCTCCAAAGAGAAAGGAAGGGATGATAGAATTGCGCCTTTTTGAATTCTAATTCATGTTGTGTCATCCCATAATTTCATAGGATTGTTTCTGTTCAGAACACCAAAAGGGCCGGTTTTCATGTTTCTTGTTACCTCAAATAAGAAAAGAAAATTGAAAATTTTGTAAAATTACCAGAACTTATGTGTCCTTTAAAAGGTAGCAGTTTGATTGGCGATGAGAATACCCGATAAAACTGGTTTGTTTATGTTTAATAACCACGACCAAAACTCTTTATTTTTGGAGGGGGTTCAAAATAGGCGTATTCATAGCAATAAGAAATTGTTCAATGCATTAGCCATTTGCTTCAGCCGATATCAGAGGTTTAGGGCAAGCAGGAGGCTCCTATGAACAAAACACGACCAAAACTAATTTTTTATATATCCACCAAAATGTTTGAGCAGGAGCAAAGCAATTGTTAGAGCTGTCTGAATGCAAAAACGTCGCCTCCAGTCGTCCACCCCACATTAAATTCGTCTTCTCCATTATTTTATATATAATATCCAATCTTGCTGGTAAGCATCCAAATTCATCATGGATTATTGATAGTGGAGCTTCTAAGTTCGGTTTTAAAAGTAGCTCAGTTACATCATAGTCCAATCCAAGTACCTAATGGTAATTCCACTCACCTTGGCAAAGCACTTTTATTTTTCTAGATTCTGTGTTACAAATTTTAATCGTAATCGTTAGCAGTGTCATTTTCCATCTCAACAGTCTTTCAAGAAAACAATACCTCATCTCTTCTTTGGCACATGCGACTTGGGCATGCGCCTTTTGGTGGTTTAGCTAATATTTCTAGTTTGCCTGGTAATTGTTCTTTAAATCTCAGTCATGTATACAAACAAGATTGTCTTTTCTGATTAGTAATCATAAAACTTTAGATGCTTTTCTGTAATCCATTGTGATATTTGGGGTCCTTATTCCACTTCTTGCATTGATTCACATTATTGTTTAGCTAAAGATATATGCCATAGCTAAGTCGAACACAGTTGCTATTATTCCACACTAGTAGAAAACATTCGTAAAATATTTCTATGCTCCGTAACATAGTCACCCATTGTACAGATTTTGAGTCTAGCATCAGTTAACCCTATTAACTCATAACTTCAGCTTCATGAACATGGGAGAAAATCTCAAGAAGGATTTCAGGAGAACAAGGACCGACTCTTGTTACGTTCCAAACGAGCCTCCCTCTGGCAAATGCAAGTAAAAAAATTATAATGCTCAATGCATTGTAGCCATTTGCAGCTTGTTCAAGCACGCGAAGATAAACTATTGGCAAAACAAATGGGGATGAAATAGAGAAAATGAATACCTCCTTTTTCTTGCATTCCTTGTAAACATCAAAATGTTCTTGGCATTTACTCTTGTCAGAGCCGTATTCTTCCAGACCTGAAGATCAAAATTTTAGCCAAATTCAATAAAAATGCAAAAGGTTAGGACATGGATGGGAATTGGCTAAGGATAAAAAATAATCATATTTGGTTTGAAGCTTCCATGGTCCATACTTGTTCTTCCGTGATCCAATAAGTTATAAAGACTATATTAGAGCAACCAACCTACTCATCAAAAAGGTAACAATCATTGTCAGGTAAAACCACAGGAAGGTGCTACTGATATTCATGTTTCAAGCCAAAAGCCAAGTCAACTGCTGATTAAATGCCGGATTATTTGCTTCACTGATCAGGGTACAATCCTTACCAAAAAGGGATAACCATGTTTTATGCATATGTGCATTGCTTACAAATAGGCGTTCAACTCCATATTTGAGATATGCGCTCTATTAAGAGACAAGAAATCCTAAAAGCTCCAACGTTGTGAAAGACAGACAAGAATTAAGGTTACATCGCAGAAAATATCTGTTTTCTTTCAGGTTAATGCAAATCAAGTAGTAACCTGCCACAAGGCAATATAGAGGGGAAATTGCCAGTTGCCACAACTACAACTTTTAATTGAAAAGACAATTGATTAATTTTCCTTTAACACAACTGTGTGAAGTCAGAACAGGACAATATTACGATTCAAGCTAGTTAAAAATTTGAGCTTTTTTTTCTCTCTCTCATTTCTATTTCTCTATTACCTAACTAAAACCGAGCTAATGATTCAAATTAATCAATGACGAATAGTTTGATGAGTGATGAGATAAGACGGGGGGATATAGATTTTGTTAAGGGAGTTGAAGATTTAAGAGAATCAGCTTACATTTAAGAGAGGCCGTGTATTGTGGGAAGCATGGGGAATCGGCGATCCTGGCGGCACTCGGGTAAGGCGGTGTTGCAGCTCTTGATGCCATTGTTTCTCTCCTCTTACTATTTTCCAGGGAAACAAACAAGTTGGATGGAGCCTCTAAGGAAGTATTCTCTCGTGTTAATGGGCCGGATCGTTTTCATATCCAATCCAATTTATGATTTATGAATTTAAACAAAACTCTAATATTTGTGTCCAATCCAAGCTTGCTGCTAAGATTGCTGAGGATTTTAAGTGTTCCGCGACTTTTATAACGTCCTCTCTGAAACTGCGATACCCGCAATTGTTATATATATAATAACATATATTTTTTTAAAAAAATTATGACTGTAACACTCATAATGACTGCAATAATATTTGTTATGTCCGTAACGTGACAGAAAACACAATTACAACCGCAATTTAAATGCCTGGTATTGGGGTCCTGGCCAGCATGATTAAAAATTTCCATGAACCATCATTTTCATTGAACGAGAAGCATCAGTGTGCACTTTGATCTTGATGAGCATGAGCAGCATTAAGAGACGATGGTCCACCAACTTAAAAATTTGTTGCTCAAGGTAACCTGTTTTTATGCAATACTGTGTTTAATATTCATGATAATATACACAGTTCAAGTTGGTGAAAACCTTTCTTCTGCTGACTAAATGGTGGTGTAGTGTTTTTTGTTTATTCTATACTTTAGAAGGAAAAGGACTAATTAGATTTTCAGTTGTGATGAGTTGGAAGATGGAGGCGGAGGTATGGGATACTTTCTTGAATGTCTCTCAGTGATTTCTTTTATATGCTTGCATGTTCTGTAAATCCCTAACTACATATTGTATCTACAGAGAGTGATGATAGGAATGACATTTCTCTAAAATCCGACAAACACAATCCAAGAGAAATAAAAGCTGAAGCCGTTTTAAACAGTTTTGGTGTTTTTTTAGAATTTATAAGATAAAAGAGTGGGGATTTTAGGGATTAAATTAATAAGATACTTAAATGAAGGTTATTTTTTAAATTATAATCAACTTAAAATAAAGTTATAAAATTTGAGAATTATATTTGTTATTATATCAATTTTACTACTTATCACGTCATATATTATTAATTTTCAACGGTAACGATCAATTTATTTTTTTATAACTTTTAACATAAGACTTTGTTCATGTTCTTTTATTTATTTTTGAAGTTTTTCAGGTTCGTTTGTTTAGCATTCACGAACATGTTCGTTTAACGTTGAACATGTTTGTTTATATTTCCGCGAAATGTTCATTTATATGTTCACCAAAATGGTGAAATTACAATACTAGTCCTTAAGCTCCTTAGGCTTTACAGTTTGCACTCTAAAGTTCTTCGTGTGTTCAATTTAGTCAATAAATTCACCAATATTTAAAATATAAATTCACTGTAACTAAATAATATTATTCATTTTTTACTAATTACTGTGTAATAAACCAATTAAAAGTAGATGCCATGTTTTGTTTAATATTGGTTTTAACTTTGTATTTCCATCTTAGCTATCTGTGTTTTTTTCTTGGTTGGCTTTCTTCGAAGAAAATTCTTAGGAACCTGCTCTAACATCTTTTAAGCTTACTCGCCCAGATCCCACTCCCACAAATAGAATCCAATTCCAAGGGTTGTGTATGATTATGATTTATTCTAGGAAGTCAACAACTTACATATCATCCATGAACTTGGCAGCAACCATCACACTTGTAATAAGCAGGCGATGAACGTTGAAAGAATTGATGGGCAAGGAGGGTTGCTTCTGAGCAAAGCGATCAAGGTAAATGTATGCAACAATAAAACAAGACGGGCTACAATTTGCATACTTGTAAATCCTGTCCAGCTAACTTTGAACTGAGATAGTTGGCCTTAGGCCATGGAACACTGAAATCTTCTCTAACTCTGCCATAGCTGAATAGATTTTTGAACCAATAAGTGTTGAATGTGTCTTCTTGCGGCTCTTATTGAGCTATATATGGCTACACCTTTGTGTTAGAGAACAGGTAAGGTAGTCGGTATTTGAAATGAAAATAATAGCCTCAGGAATTTGAATCCCTGTTGGTGCTTGATTTTGAGTTGGGTTATGATTATCAAAATTGAAATTTCTAAAACAAGAGGGAACAAATTAGAAGGCGGTTCATTTGTGGATTAAAAATGTCACTTTCATTGAGGCTTTTCTGTGATTAATTTGTGGCTACTGTTGATTCCATTCCATGCCCATCATGTGAGACTACATGTTGGGAAATGTTGATTGGAATATGTGGGCCCTACTCCTTGCATGTCTTGTATGTAGCTTTTTAAGAAATAAGATGATTTTATAAGGAAATGGATCATTAAAAACAACATTTGAAATACAATTCAGACAATCATAAAATCAAGTTGACGTGGTTCAATTAAGAGCCCAACTAGCTAGATATGTGTTGCTTGATTTGTTTCACGTCTAACGTGTTGAACGAGGAAGCCCGTGTCTTGTAAATCTACACAAATTGGGATAGGTAACATTGGTCCATAAGGCTATATGGTACTCTGATGTTTCCCCCCCTACAACTGATAACGTAAGTCTAGATTTCAGTTTTTTGGGCCGCATTCAAGATATGCATGCCGAATATGTTAGATGATGGATTTTGGCATTAAGGGTTTGTTTGTTTAGTTTACTTCACGTAAAACTACTTATCAACAAAATTAAATTTACGGGTCATTTATTTTTCCTTTAAAATCTTTCTAATTTGTTTTACCGTTTCATTCCCATAAATATTTTATTCCCTTCAACACAAAACAACCTTTCTCTTGCCATTGGCATCTCTTTTTTGTCAGCACGGAAATCAACATTTCTTTTCGACTGCAACAACAATGATAGCTCAAATAAGTTCCATTAATCACTTGTGTTTGTTGTCTTCCACAATTTGTTTCCTTTTCACATCTTCCATAATTTATTACTTAGATATGTAGATTTTTTTATAACTCGTCAATTTCTTTCTTTCTTTTTTCCATTTCACTTAAAATTCAGTACTTGCCGTCTCTCATTTTACTTTTAGGTTTGTTTATACAATGAAAAATACATTACAACATTTATAGCCCTTGAAAGTATTTAAAAAAAATATAAAGATCTACCATATTGGCATTGAACCTATGTTTCTACATAACCCCGTCAATCTGATCAGAGTTATGCGACACTAACAATCAGCGGAAGAGAATTAAGAGAATTCATACACAAAAAAGTTTGATAAGTGGTATCGAACATACTGAAGCAGAAAATTGAATAAATAATAATTTCCTAATTGATGCATATATTAACTTGCTTTTGCTACATGTTTTTGACAGTTAACCATCATGATAATGCATAGAATTCCAATTAGATATATATCAAAAGATAAGACGTGCAATGCGATTGATATTCCGGTGCCTCTTTAACGGAAGGCATGTAGCTCTCATGTTTCTATGCCCAATATAAACATCATCCTAACCTCCATCAGTGACTCCAACCTTCATTATTAGTTGATTTGTGTATCAAAAAGTTTACATTCAAGCTATGGAACAGCAGTGGCCTGCTATGCCTGGATTTCAATGTGTGGATTCTTCTAACAAAAAAGAAACGAAAATGCCACAACTTTTATACCTCGACTTGCTCTTATAGTTAGGTTGATACCGATGATTCAATGCACTTGCATTGCTTGGTATTTCAACCATATACACTTGTCGCGGTTATGCTTGCGAGGCTAGGCAATGGCATGCGATACCATAACATTCTAAAGCAAAAGGAAACATGTCAACAAGATTGATTATTCAAACACTGTTCTCCCACTGTGACATACCAACGGAAGCTTCAAGAGTATTCCATCATCTCAACTACTTATACAACCAACAAGAAACAAACAGTACAAGGAAACCAACATGACACATTAATAACATAATCGCAAAAGGCTGGCATCAAAACGGTATAAGGTAAACCAACAAGAAACAAACGGGAATGGGTTGCAGGCATGATGGCCGGACCAAATGATCTACTCATAGATCCAGGGGTGAAGGCTGCTCTGCCAGTTAACAGAGCATTCCGAGAACCACAAGGCAATCTCCTTCCTTGCACTCTCAACTGAATCACTACCATGAATCACATTCCTGCATCCAGACACATTGCCATGGAATAGTGTTAGCTCAGGTGTCATTAAACTCAAAATGGCAATTGGCAAGCATTCTAAGTTAACAATTGAAATTCCAAGCAAAGAAAGGAGACACTGCATATACCTTCCAATGTCGATGGCAAAGTCACCACGGACTGTTCCAGGAGCAGAGTCGGCTGGGTTTGTGGCTCCAATAATCTTGCGGCCTGTGGTAACAACATTCTTACCCTCCCAAACCATAGCAACAACTGGACCAGAGATAATGTAGTCTACAAGCCCATTGAAGAAAGGTTTAGCAGATAGGTCTGCGTAGTGCTTCTCTGCAAAAAATCGATCCACACTGAGGAGCTTCAACCCTAAATTAGGCACATTCAATGTAAGATAAGTTGCATGCATATCACTAAAAACTGTATTGTGTTTATAATTTCAATATATTTAGAAAAACACCATCAAATCGTCCACCAAATCCAAGTATAGCTCAAGTATATGAGAAAAAAGCTCACAAAAATCAACATTTAGGAATGGAATATAACGGAAGGGGACAAAGGCAGTGTATTACCGTCGAAGAGTTGGATTTACCTTTCAAGTAGAAGCCTTTCTTCTCGAATCTGCCGATGATTTCACCAACCTGAAATACGTAAGAAATTCCGTAAACACAAAAGGTTTCTCACTTTTAACCGACAATCAAACAAATAAGACGCTTCTGCTACATAGAGAGGGAGAGGAAGAGAAAGAGAAAAGCTTTCATTGGGTCCAAACTAATATTTTCAAAAATCCAACTTAAAAGGGCCTTCCGATTTATGCAAAAGCTCAAAAATCCAAATAAGCACTTTGTAAGTTGAGAACTAAAAAGCTTTTTTTTTTCTAGATCTAACGATTATACTAGAGCAACTAAAACCCGAGAATCAGGTTATTGTCCGTAAAAGTGAAACACGAGACCAAGGCTTTTTTATTATTTTAATTTTGTAGGAGTGAATGAAATCAGAGGTAAATGAAACATATGGAGTGAAGAGGAAGCAATACCAGGCCTCTCTGGACCCCATCAGGCTTGATCATGATGAACGTTTGCTCCATCTTCTCTTGCGTCTGTCTCGGCGCTTGTCATAGACAAGAAGAGAAAGTTAAGGTCCTTATATAATATGATTCCCCACCGCCCCAAACCAAACCCTATCTACTGTGCCATTCGTCGCATGGTATTTTTCTCAACTATCACTTTACCTTTTCACTCATATTTTACTTTTCCCAGTAATTGATAAACTGATTCTTTTAATAGAATTGCTAAATTGATATTTAAAAAGGTTAAATTTTATACAAACCTGCTTATTTCTACTATAAATTAAAATTAAATCTAAATTTTAAAAAATTAAACCCTAAACCCTAAATACTAAACACTAACCTTAAATTCTAAACCCTATAACCTAAACTCCTAAACTCTAAACTAAACCTCCAACCCTTAAAACTAAAAGATCTGTGTTAGTTTACGCAAACTGTATATTAAAGTTTTTCTCATGCAAAAATACATATAATCAATAAAATATATTCTTCCGTCGAATATAAATTATGCAATATATAAATGGTTAGTCCTTTCAGGAAGTATAGCATGAATTGATTTATATGGTCAAAACTGATTAAAAATTAAGTAAAAAAATTCATTGTCTTAGCATCCCTTTGTTCAAGGTTCAAATCCTTCCCTTTCTAATTATCCAAAAATAATAATAGAACAATATATATATATATATATATATATATCCTACTTTTAATTTTACCCATCCATTTTACTCATCCAATGATCATGGATTAACATAAAATTAGTTAAGTTTTACATGATGTAGCTAGTGATGATTTTACGATAAACGTCATGTACCGCTATGTACTGGTAATAATGTGTACCGCAATGTACTATTAATTATTTTAGTTACTTTTAAAATCATAGGGACTGAAAGAGTTATTATCCCTTTTTAGAATAAAATATAAATAAACAATTTTTATATTACTTTTTTAAAAAAATCTTTTTGGGTAAAGTACACAAATGGTAACTGAACTTTGGTAAATTATTCAATTTGGTAACCAAACTTTCAATTGCTTCAATATTACCATTAAACTTTTAGTTTTGCTCCAAATTGGTCATTGGCATGTTAACGGCCGTTAAAAGGGTGAAATGAAAGTTAAAATATTTTGTATAATAATAGATTTAGTCCTCCATGTTTGCACATTCAAACAATTATGTCCTAATTTAAAGAAAAATAAATTTAACCCTCATTATTTACAAATTTTATCAATTTGGCACTATTTTAATTAAAAATAATTTAACCCAATAGAGAATGACTTTGGAGCATTGTGAAAGCAGTGGGCCTAATGTCTTTGACAATAGTCCTAGTGAAGGCAGTGGGCTTAATGGCCTCGATCAAAGTGAGTCTAATGGGATTAATGAAGGTGTTGAAGATAACAGTTAGCATAATGGGATTGATGAAGGTGCTGATAAGATTGTAAGTGAGGATAGTAATGATATTAATGGGATATCAGTTAATCAGACTGGGTAGATGGAGACAATATACTATTTGATGATGATGAGTTAGCTTTGCTTAAAAACAAGCACACTGTAGTAAAAAAGAAAATAAAAAATAAAATTATCATTGTAGAAGACTTGGAACCTGATGTTGTATTAAAGATCGTAAAACTTTTGACTGGCTAACTGAAGAAGATTTAGGAGGTTTGGGTAGTGTAGAGGATACTAAATACTTAGACTCTTCTGATATTGGTAGCTACGAGACAGATTCAGATGGTGATGTTGTTTGTAAGAAAAGTGGTAAAGTTTTTTTTGATGCTTCAGCTGTTGAGCCCATATTTCAATTGGGAATGATACTCAAATCTCAACAACAGTTGAATGATGCCCTTTGTGCTTATGCAGTAGCTCATAGTTTTGATTTTAGGTATATTTCAAATAGAAAAGAGAAAATTAAGGTTGTTTGTAAGGCAAACAGGTGTCCATTTGTGATACATGCGTCTTGGGATAAATTCGATGGATGTTTTAAGATCAAAACACTAATGACTCAGCTTCAATGTTCTGTCACTTATAAGAACAAAAGAGCAGACTTTAAGTTAGTAGGGAAACATTTTCTTTCTAAAATTAGGATTCTGCCGAATCTAAAGGTGTTCGATATGAAAAGGCTTGCTAGGAAGGAGTTAAAAGTGAAATTACACAAACGCACTTGCTTGAAAGCTAGGAAATGGGCTTTAGAAAAGATAAGGGGTAGTGTTGTTCATGAGTTTAATAGGCTGTTTGACTATGTATTTGCTTTGAGGAGTGTTGATCCAAATGGAACCTTTGATCTTATGGTTGAGAGGCCCACTGATGTTGCTACACCAAAATTTTAGAGATTGTATGTATGTTTTAGTGCTCTTAAGGAAGGGTTTAAAAGGTTTTGTAGGCCTGACATTTCATTGGATGGCTGCTACTTGAAAGGTTCATTTAAAGGTGAAATTCTTTCGGTTGTGGGTAAAGATGGCAACAATCAGATTTTCTTTATAGCTTGGGCAATGGTTGAGGTGAAAAACATAGAAACTTGGGCATGGTTTTTGGAACATATTCAAAGTGATTTCAACTTAGGAGATGGCTCTAAGTTCACTTTGATTAGTGATATGCAGAAGGTAAACTAATTCTTACCAAGTTTATTACTTTTAATTTATAAATTATTATTTGTGTATATCTTATATTAGTTTTTTTTTGTTATTTTGAAGGGATTGGTTGAAGAGGTTCAACTATGCTTATCGAAAGTAGAGCAAAGATTTTGTGCTAGGCATATGTATGCCAATTGGAAGAAATCGCATAAAGGTGGCGATCTTCAGTTCTGTTCTGGTCATGTTGTAAGGCAATAACTCAGCCTCAATTTGAACAATATGCTTTAAGAATATTCAAGTTACAGAATAAAGCATTCAATGATCTTATGGGAAAGGACCCACAACATTGGTTGAAAGCCTTCTTTTCTACCAGGTCTAAATGTGATGCCATAAACCATAATCACTCAAAGGCATTTAATTCTGCTATTTTAAGGGCTAGGTTTAAGTCTGTTATCTTAATGTTTAAGGATATCAGACATTATGTTATGGGTAGGGTAGTCGAACACAAGAGAAAATCAATTAGTTGAAAAGGTGAATTGTGCCCTTGAATTAAAAAAAACTTGAAGTGCATAAAGTTACTAGTGCTTTTTTTCTATATAATTTGGAAAGGGGTTGAAGGATATGAAGTCATGTGTCATCAAGACACATTTGTAGTTGATATTAGAGGCTGGAGTTGCACTTGCAGGGTGTGAGATCTAACAAGTATTCCATGTCCTCATGTGGTATGTGTCATATTATATAGGAAAGAAAAATTGAAAGACTATGTACTTGTTTCATACAAGAAACATGTATATAGTGACTTGTATAATGCTGTCATGCCTACCATCTCAAGTGAGAAATTTTGGAAAGACACTAAAATGGGCAGTCATGATTTACCATTAAAGAAAAAATTGCCTGAAAGACCAAAGCATAAAAGAAAGAGAGAAGAAGGTGAAGTGCGTAGTGAAAACAGATGGACAAAACAAAGAGTAAAGATAACCTACAAACTATGTGGGCTTAATGGTCATAACATAAGAACATGTCCAAACAAAAACAAACCAATGTAAGTTCAATTATTTTTAAATAAGTTTATGTGGCATATATGTCTCTTATTAACTAATATTTACTTGTAATTGATAGTTTGAGACTGAAGATGTCCTAGCAGAATCTGCTCAATCAATGCAAAATGAATCTTCTTCACTAATGCCAACACCTGCTCCACCGACTCAATCTACAACTGTTGGCCAAGCAAGGCCTACACTTGCAACGCAGATAACATCAAATAGAACACCAAGATTGTGCAGGGCATTCAGATACAATGTAAGTTTTCATTTACTAATTAATAAAGCATTGTAATAATTGGTAATTTCATAACTTTTTTTTATCTGTGACGTGCTTCTTTTACAGCTTCAAAGTAGGAATTCTCGGTGTGCTTCTACAACATCTCAACCAACTGTATCATCTCGACAACAGACTATTGTCTCTGAGCCTCTTGCAACATCTTCTCAACAACATACTAATGCCTATGAACCTCTTGCAGCAAGGGCTCCAAAGCTGACCATAAGGAGGCCTCCCCCTAACCCAAACATACGAAAACCTTAAAAAACCAACCAACTACTATTTTTTGGAATTTATATTTTGTTGTTGCAGTCAATGTACAAGGGTGCCTCCTTGTATGTTTTGACTATTTAGGCAGCAATACTAGAATTTAAACTCTTTTTTTTTGTTTTGAAGCAAGAACCGTTTAGACAGTATTATGAATGTGAAACATTTACTCTTTCTTTTTGTTAATTTTTTGTGTGGAGCTAACTGTTGCAACTCCTTTTGTGTTTGCAGATTATGAATGTGAAAGTTGATTTATTTCAGTTGTATGAGTAATATTTCTCAAAGTTTGCAAGTTGTAGACAATTTATCTAATTTACAGATTATATTAAAAATTGGTTATGGTTATGAGATGAGAATGACATCGGTTATAAATGGCTTTTATAAGTCTACAGTTTGATGCTAATAACTATTTTCTAAATATTAATGTCCATAATTATTTTAATGTCTGGGTTATTTTTTAGCTTATATAGACAATTTCTTTTGAACCATATAGCGAAATAAAATTAATAGAATTAACTTACCAATACTGAAACAAATAGGTACTAAAATAAAAATTCCAAAGGTTAATGATCATTCATGCTAACAAAGGAGAAACATGGTACATCTCCATATGATATAAAGTCATACCCTCAGCTCTTTAATTTGCTTCCAACACCTTTTTCATAAAAAATGGTTATAGTTATGCCATAGACTTTACTACTAAATGAAGCAAGCAGTATGAGTCTTGAACAAATATTTTACAGACATTAATACTCCATAAATGAAAACATTTGATAAAGAAAAAAGCTATATAAATAAAACTCATCTTTCATACTAATAATTCATAACATTTGATAGAAATAAACTGATGTTTCTTTCATATGCAATAGTCTCATCACATTTAACAATTTGTGTTTTTTAAAGACTAAATTTTATTAAGACATACATTATCCATGAAGTAAAAAAGCTATTTTATACGATCTAATCTTCTCTTTTTGATCATCTACCATTGTTCTCAGTCTTTTAACTTCATCGATCTTGATTAACTCCTTCAATTCACTATTTTCGGCTTTGATTTTTCTATTTTCGACCATCACCATTTCAACTTGAGCTCTTAATTCTTCAACTACAGAATCATTGACATCTTTCTTGTCATACCACTGAAAAATTTATAGCGACTCTAGAGAAAATTCAAGTCAAACACAGTGTACTATAAACATAACCAATTTTTTGAACACTTTAAATTTACCACTGCAGTATATAAGAAAGACATTGAAAACTAAGAACCCTAAAATTACCATTGCATATTGTCACGGGGCTAGATTTTGACTCTAGCTGATCCGTGCGGCCTTAGACGCCTTCGACGCAAATCAGTCGATTCCTACGCCTAAGTCAGCCTTCACCCAGCCTTGTGAGTACTCCTGCTCGACAACGGCTTCGACAATCACTCCAGGTTTCGATGGATCTCGTCACTGACACCACTTGTATCGCGGGGCTATACCTTTGCCAGACGAATCGCGTGAACCTTAGTCGCTTTCTCGGTTGAAACGTCGACTAAGTCACCCTGAAGTACCTTGTCACGGTCTTAGGTGAAGATCTCTCGACAAACACCTAACTCAACCAGGATTCTCGCTCCGGAAGATCAAACACTCCTCGAAGCCCTCGAACGAAAGATCGTTCTAAGCGAAAGCTAATCAAAGAACAACAGAAAGAGATTGGCAGCTAGAACAACGAAGAACACTCAAGAACAACAAAGAACACTCAAAGAGTTTTAGAGTAAATGCTTCTTGTATTACTCAAAGTGAAGTATGAAGTAGTGAATGAGATGATTTACAAGTGATGAGGGAGCCTCTATTTATAGTTGAACTCCCCTACATCCAACGGCTCAGTTTAAATTACATCGACGGTCGAGATTGATCTTATCTTATCTGATCAAATCTCAATCTTAAATCTCTAATTATCACAAACATTATCTACACATTATATTCAAATAAATGGATAATGCTTTGACCAAATTACCCTCCTGAATCCTCCATGGATTTGGCTAAGTCTTGTGGGCTTGCGGGCTCTTTAGCATTCTCCAAGTGCCGGACCAAGTGTGATGGTCTTGGCAAGCCCGTTCCACCGCGCAAACCCTTTTTGGCTGATTCTTGCGCCAATGCCTCGGTCCCAAAGGTATGGTCCTCGCCATTCTCCGAGTGCTGGGCCACATTTGGCACGCCCTTTGCATTGCGCACAACCTCCCTATTTGTTGCTCGCGCTAATGTCTCGATCCAAAAAGTTTGGTCCGTGACAATCTCCCCCACTTGACTTAGCGACGCCCTCGTCGCTGCACTCGAACGATCCTGGGCAGGGTTAACTTGTTTACTCGTCGATGCCTCGGCTTCATGCAATTCCCCCATATGAACTGCTCGCCTCGACTCAAACCTGTTGTTGAACATCGCGTGCTAACACGCCTCTTGATACATCTCCCTCGTAGGAGCACTCTCCCACAAACTCTGATTTACCTCGACTCAGACCCACTTGGTCCTGCGGCAAAGACTTGGAAGTCGTCACAACATTGAACACAGACTGAACTCTCAGATTCGTCGACAACTCTGACGTGCCCCTTTGAACTCTGAAAGGTCTCTTCTAATCTTCTTTTCCCCCGCACTGAAGACTAGGTCGTACTTGACCTACGCTCATCAACAACGGCAAATCAAAACCAAAAACACTAGGAATGTGTTTGAGATGTACCTTTTTCTCGATCACATTTACTCTAAAATGGGTCAGCCCTTCTTTCTCCTTGAAGTCTGGCCCCCTCTGCATTGAACCTTCTTCATCGAAGTTCTTTGCATGCATCGACACTTTCGCCACAAAGTCCGTTGCGTTACTCTGCATCGGCACTTCTTCCCTGAAGTCCGTTGCTTCTGGTTGCATCCGCCCTTCTGACTCGAAGTTTGGTGCTCTCTTGCATCGATCCTTCTTCCTTGAAGTTCGGTGCTTTCTCTTGCGTCGACACTTCCTACCTGAAGTTCGTCGCTCATTTCCCACCTTACCCATTGGTGGTGTCTCCACGGTTACTATGTCCCCTAACGGCTTGGCCCCCTTCGACTCTACAATAGTCTCAAAAGCGATGCTCTTACCCCGAACATCCTCGGCAAGCTCCTCGGTAGCCTTCTCGGACATGGTTACCCCTTTCTGCTTTCGGTCCCCCTTGGCCTTGGCAGAACTCGACATTATCGGATCAAGCGATTCAGCCTCGCTCTCTTTTGGCTCACCCAACTCCTTGGATGGCTTGACTCGATCCAGGCAATCTCGTCATTTGTGAGGCCCCTTACACTGGTAACACTATAGTTGCTTAATCTTGCGTCGGCACTTCTTCCTCGAAGTCCTCCGCTTCTTTCCCACCTTGCCCATAGGTGGCATCGTAACGGTTGTTATGTCCCTCGACAGCTCAGCCCCCTTCGACACTGTACTGGTCTCAAAAGTAATGTTCTTCACTCGAACATTCTCGGCAAGCTCTTTCCCAGCCTTCCCAGACATCTTCAACCCATTCTGCTCATGGTCTCCGCTTACCTTGGCAGAACTAGATAACTCGGAACCAAGTTTCACAGGCTCTTTACTCTTGGCCTTGTCCTGTCCCTCGGACCACTTGGCTCGAAACGGGCATCTCCGCAACTTATGAGGTCCCTTACATCGGTAACACCTCAATTGCCTCGTCTTTACCCTCGGCTTGACAGCTTCCCCACTTGCTATCGCACCAAGTCTCATCGCCGGCTAGACTACTTTGGCACTCGCAGTCGAACCACGGCTCTCCCTTTGCTTGGCGGCATTGACACTCACAATCGCCCCAAGTCTCATCGCTGGCTGGACTACTTTAACACTCGTAGTCGAACCACAGCTCTCACTCCGCTTGGCGGCATTGATACTCGCAATCGCCCCAAGTCTCGCTACTTCACCCTTTGACTCGTCTGCTGTCTTCACCATGACAGCTAGGCGGTTCTTCTCGGGACATCCCCTTATCAAATGAGGACCATTACAGAAGTAGCACTTCAACTTCTTGCTCCCCTTCTTCTCTGGCACGGACTTAGCCTCACCATTCCCCTTGTCTCTTGAACTGGGCCTGGTTGACCTGCTTGCATTCTTCGGGCTCGGTCAGAGGTTCGGCAACAACAAAAGCCTCTGAAAGTCTCTGGGCATCTCCTTGCTCTACTGCGAGCTTCACCCCCGGTCTAAATCCCTCTAAGAAGGTCTTGAGCGCATCACATTCGCTCATTACCGTCTTGCAACTGAGCAGCTCCCTCTTGAGCTCATCCACTTCTTTTCGCAAAGCTTCTATCTCAGCTTCACTCGCATTACTCCTCGAAATGTCACCAACTTGTTGAGAACTTCTCGTGTCTCGTCCTTGAACTGGTCATCTATGGACTCTACCTCGTCAAGACGGGACTCGAAAACACCTTGGGTCTGCTTGGCCTCCTCCTCAGATTTCTCAAGTCTACAAACCCTATTTCCCAACGACTCCAATTCCACCTTCATTGCCTCCACTGCATCTTGAAGGAAATTATCTTGTTGGTTCAACTTCTCGTACATCGAGTTGAGAACTTCTTGGATCTCCTTCGCGGTTTCCTCCTTGGAAGAATCATCCGTTTTTTGCAAATCCACCATCTTGGCTTCACAAGAACAACTCTCTCGAACTACCTCCAACTCGTTGAGGACGCGTTGCGTCTCGTCATTGAACTTGCCCTCCATGGACTCTAACTTTTCAAGACGTGACTCCACAACACTCCGGGTCTTTTTGGCCTCTTCTCTTAGAGTTTCCACTGCAGCCTCTAAGGAATCGCCACACTCAGACATCTTCACATCCAAGACATTAAGAGCCCATTGAACCTCCTCCTGGATCCCTTCTAGAGACTCTAACATCTCAATATCCAACGAACCCAGCTTCTCAAGGTTTACTGACTCTAGCTCTTCAAACACCATCTCGGCCTCCTTCTTGAAGTCCAAGAGTTTATCGACCCAAGCCTCCACAACTGTTATGAATTCAAGATTCGATTGTACCTTATTTTCAAGACGGTTGCTCCTCTCGTCAAATTCGTTCAGAGTCTTTCTTACATCGTCCATTGTCAGTGTCTTCTTCTTCGGTGCCATCTCAATCACCACTTTGCCACGAACTAATCTGATCCCTGATCACTTCGACTAACTCGAACGCAAACCACCACCACGCTTATCTGCAACTACAAGCTGGAACCCACCACACTTGACTACACCTGCAAGTTGGCTTGAACACAAGTCACTACCACGCTTGACTGCAACTGCGAGCTGGCTCGAACGCAAGTCCCTTCCTCGACTCGCTCGGATAGCACTTATCACGACACTTCTCTGATTCCACCTCTCGTGGCTCTCTCTGTTACCAACTCTCACAGCTCTTTCTGATATCAACTATCAGCAAGACTTCGCTCAGATGCCAACTGTCACGGAACCCGCTACCGATACCAACTTATCACCGCTCAGCTTTGATACCAACTTTCACCACTCAGCTCTGATACCAACTGTCACGGGGCTAGATTTTGACTCTAGCTGATCCGTGCGGCCTTCGACGCAAATCAGTCGATTCCTACGCCTAAGTCAGCCTTCAACCAGCCTTGTGAGTACTCCTGCTCGACAACGGCTTCGACAATCACTCCAGGTTTCGATGGATCTCGTCACTGACACCACTTGTATCGCGGGGCTATACCTTTGCCAGACGAATCGCGTGAACCTTAGTCGCTTTCTCGGTTGAAACGTCGACTAAGTCACCCTGAAGTACCTTGTCACGGTCTTAGGTGAAGATCTCTCAACAAACACCTAACTCAACTAGGATTCTCGCTCCGGAAGATCAAACACTCCTCGAAGCCCTCGAACGAAAGATTGTTCTAAGCGAAAGCTAATCAAAGAACAACAGAAAGAGATTGGCAGCTAGAACAACGAAGAACACTCAAGAACAACAAAGAACACTCAAAGAGTTTTAGAGTAAATGCTTCTTGTATTACTCAAAGTGAAGTATGAAGTAGTGAATGAGATGATTTACAAGTGAGGAGGGAGCCTCTATTTATAGTTGAACTCCCCTACATCCAACGGCTCAGTTTAAATTACATCGACGGTCGAGATTGATCTTATCTTATCTTATCTGATCAAATCTCAATTTCAAATCTCTAATTATCACAAACATTATCTACACATTATATTCAAATAAATGGATAATGCTTTGACCAAATTACCCTCCTGAATCCTCCATGGATTTGGCTAAGTCTTGTGGGCTTGCGGGCTCTTTAGCATTCTCCAAGTGCCGGGCCAAGTGTGATGGTCTTGGCAAGCCCGTTCCACCGCGCAAACCCTCTTTGGCTGATTCTTGCGCCAATGCCTCGGTCCCAAAGGTATGGTCCTCGCCATTCTCCGAATGCTGGGCCACATTTGGCACGCCCTTTGCATTGCGCACAACCTCCCTATTTGTTGCTCGCGCTAATGTCTCGATCCAAAAAGTTTGGTCCGTGACAATATTATAAGAATATTTTTAAAAAGAATTCTAAATTTACAAATGTAATTTATAGGAAAGTTTTTTTAAAACGAAGAACCTTACATTCAGAAAACTAAAATTACCTTTTTCACTTGTGAACACCCATAGAATTTTCTTCCTTTACTCCAAGGCACATTTGAACTGCAAATTGGGGATCTCATTTAAAATAACAGTACATGGCCCTTAAACCATGAATAGATTTTAAATATTCACTCGACATCTTTCACAGCTTAACAATTCACACAAAATGTCGTTCCTCGCAAGACTTTAAGATTTACAATAATTTAGGGTTCGTTCGAAAACAAATCAAAACGAAATTATGGGTTAAAGGATGGAAATTAAAATTTTTCACACACTAAACTCTAATCTCACAAGACAAAAACCAAGAGTTTCAGGGGAAAAGATGGGAAGAGGGAAGACGAGAGGGAAAAGGTTAAAAAGGATTACGGTAAATTTTGTGATTTATCTCTTGAGAATTAAAATTACAGTTAAATTATTTATTATTGTTATTTATTTTACTTAATTTCTGAATTTTAAAGTAAATATTTAAATAATATAATTAATGTCACGTGTCAGACTTTAAATGATTAACGGTTATAAGATAATAACAGTTGTTATCATCTTATCTACACAATCAATAGAGTTTTAACTAAATCAGAACCATAAAATGATGGAGTTTGAAAATTTTGAACTCAACTGAGCGTTGCAAGAAGCAGAAATAACCAAATATCAACTAAAGGAATAAAATGTTTTAAGCTGCCAAAGAATAAAATAATGTAATAGGGTTTTGATTTATAAGTTACCAAGCAGCAGCAAAACCTAGAGCCTAGCTGGAAAAATGATGCAATTCGACAAGCTATACAAAATTGATTACAAAAATTGACATCCAAATAAATGGAAAACACAAAAGAAATCTTAAATCCCGATTTAAACAAAATATTGAGCAAACAAAAACAACAATGAAGTAAGGATTCTTTGGATTTCTGGATGGATGAGTTTGTAAAGTGTATGGATAAGATTTTGGGCCCAGATCAGTATTTAGTTTTGTATGGGCTTTTATTCAATGTCTCGCGTAAACCAAGTTTGAAATCACTCATTATGTTGGATTGGTGGATATGGAATGGACAAGAGGGGTGATTAGTTTTGTAGTTTACCCTTATTTTTATCTGCAGTTCAAACTGTTAACCAGAGAAGGTCTGATTTTTACGGCATTGATTTTAACAAAAACCCTTGGTTGGAGTGACGGAACATAACACCCTGCTACATGTGTCCATCATCGTGGCGATAAGGTAAATAACCACGTAGCGTTAAATAACTTACCACCCGAGCCTGTCATTTAAGACTTTTCTCCCCTCGTCGACTATTTAAACCACATCACCCAAAAAAAGAAGAGGGAAATGGCGGAAGAAGAGGAAATGAAGATGGAAGTGGAGGCGGTTCAATCTGTTTATGGAGAGGATTGCGTGGTCCTTGGATCGTATCCACCTTACTTTCACCTCCGCATCAAGCCTCGCACCGCCGATGTCTCCTCCCAACAGGTAAACATTGAAGAATACCTTTGATAGTGATTCCTCAATTTAGGGTTTTCATTTCCGATTTCGTCATTGCTTAATTTTCTTTACCTATGCTTCTTTTTTGTTTTTTATGTTTACAAATCTCGATAGGTATCTCTTAGTGATACAAACGAACGGATCAAAATTCTCTGATAGACATTGGTTTAGTTTAACCCTTTTCCTTAACATTTATTTTCAGTTTGTGGAAGCAGTTATTGGAATTCAAGGGAGCTCCCAGGTATTTATAGCGTTCACTTTTGGATTTTTAGAAGTTGATGAGAGCTAGGGGTGGCTTATAATTACGTTTTGATTATTGCATTAGTGTGATTAATTATATTGAAGAAATTATGATTTGAAGTTATCTTTGCTGGATTCCTGCCACTAACTTTCAATTTCAATGGCAGTATCCTAAGGAGCCTCCTCTTATATATCTTATAGATTCCAAGGGTCTTGATGAACAAAGGCAAACACATCTTATAAGTAACATAAGGGACAAAGCCTGTGAGCTCCCTTCTTGTTTTATGCTTGTAGCGCTTTGTGAGGTAACCACAGTATTGAAAGGTGTATTTTTTTTTATCTTGGTTTTTTTTATTGTTTTCCGAAATGTTTGAGAAACTCGAAAGGGGTATACTGGTACTAGAGCATGGTAAAATTTTAGTTGGTATATTTCAAGTCTTTATTAACATTTTGCATTCTGACTTTCTTATAGCTATTATGATATACTAGTTTTGTACTTCGTACCATGTTTCCCAATGTTACAAGTCTTAATCAGATTATGCAATTCTGCTTTTTGTAGAGTAGTTGTAGGAGTAGGAACATCTAGATAGGTGAAATGAATAGTTGTAGTTTCACCTAACCTGGCACTTTAAATGGCTGTGTTTATGGTTTATTTGCTTGTGGAATTTAACTTATTTGCAAACAACAAAAAGTGATTCAAATTTGTTTGTAGGAAGCGGTTGAGAGGCTTTCTGCTATGAATCACCCTGATGGTGATTGTCCATTGTGTTTATATCCTTTGGTGTTAAAAGATGACCAGACAGAAAGGTTGCCTTTTATGAAATTGATGTCTTGTTTTCATTGTTTCCATAGGTACAGTAACACTTTCTATGTTTTGTATAATTTTGACTCATTCTGCTTTATGCTTTATATATTTATTTTTGTTTATTCCAGTGAGTGCATTATTAGGTGGTGGAATTGGCTTCAAATTGAGAACAAAAATAATGCTAAGAATGCATCTAGTGCAACTTTACATTTAAGGAACACAGGTGGTCAACAAGGTATGTTCAATTCACAGTGCAAATCAGCAACCATCTTTGATGTAGAACAGAGGAGAGATAATTGCCATGGTGAATTTTTGGCATGTTTTTGAGTGTTAATATTATTATTGAAGAATTGTGAACATGCAGAGGCAGATTGGTATATGCTTTTATAAGTTCTATTATTTATGGACCGTTTGCTCAACAATAGGGCAAAACATGCTGAAATACTTGGGATTAAAATGAAACAGGATATGTTCTCCACTATGTTTGAAGAGCAATACTTTGCTCAAGTAAAAAGTATAGTCTGGTTTCTTTTCTTGGGTAACTAAATTCTATTCATCCAAAAGAAGCAAGGATTTCCTAGCTACTTTAAAATCTTTCAACTGTAAAAAAAGAATTATTCTATAGAGCCCATACGATATTTGTAAATCTACTCCCGATCCCTAACTGTATATACACCTGAAGTATTAACAACAGCTTTACCATTGAACAATCTATTTTTTTACTGTATTCTTTACCTGTGCAAAAATATCCTGAAGTTTCCTGGGTGAAATCCCACCAACTCTTTTGTTTCTTTCCTGCCAAAGGGAGTAAAGACAGTCTGGCTTCAGACATGATGAAATTCAAAATATTTAGTTTGTTAGGACAGTTTCTAACTTCTTTTGCATATCTGTTAGTTTGTTTCGGTGTTTTGATTTTCAGAAATGGTTTCCCTTCCTATGAATGTAAGACAGGTATACATCAAATACTGAGTTAAAAATGGTTATCTTTTCTTGTTTATTTACTTATTTCGAGATAAAATGAAATGTGGTTACGTGTTACATGTGAATTTGTTAGGGCACTAAGATTTTGTATGTATTGGCTTTGTAGTAGCGAGGTTTAAAATAAACACTAAATATAATTATAGTAAATTTACGAGTGAATATATTGCTAAAGGTTCCGCATTATTTATGGCATTTTTTGGTTCAACTCTAGTAGCCTTCTTATATTAATTTTCTTCTATTATTTGTTTGAACTCCTATTTTTAGATAGGAATGGATCAGTAGAAGAAAGCATGGGGAATTGTCCTGTTTGTCGTAAGGTTTTCCTTGCCAAGGATTTTGAACATGTGCTTGACGTGGTTGGTTCTCATTCTTCACAAACGGTATGTCATCTGGTCTTTTATTGTAATAGATTTTGTGAAAGCTTACATCCATCTCGTATTGTCCATGATTCTCAATCCAGTTGAAATGTATGCACGTGCTTTATTATTCACGCTTCACTGGTGCCTATTCAACGTTTAATATCAATCCCCCCCTCCCCCCTCTCTCTTTTACACCAATTAATTTTAATTTTATTTGAAATTGATTCTTGATTGTGCTCGGGTTTCAGATTGCAGACAAAGCTGGAGTTAAAGATGATGAGGAACTTATTCGTTCAGACTTAGAGAATATAACGAGGCAGAAATTTGAGGAGGTATTAAAACTGCAGCAAGAAAACTGTGGTTTGATTAGTTTGAAGGCAGACCATGTGGTTTTGCCTAGCACAAACCCTCAGAATACAGTCACCTCGTCAAACCGTCCGTTGGCCAAGGAAACAAGTGCAGCAGCGGCAGCAATTGAAGGAACTAATTCCAGTGGTTCGTCAACTAGGCCTGCCACCAGTAAGCACTGGAACTCAGGCACAAGGAGGCCAAGGGCACAAAATTCTCGAAAACACGTTAGACAATGGGTGAGAAAAGATAATGGTGGTGGTGGTGCGGATTAAACCGATTTTTGTTAAAGACTTCTAAGACTTGTGTTTGTTGTCTGTTGAATGATGTGTGATGTAACAATGTTAGCAAAGAGGAGAGACGATGCATTTGGAATCAAATGTAAGGTCTGAAAACTGAAAAAGGAGTGTTATGAGGGTAAATATTGTTGACCCCCACTGTTCCGGAGAGAATGCCAAAAATCTCTTTTTCTACACTCGGGGGGAGAATTCGATAAAATTCCTAGTAACAAAGACCTTTTTTTTCTTCTGGGGTATACAGCCAAATTGATATTAAGAAACGTCATTTTTTTTAATATCTAAATTCCCAGTATACCTTTCATCTCCAATAAACGTTATGTGTACGTAATTATAATATAATTAAATATTAGACGTATTTTTAAATAATTTTTCATAAATATTATATTTATATAAAAATATAATATAATATAAAAAATAATATTATGATCTCAAGTACACATATTAAATAATTAAAATTATTAACTTATAAATAATTTTAATAAGTATTATATTTATTTATATAAAATTATAATATATTTATTTAGCAAATGATTAATACAATTATTTGAAAAAACTAATAATTTTTACACAGCTACATGAAAATAACATAATATAATGTATATTTTAATTCACATGTGGGTTGTATTTAATTAATTATAATTACACCGGTGTAAATACGTTATAATTAAATATTAGTTTAATAAGTTGTAATTATACCGGTGTAAATATATTATGGTTAACCATAATTAGTTAATTAGTTGAATTTATATTAATATAAATTTTGCACTCAAAATTTTAAACTTGTTCTTCACTTCATAAACGCTATGGTTGATTCGAGCTTTATAGTCCTAAGATTGCCAGTTTATTAAGCAAAGCTTTACAGTCTTTGATGCGTAAATTATAAATATTTATATAAAATTTCATAAAATTATTTCAACTTTCTATTTTAATATTATATTAAATTTTAATAACAATGCAATTATATTGATAGAGAAAAATAAAATAAATATTATTTAATTATAATTATTAAAAAATATATAAAAAGTAATATCACATCTCATAAATATTTTAATTAAATAAAATTAAAATATATTTAAACAATTCTATCATAAAAATACAACTGAAATTAAAAAATGTTAAATAAATAAAAACTAAGTTAAATGTAACATCTACACCATGAACTAAATTGAAAAGATATGAACCTACAAAGATCCTTTTTTTAAATGAAAATGTTTGACGTGCAACCTTATGATTCATTTAAAAAAATAAAAATTTTAGGGGTAATTTTATTCAAAATGACTAAAATTGTCTAATACCTAAAATTAGAAGGGAATAACATTCTCACCAATTAACCCAGAAACTACGGTAGAGAAAGAATAATTTTATCTCTCCAAAATAAGTTAAAACCAAACGTGAGAATATAATTTCAGAAAAGATTATTCTCCCTAAAAATAATTTTTTCCGCGATCCAAACACCTTTAATATAAAAGTGTGAAAGTTGATGATCAATAAATCCCAGAAGCATTGGGAGTGATAGAGCTATTATGGGGTGGAGATGAGCAATTGTCCCTCATCCCGAAAATTTTATTTTTTTACTTTATTCTTTTATATAAATTATTTTAAAATATAATTTTTTTAAATTTACCTTCACTTTTAAATATTTATGTTTTATCTTTTTTAACTCTAAATCTTAGCTCAGTTTATGATACGAGAGATCATGTTTAAGAACAAGTTGAAGCGGAACTTGTTAAAGAGATAATATAATTAACTTTAAGCAATCAGCATCGCTTTCAAGGAGGAAAAAAGGCTAAACCATAATTGTAATCGTAATAATAAAAGGAAAGCATGAGTGTTGATCCACCTGTTTTTCCGGCTTACTAAACTCTTTGGATTATCTAGTGCTTTTTCAATGGTATCAGCCACATGGTTGATGATTTTTCACAATTTGTTTACCATTATTTTTACACTTCCATATATATAATATACCCAAATCTACGAGACTAGGGAGGCGTACAAAAGTTACCAGGATATTGTTCATTGGAAAATACTTGATACATAAAATTTACGTAAGTTTTTTAATTTTATGATTTAAATATTTAAGTTGTGGTTTAGGGTTTAGATGTTTAAGTTGTAGGTATAGAATTTAAGATTTATGTTTAGAATTTAGAGTTTAAGGTTAAGGGTTTAAGCTTTAGGTTTTAGGGTGTTAGGGCTAGGGATTTAGATTTATATAGTTTAAATATAAAGAGTTGTGTAATTTTTTTTACACAACTTGTGTATCAAAATATAACCATTGTTCATATTACATTAAACACGAATATAATGTAAGGAGTCAAAATGTAAGAAAAAAAAAAGTGAAACGCTGCAGTTTCATTAGAGTGCTTAATTTTCTGTTCATTTCCTGTTTAGTAAAACGGTGAGTTTTGGAGTCTGTATTATAGTGAAATGGTGCCATTTTCAAGTGCTAGAGTTAAAAGGCTGAATGTTCAGCTCAGTCTATCTTATCGAATGAATATAATTGCTTCTCGTCTTCTTCTAAAATTTCTGTTTCTTCAATCTCCCTCTGCTCTTCTATTTTCATCCACATAAAAATTCTTTTTCTTTTAGTTTGTGCCATTACATATAAACCTTCAGCCCCTTCGGTGCCCTATTTATCCCCTACACTAAAAGTTTAAATTTAGGGTTTAGAATTAAGGTTTAAGGTTAGGGTTTAGGATTAGAGTTTAAAGAATTTGAGGTAGTGTGTATTTTTTTAGTGTTTATGATTTAAGGTTTAAGATTTAAAATTTAGAGTTAGAACTTATAATTTAATTTTTTTAGTGTTTAGGCATAAAAAGACACTAAAAAAAGGCAAAAGATTTTTGTCCCATTGAACAAACATTGCACATCAGGTTCATTCTTCCCACCCTAAACTTTTTAAAGTTCACACATTTATCTCCAATCTTTTTAATTTTTACGAATTAGTTCTTAACTTTTTTTTAATAACTATGACTTGTGTCTACCCTGAACTTTTTAAAGTTCGCACATTTATCTCCTATCTTTTTAAGTTTTATGAATTAGTTCTTAACTTTTTTAATAATTATGAATTGTGTCCACTCTAAATTTTTAAGATTTTATGTGTATTCACCTTTAAAAATATTTCTGGATCCATAAGTGATTAACTCCACCTTCATAAAGTTTGAAACAACGATTAACATGAAATCAAACTTGATGCAAGCACAGTTTAAACGATTCACCATGAAAAACATAGTTTCTTATGTTTTTTTTTTGCTCGGCAAAATGATAATTTTATAATGAGTTAAAAGATTCAAGGTCCTCCAGTCTCTAGTCAATATTATCGCCACAACCTATAACAGTGCTGCAAGAACTACAAGGAACTCACTACAAAATCAAACAAAGCATCCTAATAACTCGATACAGCATTCGATATACCTTCACCTATTCGATCAAAAGTGCACCATACATTCTCAAATCCGACAGTCCAAGAAGCTAAATGCTACCATAGCTTCCTATGCCTTGTGTTCTCTATTTCTACTTCGGAAACAATTTAAATTTCAACCCCCCTAGCATGTATATATGTGTCTTGTCTTGCCTATATGGAATGGCGCACTCACACATATATGCATAGAATTGAAGACTTTGACGAACTTACAAGTTACCGCTGCTTTGAGGTTCGGGAATACAAGACTGGGCCAAGGGAATATACAACTTTTTTTAAAAATATATATACATATACTGCTTTTTTTCATGCAGTATTAGCAGTGTGGAGTCATGATCTTTATATGGTAGGGTCAGAGTAAAATATGAGGTATGAGAATTTTCATACCACTATAATATAAATATTATTGACCTTATACTCAAAGTCTCAAACAAATTAAGTGGGGTCAATTATAATATTTTCATAAAAAAAATTATACTAACTCCTTAAAAACCCCATTTAACTCTTTAAAAATCTTATATTACAGGGGTCAATTGAACCCTAATCTATACATGGCTCCGCCACTGAGTATTAGAAATAGGGAATTATTATTAAGATCTAAGACTTAAGGCGAAGAAAATCAAAATATGAATGAATAACGAGTTCCAAGTTCTTTCTAGATTACCATCTTGAAGACAGGTAGTGGATTAACGACACATTGAGGACATATATTTAAGACCGAATGAAAATAGTTCATTAAACGAAAAAAAAAGGAGAGTAAAACATGGCTTCCCCCCCCTCTTACTTTTTTATTATTATTTTGAGACCAACTTTAAGGTTTAGTTCGACATTGCTTTTAAAAGAGCGGTTGAAAAAGTGATTTTAAAAGTGATGTAGAAAAATAATTTTGAAAAGCTGGGTTAAAAATTTTAATGTTTGTCATTGATGTCAAAAAGTGATTTTGAGAAGATAAGTGTCTGTTTCAGACATGATATTGTAAAGTAAAAGTGAACTTGTTTGATGTTCAAATTCGTTAATGTTATGATATGTAACACCCTTATCGTATACTCGTAGACCGAATATACATTAAAGATGTTACGAAATCATTGGAAGAAATCTTGACTTAAATTTTTTATACCAAAATTTAATTTGTAGTTTAACCCTTTCTCGGTTTTAAATTTAAAACTATGTCGTCTAGTTGCAGCTAGTTTTGACCCTAAATTGGTTTACAAAATTCAGGGTGAAAACTACGTAAACTGCCTAGACCCTTTCTTGATTTTAAATTTTTTACGCGATTAGGGCTAAACAACATCTTAACCATACCAAAGATTTTGCTATTGTTAACAATTTGTATTTCTAAACTTATCCATCCATAAAAGCATATAATTACGTTGTAAACTTATGTTGTAGACAATTCAATTTTAAAATACTTACATGCCCACTAGTCTATCAAATTATGGTAAAGACATACTTACTGAACTTATTGTAGTAACTTGATTTTCCCAAATTTCTGCTCCTCCTCGATAGACGATTTCCAAGAAACTTACGTGTGACATAAGACACACGTTAAGAATGAACTTAGTGAGGCATTTAAACTTATTTATTTTAAAATCCTGAAATAATGTAATACAGTATGTCATCTATATAAGTGCATTTCATTTTTTCTATAACATGGCAAGTATATCACAATGTACATATGTCATGTATTCTTTCATGGTCATGTTTTCATTATGCAATCATTTGCATATCATGTATTCTATCATGTATCATGTAACATGTCTATCATATATCAATAACATTTCTATCATGTATGTCATGTATTTCTCTATCATGTAACATGTAACTTCTTTTTCATGTATCATGAAATCATGTAACGTCTTTTTCATGTATCACGTAATCATGTAACATCTGTATCATGTAACATCTGTATCATGTAACATCTATATCATGTAACATCTTGTTATTATTATCATCGTGTCTAGCTAGAGGCCCATGGAAACCCCGTAGCCTATCTGCACTGTAGTGCCTTGTAGAGTACGTACTTGAGAGGACGCTCTTTGCTCCTCATATATGGACGCTCTTTGCTCCTTATATTAAACACCTCGTTAGTGTATTTTGCACTATGGGCTTGGATCCCCAGGGTGTATCTTGTTTCATTTTAATCTTACCATTATCCATATTTCATGTATGCATAATACATCATCATTTATGCAAACAATAATTCGTACCTAGTATTCCATCAAGCTTGCCATGTCGAGCATTGTATCATATCATGTATTATAAAGAAATGCAATGGCATTTTCAATGTAATGCAAACATTTAGAAATGCACTCACCTGGGCCATGTAATAGTATGCCTCACTAAATTCTACTCGATCCTTTCCTTTAAGATCTCAAATCCTCTTTGATTCGTATCCAAACTTCATTAATCACATGAATATAAACAACATTTGTTAGATTCAAATCTAACAATTTTTCAAACATGTTATCAAATCTAATCATTCGAATATACAAATTTCCTCTTTCCTTCCTTATACTGTCCAAAACTCATTTTGGTCCTTAATAACAATTTATAACTTCCATTAACCCTTTTCAAGCTTACTAATTAACCTTAGATACAAAATGTATCAATTCTCATTTTTTGGCAGATTGCACTACCTTCAAAGAAATATTTCTATAAAATAATCTAAAACTCAGAATTCGATTCCATTTGTTCCGAAAGAAACTAGATTCAATAAGCTTTTCAACCATATAAATTAATATCCCAAATTCAACTTGTACAATTTATGTGAATTTTCAAAGTCAATTTCCAATGCTGATTTTGGAACAGAATGCCATACTGTTTTCTGACCTTTCACCACTTAAAAATTCATATCTTTTTACTCGAAACTCGAAATTAATTTCCGTTTGTTGGAGGAAAAACTAGAAGAACAAATCTTTACATCGGTATAAAATTCACCTTCTAAACATTTTTGTAGAATTTATGGTGAATTTTTAAATTTACTACTTTCCTACACAACTTCCATAAATAACTTCAAACTTTATACTAATTTCTCCTTACTTTACTATTTTTAAATTTGGTCCCAAAACTTGATTAAAACCATCAACTTATCACATTTTTTCATCAAATAATTATTGAACATTGATCCCCCCTAATTTTTCCTTCTTTCCGAATTAGTCACTAAAATGCAAAGATAAGGATTCAAACTTCTCAACTTTGCAATTTAGTCCTCAAATAAACATTACCACTTGAATTCTATTACTTCAACTAAAATCACATTTAATCCTTCTCTGAAACCTCATTTCTGAATTGGTCACTTAACTTTGACAATTTGTCAAAATGGTCACTAACTCGATTTAACATCAGTTTTGCATTTTAACTTCAATTTCACATCTCCAACATCAATAATAACATAAATAAACTTCAAAATCATAAAAATTCAGATTATTCCTCTAACTTTCAGAATTTTTGAAATGGTCCCTATACCTTTAATTTAGGGTTTTGCTTCCAAATAACAAACTCAAGCTTACTAGATCATTTATCCAACGTCACAAACCCTAATTCAAACTTGAATCCATAAACCCTAATCATCTTCATACAAACTAAAATATGTAGGGTTTAAATCTCAACTCAAAAACATGATTTTATCATCATAACAACTTAATTTCAACTTAAATTTCAACATAGAATCATAAAATCTCAAAACCCTCAATTTAGTCCATAAACCCTAATTTCTTTCTGTAACACCCTTAACGTATACTCGTAGACCAAATATACATTAAAGATGTTACGAAATCATTGGAAGAAATCTTGACTTGTAATTTTTTTTCAAAATTTGATTTATAGTTTAACCTTTTCTTGGTTTTAAATTTAAAACTATGTTGTCTAGGTGCGGCTAGTTTTAACCATGAATTAGTTTACAATTTATAATTGAATTATTGAAATATAATTCAGGTTGAGAACTACGTAAGCTGCCTAGACCTTTTCTTGATTTTAAATTTTTTACGCAATTAGGGCTAAACAACATTTTAACCAAACCAAAGATTTTGCTATTGTTAACAATTCATATTTCTAAAATTATCCATCCATAAAAGCATATAATTACGTTGTAAACTTATGTTGTAGACAGTTCAACTTTAAAATACTTACATGCCCACCAGTCTATCAAATTATGGTAAAGACATACTTACTGAACTTATTATAGTAACTTGATTTTTCCCAAGTTTCTGCTCTTCCTTGATAGACGATTTCCAGAAAACCTACGTGTGACATAAGACACACGCTAAGTACGAACTTAGTGAGGCAGCTAAACTTATTCATTTTAAAAACATGAAATAATATAATACAGCATGTCATATATAAAAGTGCATTTCGTTTTCTATAACATGGCAAGTATATCACAATGTACATATGTTATTTATGATAACTATCATATAAATCATGTTATCATTGTATAAAATATTTCTACTAAACCCTCTTCATGTATCAAATCTAATTACATCTCAATTTATTCAGGTGTGATAACATGTAAATAATTTAGTCAATGCCCCCAAAATATAAGTACATATACTATAGACTTTTGCTCACTTCTAGAGATAAGACCCATTAATATACTCTTGGTCCAACCCTTTCACGATTCTTTGAGGTATAACAGTTTTGGAACCAAGTTTTTCCCTTTTTGACCTATACAAATCATCATTCCTCGAACTTTCAACGTTTACCCGTTTCAAACAATTTTGGGTATTACTCCTGCATTTTCCTTTCAGTTTCCAGTGTAACTTCTTCCACTTTATGTTTTCTACAAAGGACTTTAATCAGTGGAATTTTCTTGTTCTTTAACTCTTTGACTTCATATGCCAATATTTTCACTGATCGTAACGCCAGTTGATAAACTACTAGTTCAATTCCATTTTAGAATCCTGTATAGCCTATTAATTCTGGAACTAACATTTTCTTTTTGGCTAAAACGTAACACCTTCCAAGGTGAATTCTTTTAAAACACTTTATCCTTAACTTCGTACTTAACATCCTTCTCTTATTGTCTGCATGAGCTTTTTTGTCGATCCGCGACAGCCTTGAGATTATATTAAATAATTATTACTTTATACTCTATTTCTCGTGTCAAATCAACCCCTCTAACTTTTGGGTTATACCAAACATTTCGATCCTATAGCTCAAACCAATAATGAAGAGTTCGGCATATTTCCCATACAATATTTGAAATGGTGTCATCTTAATATTTATCTAATAACTATTGTTACTGGTAATCTTATTACAAATTCCATTGTCACTCATTCTCACTTCCATTGGGGAATAGAAATAGGTTGAATCAATCCATAAGATACTTGATGTTTGGCTTTTACTTGTTAGCATGTCGAGCACTTCGTCATAAATTTCGAAATTGTCCTTTTTTTAATTCCTAGCCACCAATACCGAGTCTTTAGATCTTAATACATTTTGCTACTTCCAGAGTACATAGTCAATGGACTAAGACAAACTTCAGTTAAAACTTCTTTCTTCAAATCACCATCATCAGGAAAGTAAGCTTTTTCTTGATAATATAAGCAACCATTTGACTTAATTTCATAGTCATGTGTTTCTCTTGTTTCAACTTACTTCTTTTCTTTTCTCTTCTTTTTATAAGTTTTGAGCTGCCTTGATGCATAGGTTACTACATTAATCTTCTTGAAATGATAATCTATAACTACATTGTAGTCTCTTAGGAACTCAACCTATCTTTATTATTGTAGGTTCAACTCTTTTTGCACCATTAGCTGGTTTAAACCTTTGTGATCAGTGTAACTAGGACACTTCTTACCATTCCAATGGAATACCTTTTTACACTAGTTGAGTAAGTAGCAGAGTAATAGTAGATAAATTCTACACAAAACATTTGTAATATCCAGCTAATTTCCAAGAAACTCCAAACTTTAGAGACATTTTTTGGTGCCTCTTTTTCAATAATAGATTGTACTTCCTTGGAATTCAACTCTTATTCCTTCAGCCGATACTACATGTCTAAGGAAAATTACTTCTGACAACCAAAATTCATATCTAGAAAATCTTACATAAAGCTGATTATCTCTTAATGTTTGTAATACCACTAAAAAATGGTAATCATGTTCAGCTTTTATCTTTAAGTATACTAGAATATTGTTCATGAAGACTACTACTACAAACTGGTCTAAGTAGTATTGGAATACCCTATTCATCAAATCCATGAATACAATAGGGGCATTTGTAAGTCCAAATGACATTACCAGGAATTCGTAATGTTCATAACGAGCCTTGAATGTTGTCTTTGATACATCTTCTTCTTTGACCTTGAGTTGATAATAACCTGATATAAGATCTATCTTTGAGAACACTGTTGTACCTCTAAGCTGATCAAATAGATCTTAAATCCTTGGTAGTGGATACTTGTTCTTAATAGTTACTTTATTTAACTACCAGTAATCTATACATAATTGTAGAGAACCCTCTTTCTTCTCTACAAATAATACCGAAATACCCCATGGTGATACACTCGGTCAAGTGTAATCCCATTCTAACATCTCTTACAATTGAGCTTCAGCTTTCTTAGCTCAATTGACACCATCCTATATAGTGCTATTGATACTGGTTCAGTTCTAAGATAGACATCAATCCCAAACTGTACCTATCTATGCAGAGGTAATCCTAATAACTCATCCGAAAACACATTTGAAATTTTCTCACAATCGGGATATCTTTAGTCTTCTTGGGTGACATTTGTATAATCACCACATAAATTAAACACGCCTTACATCCATTTACTTAACAACCTCTAAGCTGTTGTCATAGAAATCACTGACTCTAAACAGTCAGTTCTTTCTATCACTTTTATTTCAGAACCATCAGGTTCTTGAAGCACTAACCTTTTTTCCACACCGCTTCCTTAATAGGTACTAACTTCGTGGCATTAGACCACTAAATATAAACGTGTTCCCTTAGCAAGATACAACTTCTTCTAACTTCTTAATATTTATGCAGTTTAATTTCTCTATAACATGACTTTAACATCTTTATGCCACAAATTGGCAATTATTGGACAACTTTCTCCATTAAATTCAAGAGCTCCTAACTTGTAAGCACCTTAACAATCGACATCCTTACTGATGCCGACACAAGGGTCTTAATTCTATTAACTACAACCTTTAAAGATTACTAAGGTTTCATATTTTTGTGTTAGAATTCTCTGCTATACAAGTGGCTCTACTGAGGTAAGAGCCAGGGATGGAACATTCTGTATTTCATTACTTCTACTTTGGACCTACTTTTGGTCTCAATTATCAGATGTCTAACACAGTCCCACAATACTTGATATTACTTATTTCTACTATAACTTATTCATGTTATTGAGGAGCATAATCAAGTTACCCAATAGTACGTTAGTAACATGACATCCTAGGGGCATGTATTTAACATCAAATCATATTAAACTTGGTTTAGCCTCCAGAATCGGCTAAACCTGTAGCTCTGATACCAATAAATGTAACACCCTTAACGTATACTCATAGACTGAATATACATTAAAGATGTTACGAAATCATTGGAAGAAATCTTGACTTGTAATTTTTTTTCTTCAAATTTTGATTTATAGTTTAACCTTTTCTTGGTTTTAAATTTAAAACTATGTTGTCTAGGTGCAGCTAGTTTTGACCTTGAATTAGTTTACAAATTTATAATTGAATTATTGAAATATAATTTAGGGTGAGAACTACGTAAGCTGCCTAGACCTTTTCTCGATTTTAAATTTTTTACGCGATTAGGGTTAAACAAAATTTTAACCAAACCAAAGAGTTTGCTATTGTTAACAATTCATATTTCTAAACTTATCCATCCATAAAAGCATATAATTACGTTGTAAACTTATGCTGTAGACAGTTCAACTTTAAAATACTTACATGCCCACCAGTCTATCAAATTATGGTAAAGACGTACTTGCTAAACTTATTATAGTAACTTGATTTTTCCCAAGTTTCTGCTCCTCCTTGATAGACGATTTCCAAAAAACCTACGTGTGACGTAAGACACACGCTAAGTACGAACTTAGTGAGGCAGCTAAACTTATTTATTTTAAAAACATGAAATAATATAATACAGTATGTCATATATAAAAGTGCATTTCATTTTCTATAACATGGCAAGTATATCACAATGTACATATGTTATATATGATAACTATCATATAAATCATGTTATCATTGTATAAAATATTCTCTATTATGGACATGCTTTCATCATGTAATCATTTACATATCATGTACTCTATCATGGTCATGCTTCTTTATGCCATCATTTGCATAACATGGATTTTATCATATATCATGTAACATTTCTATATCGTATGCCATGTACTTCTTAGTCATGTAACATGCGACTTGTTTTTCATGTATCATGAAATCATGTAACATCTTTTCATTTATCATGTAATCATGTAATGTTTGTATCATGAATCATGTAATATCTCTGTCATATATCATCTCTATCATATGAATCATGTATCATCATGCTGTCATTTGCATGCTCATGATCTACCATGTAATCATCTTGTTATGATTATCATCGTGTCTGGATAGAGGCCTATGGAAACCCCGTAGCCTATCTGCACTGTAGTGCCTTGTGTAGTACGTACTCGAGAGGACGCTCTTTGCTCCTCATATAAGGACGCTCTTTGCTCCTTATATTAAAAACACCTTGCTAGTGCCATTTGCAACCCAAGGTGTATCTTGTTTCATTTTAATTTTGTAATTATCCAAATTTCATGTATGCATAATGCATCATCATTTATGCAAACGATAATCCGTACCTGGTATTCCATCAAGCTTGCCATGTCGAGCAATGTATCATATCATGTGTTATGGAGAAATGCAATGCCATCTTCAATGTAATGCAAACATTTAGAAATTCACTCACCTGGGCCATATAATAGTGTGCCTCACTAAATTCTACTTGATCTTTCCTTTATAGTACCTCGAACTTCCCTTAATTCGAACTTAACTTCATAAATCACATAAATAAAATATTTGTTAGATTCCAATCTAACAATATCTTAGACATATTGTCCAATATATTCATTCAAATACAAAAATTTCCAAACGTCTTCTTTTCTTCCTTGTATTGTTCTCAAACTCATTTTGGTCCCTAATGACCATTTTGATCTCCAAATAATTCCTCCAAGCTTGCTAACCAATATTAGACACAAATTGTCTCAATTTCCATTTTCTGTCAATTTGCACTACCATCAAAGAAATATTTCTATAAAATAATCTACAACTCGAAATTTGACTCCATTTGTTCTGAAAGAAACTAGATTCAACAAGCTTTTCACCCGTATAAATTAATAGTCCAAATTCAACTCGTACGATTCATGACAATTTTTCAAAGTCAATTTCCAATGCTAATTTCGGAACATACTGCTATATTGTTTTCTGACCTTTCACCACTTAAAAATCCATATCTTTTTACTCGGAACTCTAAATCAGTTTCCGTTTGTTGGAAATGAAACTAGATGAATAAATATTTACATCGGTATAAAATTCACCATTTAACCATTTTTGTAGAATTTATGGTGAATTTTCAAACTTGCTGCCAAATCCAGTTTTCTACACAACTTCCATAAATAACTTCAAACTTTATAATAATTTCTCCTTACTTTTCTATTTGTCAATTTGGTCCCCTTACTTGATTCAAACCATTAATGTATCATTTTCTTCATCAAATAATTATTCAAAAATAATTCTCTCTAATTTTCCATTCTTTCTGAAATATTCACTAAAAATGCAAAGATAAGGATTCAAGTTTCTTAACTTTGCAATTTAGTCCTCAAATCAACATTACTATCTTAATTCCATCATTATAACTAAAATTCAGATTTAATCCTTCTCTAAAACCTTATTTCCGAATTGGTCACTTAACTTTGACAAATTTTCAAAATGGTCACTAATTCGATTCAACATCATCTTAACATTCTAACTTCAATTTCACATCTCCAACATCATTAATAACATAAATACACTTCAAATTATAAAAATTCAGATTTGGTCCTTCAAATTTTAAACTTGTCGAATTGGTCCCTAAATAATTTAACTTAGGGTTTTGCTTCCAAACAACAATTCAAGCTTACTAGATCATTAATCCAACATCACAAACCCTAAGTTAAACTTGAACCCATAAACCCTAATCACCTTCATAATAACTGAAATATATAGGGTTTAATCCCAACTCAAAAACATTACTTTAACATCATAGCAACTTAATTTCGACTTAAATTTCAACATAGAATCATAAAATCTTAAAATCCCCAATTTAGTCCATAAACCCTAATTTCTTTTCTTAAAGAAGTCTCATCAATCAAGCATGTTTTCCATGAATTGTCTACGCCAAAAGATAGAGCTTGAAGAGTAGAACAACTTTGTAGTTGAAGAGATTACCTGAAAACCGTGTTTCGGGGCTTGAATCTAGCTTGGAAAAATTTTCTCTTTCTTTCCCTAGCTCTCATGTTCTTTGCTGGAAAAGATGAACAAATGTTCATCTTTTCACCATTATTTTACACATATAACTATTAAACGAATATTAAATTCATTTAATAGTGAAATTACAATTTTGCCCCTTTTATCCAATGGTTGAGACTGGTTTTATCATCGATCATGGCCAAGATTTAATCTTTCATTTCCTATTTCCAAAAATGACCTTATAACTTTTTAAATATTTCAAAAATGCCATCCATGGCAAATGACCAATTTGCCCTCCAACTAAACTTTATTTACTCACATGTCTAAAAAATGGCATTCCATAAAAATTGAACTAAATTGGTTCCATTCTAACAAGCCTCCTTCCCAAAATATCATAATTTATGATATTTATTCGATCCAAATATTCGAATTTCATTCAATATGATTTCCAAATTTTTTTCTTTGAGCTTTATTGGTTTATAGCCATTCCATTACAATTCAACTAAAATAATTCATTCCCAACCGATTACTATACCTTAAATATTATTTTATAACTTTTCCATCGCTTATGGAACAGCCTCTGAAATTTTGATTCGATCTCCCGATATTCGTAAAATACTTCTACCACGATTTTACCTTTTCTGAACTATCGGATCTATTCCAAAAATTCCATATTTCCATATTCAGGAAATAAACTCTATTATCTCATAAAAACTTCCTTCCCCAGAACTTAGACTTAATTCTCCTAACTCAGTCTACTATTTCGATAATTATCGAAAATCTCCATAGAATAAAATTTCTCTGAGAAATTCTTTATCGATAATCCATTCGAATATTCTTTACTTTTATTGAGTCCAAAATAGCAATTAGAAACGCTTTTATGGGACCTTCCTAGAGGTCACCCATCATAATTTTTTCCTGACCTAAGCACGCTTAACAATTTTATTCGATCCAAATTCGATATCTTCTATTGTATCTTAATTCTCAAAAGTGATATCAAGGTTCTTATTTCGATCAGATTTATCCTTATGCTGAATAAAATCACTTATTGGGAAAATTTACACTTTAGTCCCTAAACTTTTCCAAAGTTTATACTTTTAACCCCAAAACTTTCAAAACTTACATTTTGGTCACTGACCAAAATTTGGAATATTACACTTTCTCATCAAAATTATCATCAATCAAGCATGTATTCCATTAATTATTTACATCAAAAGATAGAGCTTGAAGAGTAGAACAATATTGTAGTTGAAAAGATTACCTGAAAATCGAGTTTTAGGGCTTGAATTGAACTTGAAAAAATTTTCTAGCTTGTTTTTCATCAATCAAGCATGTATTCCATTAACAATTTTATTCGATCCAAATAATGGACTTCATCTTTTGTTTTTCATCCAATTTGGCCACTTGTTTTGAATAAATGAATTTTAAATTCATTTAGATAGTGAAATTACTAAAATGCCCTTTTAATACGACGGTTGAGATTGATCTTATCATTAATCAAGGGACAAGATTTAATCTTCCATTTTCTTCTTCCAAAATTGTCCTTGTAACTTTTTAAAATTTTAAAAAATGCCATTGGGGCAAAATGACCAATTTGCCCTCCAACTAGTTTTTATTTACTAGCTTATTTCAAAAATGCCATTCCATTACAATCCAACTAAAATAGTTCTTAACACCCTTAACGTATATTCGTAGACTGAATATACACTAAAGATGTTATTGGGTTATTAAGAAAACTTGACTTGAATTTTTTTATATACCAAACATTGTCTATAGCAGCTAGTTTCGACCCTGAATTGCTTTAGTAAATTTATAAATATGTTATTGAAAAAAATACAATTCAGGGAGAAAACTATGTACCCTGCCTATACCCTTTCTTAATTTTAAAATTTCTATGCGATTAGGGTTAAACTAGATTTAACTATGTCATAAATCTTTAATCGTTTATAGTAAAACCATATTCTGAGTTCCTACACCCGTAATTAATACGTAAAAACATTATAACTTAAGTTTACAAAACATTTGCATCTTTTAAACCCACATACATATAAGTACATGCCCACTAGATATCAACCATAAATTAAGATGTACATACCGTGATTACTAATGTAACTTGACTTTCCAATAATAGCCCATTCATGCCCTTCTACGTGGGAGAACCTACATGTGAAATAACACACGCTAAGTACGAACATAGTGAGGCAATAATCTTATTTAACAATTATAGAGTAAAGTAATACTTATTTTATGATATCATATCAAGTTCTCTACCTAAGATAAGATAGTTCTATCAAGATTTCCATTGTCTCTAAATTTTCATGTACATTTCATAAGTTCCTAACTTGCTCATGATTTCAATGCTCTATCATCATAAATTTAGTCATATACATGGTATATTTTGTATAAATAACATAATTCACATACATGGTATAATTCACATAAGCAACATGATTCACATACGTGACATGAATTTCATGCATAACATGATTTATATACATGACATGGTTCATATGTGTAATGAAATTCATATTCATGGCATGATCCATTTATGTAACATGATTCTCCTATATGGCATATTTCATTTATATGGCATGATTTCCATAAGTGGCATGATTCATATACCTATTTTCATTCATAAGTATGACTTAATTCATGTACATAACATGATACATGTACATGGCATAATTCATATGCATGGCATAGTTCATATGTGTAACATAGTTTGCATACATGGCATGATTCAAATGCATAGCATATTTCTTATATATGTGACATATTTTGTATACTTGGCATAATTCGTGTACATGTCATGATTCACATATGTAGCATAATCATAAACGTGGTATGAATCGTATACTTGGCATATTTTATATACATAACATGATTCATATACGTAACATATCCTTTATCATTGCCCAAAGTACGCTATATGAGATCAAGGTACGCGAGTCATCTTAAAATGACACCGTAGTGTCAAACATAACGTAAAGATGAGTACGTACTCAGGGACGCTCTTTGCTCCCCATAAACATAAAGCACCTCGATAGTGGACTCGGGCACAGTGGGCTTAGATCCCAGGGTGCGGCACCTCGGCAGTGCACTTAGGCACAATGGGCTTAGATCCAGGGTGCATGTAACACAATCATTTTGTCACAATAACTGTTTGATAACATAAACATAGGGGTGCATCTGCTAAAGACTCTATGGCATGCCAACTATACCATGGACTCTAATACTCAATACTTGGGCATTTCTTTTATCATCAATCAATTATCATATTCAATCATATAAATAAACATTTCATGTTTCGTGGTTCACCGTAAATTTTCATGGCAAACATGGTTCATCATCATTTCTTAGAAAAATAATTTATATTTCATATTCCATGTAATCTACTTTTTATTACAACATGTAGTATCTCAGCACACACACACACACACACACACACACATATATATATATATATATATGGCAATACTATTTTTAGGTGAATCTTGTACCATCTTAACTTGTTTCAATTATATCATATCGTTTTTCATGTCTCATGTATGCATAATGCATCATCATATATGCAAACAATCACTCGTACTTGGTATTCCATCAATCTTGTCATGTCGAGCAAAGTATTATAGAGAAATATAATGCCATTTTCAACATAATGAAATCATATAAAAATGCAACATCATTTTAATTTAAGGTCGACTACTCGAAAATCTTCCTAATTGAATAATTTTTTTAAAACATATAAATGCACTCACCTGGGCCATGAATAGTATGCCTCACTAAGCTTACTCGAGGTTTTTATCTTTCTTTTTATCCTTGGTTCTCCTTCGTTTTCTTTTGAAACTGTATAAAACCAATCGACATATACATCACCATTCTTGTGTTCGATTTAAATCTAATACTGCAAATTAATTCTTGAACAAGACTATTCGAATATTAAAATTTTTTGAAGATTTTTCTCAACACTTTACAAAATGCCGAATTATTCCCTAGGTCTTTGGTGACCAATTTGGACATTAAACAATTGTTCAAACCCATGTTTGAACAATTTTCATAATTAATTATTTATTTTATACTATTTCCTTTTTAGTCCTTCAACTTTATAAAAGTAACATTTTAGTTACTAATTCACTTTCGTACATAAATTCATGTACAAATAAACCATTTATTTATTTCCAACATCCATAGAAATTTTCCTTCAACTTTTAAACTTTATTCAATTTGATCATTCACTAACTTTTTATTTTCAAAAAGGTTCCAAAATTTCCTTTTCTTGACATATCAATTCTTTAACTTCCATAACATGCTTAAATCTTCAATTATATCAATTTTCCACAATTTCAAGACCAATCCCTAACTTTTACTAAATTGCCGAATTGGTCCTTAAATTTCCAAAAATTTTCATTTTGGTCCCTAATCACCAATTCAAGTCATTTTCATCCTAATTCAATGATTCCAATGATAAAATAATTTTTACAATAATTGTTTCCAAAATTTCAAAATGGTCCTTAAATTTACAACTTGGGAAATTATTCAACATGTCATCAAAATAAGTCTCCTAACATTATAATTCAATCAATTCCATCCTCAAATTAACTTCCTAACCAAAACCCCCAATTTTTAGGGTTAGGGTTTATGTCTTCCAACGTGAAATTTATCCAAAATCAACATTAATTCCATATCAAAATCATCATTTCTACTATCTACCATTCTAATTTCATCATAAACTTCAACTTCCACCATCAATCTTCATTCAAGACACAATTTATATTAAACTTTTCCATGCAAAAAATACTATCAAAATGAAGAGCTTGAAGTGTAGAATAATTTACCTAATTGAAACTTGCTTGAAACTAGCCTTGATTTCTTCCAAATTTGGCTTGAAAGTTTGAAAAATCCTTTCCCCCTTTGTTTTTCTTATGTCCGAACAACAATTGGTGGTGACGATGATTTTTTATCATCTCTTAACATATTTAATCCATGTGTAAGATTAAATGAATTTAAAATTCATCTAAATAGTGAAATTACCATTTTGCCCTTTTATTATAATGGCCAAGATTTAATCTCATAAAAATCAATGGCCAAGATCAAATCCATGTGTTTTTCATCTTTCAAATTTACCCTCCAAGTTTCAAAATATTTCAAAAATGCCATCCATGGCAAATGTCCAATTTGCCCTCCAACTAGACTTTATTTACAACTAGTCTTGAAAATTGCCATTCCATCACCATCTAACTAAATATAGTTAGAATCCAACCAAATATAATAAGATACTCATAAAATAATATTTTATGAGTTTCCCATAATTTCTTGGAATTGTCTTTAAAATTTCAGTTCGATCCAATATACCGATAATTACTGGGAAATTTTACCAGATGTTTTTCCTCTTAGAAATCTTATCTCCGCAATTCATTTCGAACATTATTAACTTAAAATAAATCCTTTTTATCATTCAAAATATTAAATATGGGACCTTCCCATATGGTCACCCATCCTTGGGCTACTCTAGCGTAAACACGTTTAACAATTTTATTCGATCCAAATTCGAATAACATAAGCTTCGTATAAAAAATCCAGTAACACATAAATACCACTCTTGGGGATGGACTATTCATTTACGGGGTTAACTTACATAACTTTTAAAAATTACACTTTGGTCCCTTAACTTTTCCAAACTTTACATTTTAACCCCTAAACTTTCAAAAATTACATTTTAGCCACTAGTCCAAAAATTGGGATATTACAATTCCTCCCCCTTAAGAAAATTTGTCCTTAAATTTTCAACATATACACTTTTCAAACAACTTTTCAAACTACTCCAAAGAACCTTAATCAGTAGAATTTCTTTGTCCCTTAATTCTTCAACTTCATATGCTAGGATTTTCACTTCTTTATACATCAAACCTGATTGCAGTTCAATCTTCTCAGAGGTAATTATATATGAAGAATCCAATCCATATCTCTGAAACATAAATACATGAAACACACAATGAATCTTGTTCGTATCTGGAATTAAAGCCAATTGATAAACCATTAGTTCCTTTCTTTTTAGAATCTCATATGGCTCTATAAATCTGGGACTAATATTTCCATTTCAACCAAAACGTAACACCTTCTTCCAAGGTAAAATCTTTAAAAACATTTTTTCTCTAAGATCGTATTCAATATCCTTTTTCTCATTATTTGCATAGGCCTTTTTGTCAATCCACGGCCAACTTAAAATTTTGTTGTATAATCTTTACTTTATCTTCCATGTCTTGTGTTAATTCAACTTCTTTAACGTTTGAATTATACTGAACATTGAACATGTATATCTTGTAACCCGAACCAATTTAGAGAAGTTCGATGTTTTCTTCCATATGCCATCTTGATACCTACTTGATAACTATTGTTGTAAACAATTTCAGCCAAAAACAAATACTTTTCCCATGATCCTGTAAACTCAATTACACAAACTCCTAACATATTCTCCAGAATCTGTATGATCCATTCAGATTGCCCGTCTATTTGCGGATAAAAAATTGTACTAAAATTTAATTTAGTACCTAAAGCTTCAAATAATGTACCCCCAATACCTTGAAATAAACCTTGGGTCTCTGTCTAACACTATCAATGTTGAGACACCATGTAGTCTTACTGTCTCTCAAACATAAAGTTCTGCATATTTATCCAGCGAATAATCTATTCAACTGGAATAAGGTAATCAAACTTTGTCATAAAATTCATAATGACCTATATTAAATTCTTTTTACTTGGTATAGCTGACAAATCCATTATACAATCCATCGACACTCATCCCTACTTTTATTGGGGAAAAGAAGTAAACCGAAGTAATCCATAAATATTTGGCTACTGTTTCGAATCTTTAAATCTTGATACATCTTATTATTCCTTGGATGCATAATTAATAAAATATAATCGACCTCCTTCAATTTCTTCTCTATTCATATATTGTCAGCAACATATACTTTACCTTAGTAATATAATCAATCTCTTGGCTTAATTTCATAGTTCTGTACTTTCCTATTTCCAGCTTATCTCCTCTTTTCAAAACATTTTTCAGCTCTTCCTATTCAAGAATAGCTTATATTTTCTTAAGGTCAACCCTTATTCCTTCTGAAGACACTGCATATCCAAGGAAAGTTATTTCTGACAACCGGAACTTGCATTCAGAAACTTGGTATTAAGTTGGTTATCTCTTAAAGTTTGCAGTATCACTCAGAGATGGTATTCATGTTCAACTTCGGTCTTTGAATAAACCAAAATATCATTTATTAAGACTACAACAACTAATCCAAATAGGGTTGGAATACCCTATTTATCATATCCATAAATGCAACAAGGGCATTCGTCGATCTAAAAAGACATTACTAGAAACTTGTAGTGTCCCTAACGAGTCATGAATACTGTATTTAGTATATCTTTTTCCTTAACCCTAGTTTGATAATAACCCTGATCGAAGATTTATCTTTGAAAAAAATACTACTTCATCTTTAAGCTGATCAAATAAATCCTCAACCCCTGGTAGGGAATTCTTATTCTTAATGGTTACTTTATTCCATTGTTGATAATCTATACATGATCATAAGGAACCATCTTTCTTCTTTACAATTCAATACCGAAGTACCCCATAGTAATTCACTTGATCAAATATAACCCCGGTCTAGAAATCATTATAATTGAGCCTTTAGTTCCCTTCACTCAATTTATGTCATCATATATAATACCATTGATACCGGCTTAGTTCTAGGATAAACATCATTCCCAGACTGTATTTCCTTATCATGAGGTAATCCTAATAACTCTTCTAGAAATATATCAGGAAACTCATTTTCAGTTCGGATGTCTTCAAACCTTTTTAGATAACTTTTATGTATCTTTCATACAAACCAAACATGTTTCACATCTACTAAATAACAGCCTTTGAGCTATTATTACAGAAATTACTGACTCTAAACATTCAGTTCTTTCCCTCAAAGATTATTTCAACCCTTCGGATCCTTGAAATACCAACATTTTCTTCTTGCACTTCATATATGCATCATATGCAGATAGTCAATCCATTCCAAGAATAACTTCAAATTCGCGGAACAAAAATTCCATTAAATCTGCCAAAACTTACTTCTTTGAATTTTCAATAACCCTTTCTTGCATATTCTAATTACTTATAAATTATCCAAAAGAATTATTGGCAATTGTTTTACTAAATTTCTCCATAGAAGTCTTTCTTTGGGCCTTGGATGTAGCTTCTTTATAAACCATTCTCATCGAATCCTTTCAATCGGCATCAATTTAACTGTGTACCGACTCTATCTATTAAAATCTAACTCGTACTCGTAAACAGTGCGAGTACCTTGTTTCAAACTTATGACTACTGTATATTTCTTTTTTAACTAGTTGCCAACATACTTGTCTTTTAAACATTCTTCCTTCTTCTCTTGATTCCCATAAATAAACATTTATCGATGCCCATCAATACTTAACATCATCTATTTCTACTAAAACTTATTCATATTATTAAGGAGCATAATCAAGTTACGCAGGTAGTACATCAGTAACATGACATCCTAGGTCATGCACTTAACTTTAAATCACATTAAACTCGATTAGGCCTCCAAAATCGGCTAAACACGTATCTCTGATACCAATAAATGTAACACCCTTAACTTATATTCATAGACTGAATATACACTAAAGATGTTACTGAGTTATTAAGAAAACTTGAGTTGAATTTTTTATATATACCAAACTTTGCCTTGTTGTTTAACCCTTCTTCAGTTTGAAATTGAAAACTACATCAGTCTATAGCAGCTAGTTTTGACCCTGAATTGCTTTAGAAAATTTATAAATATGTTATTGAAATAAAAATACAATTCATGGAGAAAACTATGTACCCTGCCTATACCCTTTCTTAATTTTAAAATTTCTATGCGATTAGGGTTAAACTAGATTTAACTATGTCATAAATCTTTAATCGTTTATAGTAAAACCATATTCTGAGTTCCTACACCCGTAATTAATACGTAAAAACATTATAACTTAAGTTTACAAAACATTTGCATATTTTAAACCCACATACATATAAGTACATGCCCACTAGATATCAACCATAAATTAAGATGTACATACCGTGATTACTAATGTAACTTGACTTTCCAATAATAGCCCATTCATGCCCTTCTACGTGGGAGAACCTACATGTGAAATAACACACGCTAAGTACGAACATAGTGAGGCAATAATCTTATTTAACAATTATAGAGTAAAGTAATACTTATTTTATGATATCATATCAAGTTCTCTACCTAAGATAAGATAGTTCTATCAAGATTTCCATAGTCTCTAAATTTTCATGTACATTTCATAAGTTCCTAACTTGCTCATGATTTCAATGCTCTATCATCATAAATTTAGTCATATACATGGTATATTTTGTATAAATAACATAATTCACATACATGGTATAATTCACATAAGCAACATGATTCACATACGTGACATGAATTTCATGCATAACATGATTTATATACATGACATGGTTCATATACGTAATGAAATTCATATTCATGGCATGATCCATTTATGTAACATGATTCTCCTATATGGCATATTTCATTTGTATGGCATGATTTCCATACGTGACATGATTCTCCTATATGGCATATTTCATTTGTATGGCATGATTTCCATACGTGACATGATTCATATACCTATTTTCATTCATAAGTATGACTTAATTCATGTACATAACATGATACATGTACATGGCATAATTCATATGCATGGCATAGTTCATATGCGTAACATAGTTTGCATACATGGCATGATTCATATGCATAGCATATTTCTTATATATGTGACATATTTTGTATACTTGGCATAATTCGTGTACATGTCATGATTCACATATATAGCATAATCATATACGTGGCATGAATCGTACACTTGACATATTTTATATACATAACATGATTCATATACGTAACATATCATTTATCATTCCCAAAGTACGCTATATGAGATCAAGGTATGCGAGTCATCTTAAAATGACACCGTAGTGTCAAACATAACGTAAAGATGAGTACATACTCAAGGACGCTCTTTGCTCCCCATAAACATAAAGCACCTTGACAGTGCACTCGTGCACAATGGGCTTAGATCCCTAGGGTACGGCACCTCGGCAATGCACTTAGGCACAGTGGGCTTAGATCCAGGGTGCATGTAACACAATCATTTTGTCACAATAACTGTTTGATAACATAAACATAGGGGTGCAGCTGCTAAAGACTTTATGGTATGCCAACTATACCATGGACTCTCATACTCAATACTTGGGCATTTCTTTTATCATCAATCAATTATCATATTCAATCATATAAATAAACATTTCATGTTTCATGGTTCATCGTAAATTTTCATGGCAAACATGGATCATCAACATTTCTTAGAAAAATAATTTATATTTTATATTTCATATTCCATGTATTCTACTTTTTATTACAACATGTAGTAGCTCAGCACACACATATATATGGCAATACTATTTTTAGGTGTATCTTGTACCATCTTAACTTGTTTCATTTATATCATATCGTTTTTCATGTCTCATGTATGCATAATGCATCATCATATATGCAAGCAATCACTCGTACCTAATATTCCATCAATCTTGTCATGTCGAGCAAAGTATAATAGAGAAATATAATGCCATTTTCAACATAATGAAATCATATAAAAATGCAATATCATTTTAATTTAAGGTTGACTACTCGCAAATCTTCCTAATTGCATTTTTTTAAAACATATAAATGCACTCACCTGGGCCATGAATAGTATGCCTCACTAAACTTACTCGAGGTTCTTATCTTTCTTTTTATCCTTGGTTCTCCTTCATTTTCTTTGAAACTGTATAAAACCAATCGACATATACATCACCATTCTTGTGTTCGATTTAAATCTAATACTGCAAATTAATTCTTAAACATGATTATTCGAATATAAAATTTTTCTAAAGATTTTTCTCAATACTTTACAAAATGCCGAATTAGTCCCTAGGTCTTTGGTGACCAATTTGGACATTAAACAATTGTTCAAACCCATGTTTGAACAATTTTCATAATTAATTATTTATTTTGGACTATTTCCTTTTAGTACTTCAACTTTATAAAAGTAACATTTTATTTACTACTTCACTTTTGTACATAAATTCATGTACAAATAAACCATTAATTTATTTCCAACATCCATGGAAATTTTCCTTCAACTTTTAAACTTTATTCAATTTGATCATTCACTAACTTTTTATTTTCAAAAAGGTCCCAAAATTTCCTTTTCTTGACATATCAATTCTTTAACTTCCATAACATGCGTAAATCTTCAATTCTATCAATTTCTCGCAATTTCAAGACCAATCCCTAACTTTTACTAAATTGCCAAATTGGTCCTTGAATTTCCAAAAATTTTCATTTTTGTCCCTATTCACCAATTTAAGCCACTTTCATCCTAATTCAATGATTCCAATGCTAAAATAATTTTTACAATAATTTCCCCTATTTTTTTCCAAAATTTTGAAATGGTCCTTAAATTTACAACTTGGGAAATTATTCAACATATCATGAAAATAAGTCTCCTAACATCATAATTCAATCAATTCCATCCTCAAATTAACTTCCTAACCGAAACCCCCAAATTTTAGGGTTAGGTTTTATGTCTTCCAACGTGAAAATTATCCAAATTCAACCTTAATTCCATATCAAAATCATCATTTCTACTATCTACCATTTTAATTTCATCATAAACGTCAACTTCCATCATCAATATTCATGCAAGACACAACTTATATTAAACTTTTCCATGCAAAAAATACTATCAAAATGAAGAGCTTGAAGTGTAGAATAATTTACCTAATTGAAACTTGCTTGAAATTAGCCTTGATTTCTTCCAAATTTGGCTTGAAAGTTTGAAAAATCCTTTCCCCCTTTGTTTTTCTTATGTCCGAACAGCAGTTGGTGGTGACGGTGATTTTTTATCATATCTTAACATATTTAATCCATGTGTAAGATTAAATGAATTTAAAATTCATTTAAATAGTGAAATTACCTTCTTGACCTTTTTATTATAATGGCCAAGATTTAATATCATAAAAATCAATGGCCAATATCAAATCCATGTGTTTTTCATCTTTCAAATTTACCCTCGAAGTTTCAAAATATTTCAAAAATGCCATCCATGGCAAATGTCCAATTTGCCCTCCAACTAGACTTTATTTACAACTAGTCTTGAAAATTGCCATTCCATCACCATCTAACTAAATATAGTTAGAATCCAGCCAAATATAATAAAATAATCATAAAATAATATTTTATGAGTTTCCCATAATTTCTTGGAACTGTCTTTAAAATTTCAGTTCGATCTGATATACCGATAATTACCGAGAAATTTTACCGGATGCCTTTCCTCTTATAAATCTTATCTCCACAATTCATTTCGAACATTATTAACTTAAAATAAATCCTTTTTATCAGTCAAAATATTAAATATGGGACCTTCCCATATGGTCACCCATCCTTGGGCTACTCTGGCCTGAGCACGCTTAATAATTTTATTCAATCCAAATTCGAATAATATAAGCTTCGTATAAAAAAATCAGTAACACATAAATACCACTCTTGGGGGTGGACTATTCATTTACGGGGTTAACTTACATAACTTTTGAAAATTACACTTTGGTCCCTTAACTTTTCCAAAGTTTACACTTTAACCCCTAAACTTTCAAAAATTGCATTTTAGTCACTAGTCCAAAAGTTGGGATATTACAAGTTCATTCCCAACCGGTCATTATTCCATAAATATTAATTTATGACTTTTCCATGGCTTATGGAACAACCTCTAAAATTTTAGTTCGATCTAATATCTCGATATTCATAAAAAATCTCTGCTGCGATTTTACCTTTACCGAGCTATCGGATTTATTCCGAAAATTCTATATTTCCATATTCGGGAAATCCACACTACCATCATATAAAAATTTCCTTTCCCAATGACTTAGACTGAATTTTCCTAACTCAGTCTACTATTCTAATAATTATCGAAAATTTCCATAGAATAAAATTTCTCATAGAAATCCTTTATCGATAATCCCTACGAATTTTCTCTACTCTTATTGAGTCCAAAATATCAATCAGAAACACTTTTATGGGACCTTCCCGGAGGTCACCCATCCTAACATTACCCTGGCTTTAGCACGCTTAACAATTTTATTTGATCCAAATTCAGTACCTTTTACTGCATCTTAATTCTTAAAACCGATATCAAGGTACTTATTTCAATTCGATTCACTCTGAATAAAATTACTTATTGGGGAAATTTATGCTTTAATCCTCAAACTTTTCCAAAGTTTATACTTTAACCCCAAAACTTTCAAAAATTACATTTTGGTCAATGGCCAAATTTTGGGATATTACAATTATCCCCCTCTTAAAAAAATTCGTCCTCAAATTTTTAATGTTTACTCGTTTCAAACAATTTCGGGTATTACTCCTACATTCTCCGTTCAATTTCCCATGTGACTTCTTCCACTTTATGGTTTCTCCAAAAGACTTTAACCAATGGAATTTTCTTGTTCATTAACTTTTTGACTTTATATGCCAAAATTTTCATTGAATGTTACTCATATCCGGGAGTAACGCCAGTTGATAAACCACTAGTTTAACTCCTTTTAGAATCCCATATGGCCCAATAATTCTGGAACTAAGCTTTCGTTTTTGAATAAAATGTAACAACTTCTTTTAAGGTGAAACCTTTAAAAACACTTTGTCCTCAACTTCATACTTAACATCCTTCTATTCTTGTCTGCATAATCCTTTTTGTTGATCTGCGACAGCCTTGAAATTATATTAAATAATTATTACTTTATCCTCTATTTCACGTATCAAATCAACCTTTCCAACTTTTGGGTTATACCCAACATTTCGATCATGTAGCTCAAACCAATATTTCTACTAACTCCTTCATGTATCAAATCTAATTACATCTCAATTTATTCAAGAGTGATGACATGTAAATAATTTAGCCAATGCCCCCAAAACATAAGTACATATACTATAGACTTTTGCTCACTTCTAGAGATAAGACCCGTTAATATACTCTTGGTCCAACTCTTTCACGATTACTTGAGGTATAACAGTTCTGGAACCAAGTTTTTCCCTTTTTGACCTATACAAATCATCGTTCCTCTAATTGATACTTTTCTTCCTTTTCTCTTCTTTTAGCTTTAATTGATAACATCTTGTCCAAAGATCAACTTTCTTTTTACATCTTACTTCTACATTTCATATAGATAGCCAATTTATCTTAAAATTGGCTTTAAAATTCTCAGATTACTGGCTTTAATTTCAGCTTTACTAACAGACAGTTCTTAAAATTTCTTATAATTCTTGTGCTATGCTTCAAATCATTTATTAGTAGTCATACTACAATTCTTCAAATAAAATTATTCCTTGTCATACCGACTTAACCCACTGATCTCACACTTTTTCTCATAAACAATGTAAGTACTTTATCAAAGCTCAGAAATCAGTGAAATCATTTCCTTATGAACTAATCATTGACTCCAATTTCTAACACCTTTCTAAGAAGTTTTCCAAACAACTTCCTCGGTATCAATATTTCTTCTTCTATAGGAGTTTTATCATCCTTTATCTTCAAATAAACAATCACAACTTCTCTTTTGCTCTGACATTTAAGGCTCTCAACAGCTTAAACATTTAAACAACCAATGTTTTATTATATACAGATGCCGAAGGTTACAACCTCTTAGGTACTTTTTGTTCTTGTACTTAATCTCCTTGCTGCACCAATAGCTCAATCAAAATAGAAATCGAAACAAGTTCACACTTCATTTCATTATTACTGTTACGGGTATCTTTATAATTCTTGTGATCCGAGACTCTTATTCTTGTCTATAAACACTTATAGGGAAATTTCTATTAGTCGAAACAATCTTCAACTAAACACACTTCCTTTGACTTCATTAAGGAATTAATTTCTTTTAAAAAAATTAAACGCTTCTTCTTATAATCACTTCTACCTTGTACACAGATAACCAACTTATCTTAATTACACTTCAGATTTCCAAGATGATACCTTCATAATACCTTTGTGATCAGTGTAACTAGGACACTTCTTACCATTCCAATGGAATACCTTTTTATGATAGTTGAGTAAGTAGCAGAATAATAATAGATAAATTATACACAAAACATTTATAATATCCAGCTAATTTCCAAGAAACTCTGAACTTTATAGACATTTTTCGGTGCCTCTTATTCAAGAATAGATTGTACTTCATTGGAATTCAACTCTTATTCCTTCAGCCAATACTACATGTCTAAGGAAAATTACTTCTGATAACCAAAATTCATATTCAGAAAACCTTACATAAAATTGCTTATCTCTTGATGTTATAGTACCACTCAAAAACGATAATCATGCTCAGCTTCTATCTTTAAGTATACCAGAATATTGTCCATGAAGACTACTACTACAAACTGGTCTAAATAGTATTGGAATACCTTATTCATCAAATCCATGAATACAACAAGGGCATTTACATGTCCAAATGAAATTACCAAAAATTCGTAATGTCCATAACGAGCCATGAATGTTGTCTTTGATACATCTTCTTCTTTGACCTTGAGTTGATAATAACCCGATCGAAGATCTATCTTTGAGAACCTCTAAGCTGATCAAATATATCTTCAATCCTTAACAGTGGATACTTGTTCTTAATAGTTACTTTATTCAACTACCGGTAATCTATACATAATTGTAGAGAACCCTCTTTCTTCTCTAAAAATAATACCTGAGTACCCCATGGTGATACACTCGGTCAAGTGTAATCCTAGTCTAGCAGTTCTTGCAATTGAGCTTTCAACTTTCTCAGCTTAATTGATGCCATCGTATGTGGTGCTATCGATACCGGTTCAATTCTACGATAGACATCAATCCCAAATTGTACCTCTATATCCGGAGGTAATCCTAATAACTCATCCAAAAACATATTTGAAATTTTCCCACAATCATGATATATTTAATCTTCTTGGGTGACATCTATATAATCATCACATAAATTTAACATGCATTATATCTATTTACTTAACAACCTCTGAGATGTTGTCGTAGAAATCACTGACTCTAAACAGTTAGTTCTTTATTTCACATTTACTTCAGAACCATCAGGTTCTTGAAGCACTCACATTTTTTACACATCACTTCTGCATCATATGTAGATTGTCAATTCATTTCAAGAATAACTTCAAATTCATGAAATGGAAGTTCCATTAAATTCGTTGGGAACTTAATCCACTAAATTACTAATGGACATTTCGTATATATTCTAGTCACCCATTCACTATGTCCGAAAGGATTACTAAAAATCACATCACTTCCTTAAAAGGTATAACTCTGTGGCATTAGACCATTAAATACGAACATGTTACCTTAGCAAGATACAACTTCTTCTAACTTCTTAGTATATATGCAGTTTAATTCCTCTATAGCATGACTTTAACATCTTTATGCCACAAATTGGCAATAATCGGACCACTTTTTCCGTTTAATTTAGGAGCTCTCAACTTTCAAGCTCCTTAACAATCGGTATCTTTACTGGTGCAGATACCAGGCTGGTGCAGGCATAAGGGTCTTAATTCTACTAACCACAACCTTTAAAGCTCATACTAAGGTTACATATTTTTGTGCTAGAGTTATCTGCTATACGAGTGGCTCGACTGAGGTAAGAGCCAGAGATGGAACATTCTGTATTTCATTACTTCTACTTTGAACCTCCTTTTGGTCTCAATTATCAGATGTCTAACACAGTTCAACAATACTTAACATTACTTATTTTTACTATAACTTATTCATGTTATTGAGGAGCATAATCCAGTTACACAACAATACGTCAGTAACATGGCATCCTAGGGGCATGTATTTAACATCAAATCATATTAAACTTGGTTTAGCCTCCAGAATCGGCTAAACCTGTAGCTTTGATACCAATAAATGTAACACCCTTAACGTATACTCGTAGGCCAAATATACATTAAAGATGTTATGAAATCATTGGAAGAAATCTTGACTTACATTTTTTATACCAAAATTTAATTTGTAGTTTAACCCTTTCTCGGTTTTAAATTTAAAACTATATCGTCTAGTTGCAGCTAGTTTTGACCCTGAATTGGTTTATAAAATTTATAATTGAATTATTGAAATAAAAATATAATTCAGGGTGAAAACTACGTAAGCTGCCTAGACCCTTTCTTGATTTTAAAATTTTTACGCGATTAGGGCTAAACAACATCTTAACCATACCAAAGATTTTGCTATTGTTAACAATTTGTATTTCTAAACTTATTCATCCATAAAAGCATATAATTACGCTGTAAACTTATATTGTAGACAATTCAATTTTAAAATACCTACATGCCCACTAGTCTATCAAATTATGGTAAAGACGTACTTACTGAACTTATTGTAATAACTTGATTTTCCCAAATTTTTGCTCCTCCTCGATAGACGATTTCCAGGAAACCTACGTGTGACATAAGACACAGGCTAAGTACGAACTTAGTGAGGCAGTTAAACTTATTTATTTTAAAATCCTGAAATAATGTAATACAGTATGTCATATATATAAGTGCATTTCGTTTTCTCTATAACATGGCAAGTATATCACAATGTACATATGTCATGTATTCTTTCATGGTCATGTTTTCATTATGCAATCATTTGCATATCATGTATTCTATCATGTATCATGTAACATGTCTATCATATATCAATAACATTTCCATCATGTATGTCATGTAGTTCTCTGTCATGTAACTTCTTTTTCATGTATCATGAAATCATGTAACATTTTTTTCATGTATCACGTAATCATGTAACATCTGTATCATGAATGTATCATGTAACATATGTATCATGTTACATCTTGTTATTATTATCATCGTGTCTAGCTAGAGGCCCATGGAAACCTCGTAGCCTATATGCACCGTAGTGCCTTGTAGAGTACGTACTCAAGAGGACTTTCTTTGCTCCTCATATAAGGGCGCTATGTGATCCTTATATTAAACACCTCGTTAGTGCATTTTGCAATATGGGCTTGGATCCCCAGGGTGTATCTTGTTTCATTTTAATATTGTCATTATCCATATTTCATGTATGCATAATACATCATCATTTATGCAAACAATAATTCGTACCTGGAATTCCATCAAGCTTGCCATGTTGAGCATATCATATCATGTATTATAAAGAAATGCAATGCCATTTTCAATGTAATGCAAACATTTAGAAATGCACTCACCTGGGCCATGTAATAGTATGCCTCACTAAATTCTACTCGATCCTTTCCTTTATAGTATCTCGAATCCTCTTTGATTCGGATCCAAACTTCATTAATCACATGAATATAAACAACATTTGTTAGATTCAAATCTAACAATTTTTCAAACGTGCTATAAAATCTAGTCATTCGAATATACAAATTTCCTCTTTCCTTCCTTATACCGTCCAAAACTCATTTTGGTCCTTAATAACCATTTAGAACTTCCATTAACCCTTCTCAAGCTTTCCAATTAACCTTAGATACAAAATGTATCAATTCTCATTTTTTTGGCAGATTGCACTACCTTCAAAGAAATATTTCTATAAAATAATCTACAAGTCATAATTCAATTTTGTTTGTTCTGAAAGAAACTAGATTCTATAAGCTTTTCAACCATATAAATTAATAGCCCAAATTCAACTTTTACAATTTATGGTGAATTTTCAAAGTTAATTTCCAATGTTGATTTCGGAACAAACTGTCATACTGTTTTCTGACCTTTCACCACTTAAAAATTCATATCTTTTTACTCGGAGCTCAAAATCATTTCCTATTTTTTGGAGATGAATCTAGACGAACAAATATTTACATCGGTATAAAATTCACCTTCTAACCATTTTTGCAGAATTTATGGTGAATTTTTAAACTTACTGCCTAATCCAGTTTTCCTACACAACTTCCATAAATAACTTCAAACTTTATACTAATTTCTCCTTACTTTACTATTTTTCAATTTGGTCCCAACACTTGATTCAAATCATCAACTTATCACCCTTTTTCATGAAATAATTATTGAACATTGATCCCCCTAATTTTTCCTTCTTTTTCGAATTAGTCACTAAAATGCAAAGTTAAGGATTCAAACTTCTTAACTTTGCAATTTAGTCCTCAAATCAACATTACCACTTGAGTTCTATTATTTCAACTAAAATCAGGTTTAATCATTCTCTAAAATCTCATTTCCGAATTGGTCACTTAACTTTGACAATTTGTCAAAATGGTCACTAACTCGATTTAACATGGGTTTTTCTAACTTCAATTTCACATCTCCAACATCAATAATAATATAAATACACTTAAAAATCATAAAAATTCAGATTATTCCTCTAACTTTCATAATTTCCGAAATGGTCCATATACCTTTAATTTAGAGTTTTGCTTCCAAATAACAAATTCAAGCTTAATAGATCATTTATCCAACATCACAAACCCTAATTCAAACTTGAATCCATAAACCCTAATCATCTTCATACAAACTAAAATATGTAGGGTTTAAATCTCAACTCAAAAACATGATTTTATCATCATAACAACTTAATAACTTAAATTTCAACATAGAATCATAAAATCTCAAAACCCCCAATTTAGTCCATAAACCCTAATTTCTTTCTCATCAAAATTCTCATCAATCAAGCATGTATTCCATGAATTATTTACATCAAAAGATAGAACTTGAAGAGTAAAACAACTTTGTAGTTGAAAATATTACCTAAAAATCGAGTTTCGGGGCTTGAATCGAACTTGGAAAATTTTTCTCCATTTTTCTTTCTTTCTCCCCCTCATATTTCAAAATTTTAGGATGAATAATGGTCTTGATCTTTTGTTTCTCATCCAATTTGGCCACTTGTCATGAATAAATGAATTTTAAATTCATTTAGATAGTGAAATTACTAAAATGCCTTTTTAATCTAAGGTTGAGATTGATCTTATCATTAATCAAGGGATAAGATTTAACCTTCCATTTTCTTCTTCCAATATTGTCTTTGTAACTTTTTTAATATTTCAAAAATGTCATTGGGGCAAAATGACCAATTTGCCCTCCAACTAGTTTTTTATTTACTAGCTTGTTTCAAAAATGTCATTCCATTACAATCCAACTAAAATAGTTCATTCCCAACCGGTCATTATTCCATAAATATTAATTTATGACTTTTTCATGGCTTATGGAACAACCTCTGAAATTTTAGTTCGATTTGATATCCTGATATTCATAAAATATCTCTACTGCGATTTTACCTTTACCGAGCTATCGGATTTATTCCGAAAATTTTATATTTCTATATTCGGGAAATCCACACTACCATCTCATAAAAATTTCCTTTCCCAAGGACTTAGACTGAATTTTCCTAACTTGGTCTACTATTCTAATAATTATCGAAAATTTCCATAGAATAAAATTTCTCTTAGAAATCCTTTATCGATAATCCTTACGAATTTTCTCTACTCTTACTGAGTCCAAAATATCGATTAGAAACACTTTTATGGGACCTTCCCGGAGGTCACCCATCTTAACATTTCCTTAGCTTGAGCACACTTAACAATTTTATTCGATCCAAATTCAGTATCTTTTACTGCATCTTAATTCTTAAAAACTATATCAAGCTAATTATTTCGATCCGATTCACTTACTTATTGGGGAAATTTACGCTTTAATCCTCAAACTTTTTCAAAGTTTATATTTTAACCCCAAAACTTTCAAAAATTACATTTTGGTCACTGGCAAAAATTTGAGATATTACATGATATATGAAATAAATCAACTTAAATTATAATAAAAATTTTATTTTTTTGTAAAATTTAATTTGAAAAATATAAACTATATTCTAGATTATATATGAACATAACAATTACAAATTAATAATAAATTTAAAATAAATTACAAATAAATAATTTTATTCTCAATATAAATATTATAAAATATATACTATTTTATAATAATGTATGCATAAAAATATTTTAACATTAAATTATAAGGGTAAAAAAGTAATTTTATTTTCAAACTAACTTTTTTACCACAAAAGTTACAAAATCTAGCTTTTTGGTTTAGGTGGAAAACACTTTTAAAAGCAACAAAAAACTATATATTTTAAGTAAAAGCACTTAAAAAATTGCTTCTAGGTTACTAAAAGCAACAAAAAAACAAGCCGTAAGTTGACGCGATTTTCATTACAAAGACGAATAAGATGATGAATCAACATATGAACTAACGTGATGGATGTACAATTTGTTCTGGGTGTTCATTGTTAACTATTATATTAGTATTTTGGTTAACTATAATAAGATAAATATATTATCTTTAGACATTATCATTTAATTGTACTAAAAATAAAATTTATAGGATAATTGTTGTAGTATAATGGTTAATCATGAGCACCCTTACAATCTGCTAGCTTAACTACGCTACATGTTTACTGCCTGCATCGTTTTACTATTATTTCTAGCTTGTGTTGCGTTGGTAAACTGTTTTTATCCTAAACTTTAAAAAAAAATCCATCGTTAAAGTTTTGAATTTTATTTGTTTAGATTACTCGAGCATTGAGTCATTTGCTTGGTTCAAATTTTTTGGATAAATTTATGTCAAAAGCTATAAAATTCTGTGAAACCCAGATTTTTCAAATTCCTTTAGATTCACTTACATCATAATATTTTCTGTCACATTGGAATCGTTGAAAACTGTTGCTCCCCATGCTGTTTGGTTAGCAAGGTCACCAACGACACATTATCGACCTCCAAGATCACGCCAAGCACATCAAAGACCATATCCCACATTTCAGCTTCTAAAAAACTGAACATCTCCCAATATTCCTTGCCCAGCCACCAGTCGATACTAGCTCGTTACCTGCCATTACAACCCCCTCTGTATTAATTTTATACCATCGAATTATAGTAGGAGTTGAGGGTTCCACTCCAGGGATTTAAATAGCGTTCGCGGTTGTGTTTTCGGTCACGTCGCGTTTATCGCCGTTACGGACATAACGGATGTCATTGCGGTTATTGCGGATGTAGCGGTCGTAAATTTTTTTAAATTCACACAACTTATTGTAAAATATAATAAATGTAAGTGTAAATATAAAAAAGTCACTTTTGATGATTTTTAGAATGTTTTGTAATGTTTATGAACTTTTATTAGTATGAGAACATAATTTTTACAATCATTAATTATTATTATTATTATATTTATTTACAAATTTCCCAAAAAAAAATTATTAACTATAACAAAAATAAAATAAGAAATATTAAACATTCAACTTATTTAATAAGTTTGAATCTTTTATAAATAAAATAATTAAAAATTCATATATGAGACTTGAGATAGGTTTTCAATGTTTCTTGAAAAATATATGGTCAAATTATTCATTTTCATTGTTATTATTTGTAAAATTCACACAAATTATTATAAAACATAATAATAACAATTATAATTATAAAAAGTTACTTTTTATGATTTTTAGAGGGTTTTCCAACACTTGTGAAAGGATTTAATTGAAAGAAAATAAGACTTAGTGGCTCAATTGGAAGTTTTATTATGGATTTAAGGACTTAATTGGAATAAAACAAAACATCCTAATTAAACTAAAAATCTAAAAGGACTAAACTGTAAGCGGAGTAAAACTTTTAAGTCTCTCCAAAAATCACTAAAACTTGAACCCTCTACCCGCAATTTACCCTCTTTTATTTTTCATCTTCTCTTCCCCGGTGTCTGTTGAGCTCTGCAACTTTTTTTCCTTTTTTTTTTATCTCCGACCACCGCAAATGTTCTGATAACGGAGATAGCGTCCCGTTATAGTCGCGACAACCGCAATTGCGTTATTTCGCATCCGCGACAGGCAGCAACAGTCGTGATTCTGTTGCCCACCGCGAATTTCACCAAATGTGGTTTCGGACGGCGGCGCGACCGCAATTTTGTAGGCTCAATCGTGTTAGCGATCCGCGATTTAGAACCCTGTTCCACTCTCGCGATCATAAGATCACTAATGGTGCCCAGACACTCAACCTCCGGTCTCAGTCTCACCCTCAAGCTACTGTTCTAGACACATTTCTTCTCTATAAAATTTATCATTAAAAAAAACAACATTATTCCGACGCCATCCATCACCATTTATGGAAAACGAAGACGGGTTAGAGAGATTTGAATAGACCAAGTCCACAACATCTATTCACAAAAATTCTTCAAGTTTTACCAGTCTCTACCATATAGACCGTGCATTTTTATCCACTTTCTGACTTTGGATAATAATCATTAAACTAAAAAAAAAATCATCTTTCTTTTCAATTTCGTAGGCAAATGTTTATACGTGACAAGTCCGCATCAAGCTTTTATTTAATTTGAAATAAAATTATAAATACAAGATTTAATAAGATACGATCTAGTTAATGTTACATATATTTATATGTATATATAGAGAAACGTCGTAACAGAAGAAGAAGAAGAAAGAAACTCAAAACCAAGATTTCTTTTCAACTGATAATTTTGTGTTGAACTTTTGGAGTTTCTTTGAGCTTCCTAGTAGCGCAGAAGTTAGCGGTCAATTCCGTAATATAGTAGCTAGTCTAACCAGCTCCGACTATGAATCAAATTCACCCCCTAATAACAAATCCACGTGCTACCACAAAGGTTAAAACTCCATATGGTCGGAAAGACATCATGTCCACAAAGATGAGTGTGGGTCCCTGTCAAAATCCTTTTTCAAACTAATTAAGCATGTTTATAAATTAAATCTACTAGGTAGGTGCAAAACTGACCCACGGCCATTTTTCCTGTTATTAATTTTCACTCAGAACAAACGCTACCTCCCATGCCATCAATCTTTTCTCCTTTGGTTTAGCGGTCTCATGCACCGCCGTCCATGCTCTCTCTCGTTCCTTCCTTGTCTATAAAAGCCCCCATTCTCCCCTCCTCCTTTTAGCCAATATGTAATCATCTCTCCAGCTCCATTGCTACAAAGTCTATGTTTAGATAATAAATACACATTTAAAGCCAAAGTGATGAGGGTTGCTGCAATTCTCAGGCCATGCAGGCCTACTATTCCTAAACTCACTCCCACTCCCTACTCCACCGCTGTTAACCCTCTAAAGCTCAATGCTACTGACTTCTCCTGGACTCGTTTGAAACATGACTCACTTTCCAGTTCCACTCACTCTAACTCAGCAAACCTCGCCAACAACTGGATGGGGTATCAGGGAATAAATAACTGGCAAGGCTTGCTGGATCCTCTTGATGATATTCTAAGGAGTGAGATTCTACAATACGGGAGATTGGTGGAAGCAACGTATCGTTGTTTCGATTTCGACCCTTCTTCACCCACTTTTGCCACCTCCAAGTTCCCCAAGAACTCCATACTCACCCGATCTTGCATTGGAGAAGCAGGTTATACACCCACCAAGCACTTGCGTGCCACGTCTGGGATTCAGCTGCCCACTTGGATGCACAGGGGACCCACCTGGCTTTCCACTCGCTCTAGCTGGATTGGTTACGTGGCTGTTTGCCAAGACAAGCAAGAAATGGCAAGGCTCGGCCGGCGCGACGTTGTCATCGCCTTCAGAGGCACCGCCACCTGCTTGGAGTGGCTCGAGAATTTACACACCACACTGACTTGTCTGCCCAATGACGTGGCCATGGTGGAGAGTGGCTTCTTGAGCCTCTACACTTCCGCTAGCGACACGTATCCTAGCTTGCAGCACATGGTGAGGGAAGAGGTCGGAAGAGTATCCAAATGTAATGAACCCCTCAGCATCACCATCACCATCACCGGCCACAGTCTCGGAGCCGCACTCGCTACACTTGCAGCGTACGATATAAAATCCACCTTCGGCAATGCACCAATGGTGACCGTCATCTCGTTCGGGGGACCACGTGTCGGAAACCAAAGCTTCAGATGTCAGCTAGAGAAAAGCGAGACCAAGATTCTACGCATAGTAAACTCGGATGATGTGATCACAAAAGTACCCGGCTTTGTAATTGAAAGCAATGAGGCAAACAAGGAAGCTTTGAAGGAGGCAGGGTTGCCAGGATGGGTTGAAAAGCGCGTACTAAAGCCGCCCCTGGTTTATGCAGATGTGGGACAAGAGCTGAGAGTGAGCAGCAAAGACTGCCCGTACCTCTGCAAGGAAGGAGTGTTGAGTTGCCACGATCTCACCACTTATCTCCACTTGGTAAATGGTTTCGTTAGTTCAAATTGTCCTTTCCGGGCCACCGCCATGAGAGTTTTATATAAGCACCATCGCCAAAAGCTGGCCAAGTTTGTAGATTGATTTTCTTTATGGATTACATATCTGGATTGGCCTCAACTATGTAATTATGTGATTACATTTTCTCCTTCAAGATGTTCACGTGGAGAAAAATTAACCTTGTACTTTTTTTTATCGAAAACAGAAACTTCATAAAAACTCAAAAAAATTACAACAGGGCTTTAAGGCTAGGGGCAATTCATAGACCAACCCTCCGGACACATAGGGGTTCCAAAGTTTTTTGCCACCCAGTAAGCAACTTTATTACAAAATTTATGAACATACAAAAAACAAAAGAAAGGAAGAGACGAAGCAAGGGCCTTGACATCGTCTTCAATGGCTATCGTGTCCCAAACCGACCGAGAGTTAGAGCTAAGACGGTGAATGACGTTGAGGTTATCCGATTCAAAAATAACCTTGTTAAAGCCCCTTCTAGTTGCGAGGATGACCCCTAACCGAATAGCTTGTGCCTCGGCTGCTCCGACTGAATGGGCAAAAAAAGAGGATGCTATGTCATCGACAATCTTACCTTGTGAATTGCGAACAACAGCAACACCCTTGGCTTTTTTGGTTACCTTACAAAATGACACATCACAATTAATCTTGATGAAGCCACTTTCCAAAGGTTTCCATCTCAGTTCTTCCCCTTCCCCCTTCCTCCCGTGGAGACTTTTCACTTGAGTCTTCGTGAGACTTTGAGAATTCAGCAAACAAACTTTCAGCATTGTTCCATACTTCCAAAGGGGAAACGGTCGAACCATTGAAAACCAAATAATTACGGGATTTCCAGATAGCCCAACAGAGAAAAGCGATGAGCTCACATCCCTCAACCATCTTTTCTCGATCTCTTAGATTCAAAATTTTCATCCACCATTTTTCAAATCCCTGAAACCCCTATCCGAGGGTAGGTAGCTAAATTCAGAGGCCCTCCCTATTGCTTGGGCGAACGGGCAAAAAAATTATATGTTCAATGCTCTCTACCTCTTTTTCACACCTTGGGCAAGAAGCACAGAAAGAGAGGGCACCATGAAACCGATTGAAAAGGTTGCCTTTTGTAGGAAGAATATTATGACAAAGTTTCCATAAAAACATTCGGATCTTGAGTGGAACATTCAGTTTCCACGTGGCTTTCCAAAGAGAATGATATTGGGCAATATCCTCGCTGTTGTTAGGGGTGTCCTCTTTAAACAACTCACAAGCCAAAAGAGTATATCTCGATTTAACAGAATAATCACCGTTTCGATTGCCAACCCAAACAAGGTCATCTTTAGTTGAAGGGGCTTCGATTGAAATTTGAAGAATAGCTTCAATCTCATGAGAGGAGAATAAATGTTGAAGCTTGTCTCAGTCCCACACTCTTTTCTCTTCGCGGATAAGTCTGTACACTGTAAGATCTTGGCATCATACATGTTTAATTGACGAGAAAGAGAACGAGTGAATGATAGAATCCATTTGTCTGCCCAAATGGCAACTTACCTTCTGTTCCTGATTCTCTATAGCGACCCTTTTGATAAATTTTTAATTCAATCTCTAATACCAATCCAAGCCTAAGAGGGATTGTGGCACACCGGAGCAGACATAATGTCACCATTCGAGTAATAGATTGCCCCGAAGAATTTGAGCTAGTAGGGAGTTGGGATTTTTAACCAATCCCCAAGTCACTTTGGCCACAAGTGGTTGATTAAAAATTCTCAAATCCCTAAAGCCTAGCCTGTCTCTATCTTTTAGAAGTTAAAATTTCTTCCAATTTAACCAATGTATACTTCTTTTTCATTTGAAGAATTTCACCCAATCATGGAGCATAGTTCTTCACAAAAAGTGATCGGTAAAAGAAAGCATTGCATGACATACGAGGGTATGGATTAAACCACCACTTTGATGATAGTTTCTTTACTGGCTTGCGAGAGTAATTTTGCTTTCCTGCCTTGCAACTTGTTACAAATCTTTTATGAAAGAAAGCGCCTCTTTTTTACTCCTTCACCAAATTGTAGGCAAGCCTAAGTAAGTGTTGTTTTCGTCCATAAGTCTGAAGCTCAACAAGTTGGACAAATGAGTCCTTCGGTCGGGATTAACATTTTGAGAAAAGTAGATCGATGATTTCCCAAAGTTAACTATTTGACCAGTTATTCTCTAAAATTCTTCCAAGATTTTGAAGAATGAAGCATAATTCTTCACATCAGCTTTTGCAAATAAAATACAGTCTTCAGCGAACATCAAATGGCTCAAAACTGGGCACCTCCTCTTTATTTTGAAGCCCTCATAATCCGAGCAATTCAATTCCCTTTCCATGATTCACATAAAAACATTAAATACCATAAGAAATAGAAACGAAGAGAGGGGATCTCCCTGATGAAGTCCTCTAGTCGAAAAGAATTCACCACATCTCTCTCCATTGAGAATAAGATAAAAGAATAGAGAAGTGACACACTACATGGTTCTTTGTATCCACCACTCACAGAAACCTATTTTCTGCATAATCCTTTGGAGAACTTCCCAATCCACCTTGTTATATGCTTCTCTATATTGATTTTGAAAGCCATAACACCATGAAAACCTTTCTTCCTTCTTTTAATTTCGTAAAAGACTTCATCGGAAATGATAACATTATTATGAATAAGTCTCACATGAACAAATGCAAATTGGGAGGGAGGAATAATATCCGATAGAAACTTCTTCAAACGTCAAGCCAAAATCTTTGTGATAATCTTCATAGAGAAATTGCAGAGACTAATTGGTCGGAAATGGTGAACTTCATGAGGATCCCTTCTCTTGGGAATAAGGACTATGTTAGTCTTGTTAATTTTATAGTAAAAATACAATTTTTGAAGAAATGGTCAATCATTCTAAAAAGATCTTCCTTGATTGAATCCCAAAAAGAGTGATAAAAAGTGCCAGAGAAGCCATTCAAATCTGATGATTTGAGGGGGCCCATGCTAAAAGTCGCCTCTTTAATCTCTTCTTTAGTTACTTCCTGACAAATACTTCTATTCATATCAGAAGATATAAGCAAAGGAACAATCTCATCGACTTATTCGAAAGTGACCCCTCGGTCCTTGGTGTACACATTTTGGAAGTGTTCCTAAAAATAGAGGGCAATGTTGGCATCATCCTCGAGCCATTCCCCTGGTCGATTCTTCAATCGGCAAATAGTATTCACCTTCTTATGCTGGATTGTTGTTGCGTGGAAAATTTTAGAGTTGTTATCCCTGAATTTAAGCCAATCGGTTCGTGCACGTTGGTGTCAATGTCTTTCTCACTCTCCCATAGTTTATCAAGCTCAGTCTTGAGTTCTTTGAGTTCCAAATCTTCCTCCCTAGTGAGTGGTTTGTCTTGCAAACTCTTAATTTTATTGAGAAGTTCCTCCATCGTTCTTCTATTCTTATCGTATTTCTCTTTGCTCCATTTGCTCAACTTTACTCTCATTCTCGTTAGTTTTTGTCGAAAGGCTTTAAAGTTGTTTAGATTTTCATTCGAAACCCATTCGTTTGTAACATGTTGGGCATATTCTTCCTCAAAGAGCCACTTAGATTCGAACTTAAATTTTTATGGTACTTATTCAAACCATTCTTTAGCAGCACAATTGGTGCGTGGTCGGACGCTATCACCACATTCAGGATCGTCGTGGCTTTAGGAAAGTGTAAGTTCCATTCTGAAGAGGAGATCACCCTATCAAGCTTTTCCAGGATCGCATCATTGTTACATCTTTGGTTTGACCATGTGTATCTTCCCCCATTAATGGGGAGTTCAATCAATGCAGATTTTTCCATAAAGTCAAAAAAGCTATTCGCGAGAGAATGATCAAATGGAAGTCCTCCAGTTTTTTCTTCCTGCTTCGCCACAACATTAGAATCACCAATAATACACTATTTTTCACAAACCCCATTACGTAAGTTAGCAAGAGATTCCCAAAAAGCTTTTTTTTTCTTCCCTATGAGGAGGTCCATAAGTGAATGTGCAATACCACTGGTCTTCCACATTTACAAAGATGAGAGAATCAATCATGTTTTGGGTATGCTTAAGAATGGAAATATGCGTTTCAGAAGTCCACCATGATGCTAAACCCCCTGCAATTCTAATGGGATTAACATAATACGGATTGCTAAATTTCATCTTCATCCTAATTTTTTCCAAATACATCTGTTTTTATTTCGTTTCACTGATCAAGACTATTTGGTTGGAATTTGGCAATAGCGTTCTTAAGAGTTCGTACTGTATCTTTGTTTCCCAACCCTCTTACATTCCACGCTATAATAGCCATAAGAAAAGAGGAAGAAACAATCAACATGAACCAAAAAGAAAGAAGGACCCCCTCGAACAAGACCCTTGAAGACCAAGCCTTTCCACTTCCACCAAAAACCAAACTTAATCGAAGTCACTCCGAGTCGGGCGTACCAGAACCACCTATTGTTCAAAACTTCTACAAGAAACGAAACGAACTCAAGAAAACCAAAAAAGAACCCCCAGGGAAAACACCAGACAATCAGCATCGAAAACTCTACAGTGAGGCTCAAAGTCTCCCTTACCGACCATCAATGTCGGGATGAAAAAATAAAGAGAGATGATGTAAAGATGCAACAAGAAAATTAAACCTGGACAGAAAAGAACACTTCAGGTCACCGGCCGAGAAAAGAGAAAACCCTCAGCTTTCGTCAAGCCACAATAGCCTTCAATCGATCAGAGCATCAAATGAGGTGTAGAACCCACCCAGTAGAAAGCAAACACGCTGGATCGAGACTCACAATTGACAACCATAGAGCCAAGAATCGAAGAAAAGGAAAAAGGGAATCCTAGGAATTGGGGAAAAGCAAAACTAAAATTAACCTTGTAATTTACTTCTTACACTAGGGATGGTTCAAATATTTGAAGGTATTGAGTAATTTTTTAAAATGGTGTCTCCAATTTAAAAAAATAAATGTTTTATTGATTTATTATATGCGTAGTTGAATGAAAAAAATAAATTTATCATAACTCAAAATTTATGATATACACCACCATTTTACTTTACTCTTAACTATTAGTCATAATCTTTTATTTTTTCGTGACAAATATTTAACTTAATTCACTTTAGATCCATGTACAATCATTCCTATAATGAATGTACAATCATTCCTATAGTGAATGTCCAAATCATCTTACGGTAGCATTGTTATTTATTTACTTAAGAAAAGAATTTAGGATACCCATCTTACTTAACTTAAAAATAATTAATTGAAAAAAAAATCTCAGTTTTTCCTCGTTTCTAATTTCTTGTAAAATGAGTCAAGATTTTGAACTTTAACCGTTTTAAAACTTTATTTTTATACAAATATTAAAAGATTTTATATTAATATAATTAATTTTAACTAATAAATATCTTTATATTTAATGTAAATTAAATTCAAATTCAAACCTATGCTCGTCGGCCTCCAGCTTGTACATGTGCGATCCTAATTATCTAAAACTTATGACAAATAAAAGAAATAGACAATGTTTGGCAATTAGCGGATAGCTAATAGCAAATTATATTAGCGGATAGCTAATAGCAAATTACATTAGTTGATTTGACTAGCAGATTGTATTAGATGTTTGTATAAAAGTGTTTGGTAAAATTAACCGATAGCTGATAGTTGTTTAATTATTTAAACAAGCAAAATGTCATATAAGGACATGATTATATTCGATACTTGTTTAATTAATTTGATTATTAAAAATAAATTTTTAATATAATAATACTAATCGTATTTGAAAGATCTATATATTAATTTATTATTTATATAATTATTTGTAATACAATTTAATTAATTATTAAATTTAAATACAAATATATAGATGTAAAAATAAAAAGAAAAAAACAAAAAGTATTAGTTTACAAATGTCAATGTAAATACGTGAGGGTAAAGAATTAAAATAAAAAAGTTAAATTTTAGATATTTGGATATTTTTATAATTATTAATGGTAAAAGTGTCTTTATAACTCTTATGTCAAAACCTCTAATTTTAAAATGCTCATATTAGTAGTTTTTCAAAATTAGTGATTTCACCTCAATCCGTTATTCTAATATACTCTTCACTAAACATCCAAATTAGCAAATTTGACTGGTCAAACCTCTAATATTAGCTCAAACCTCTAATTTTCATTCAAATCGCTATTTACCAAACAGGGCCATAATCTAATTCCAGAAGTGAAAGAATATTTTTGAGTGAGTTAATATTTCATTTTTGATATTGTTAGGCTCGAATTCCTTCAACCGAATTGCTTGCCAAGTGGTGGAGAAGTGATTTCTTGGGTATATGTGGTGGAAGCAAAAATATAGACAATTTGACACAAGGATTTATAGTGGTTCAAGCTTCTAACAAGCTCTACGTCCACTACCTTAGCTCCCACTAAGGATTTCCCAAATTCACTAAGAATTTCTTCCCCTTTTACAAGGCTTAGGAGGCAACCTTTTACAAACTAGACTCACTCACCAAGTCTAGCATCCAAAGCTTACAACCCGAGCTTTGGGAACTCTTCTAACCAAAAGAGATTCTAAGCAAATTGAAATCCCTCTTAAATGTATGTGTTTGCACTTTAAATCACTCACCCAAATCCTAATACACTTGAGCATACATTGACATTTAAGCTCAACAAGTGTAATCTATACAAAGAATGGGAATTTAAGTTCTAAGACAAATTTGACATCATAATGTTGTTGACAATTGAAGCATTAGTCTTCCATAGATGCTTGGAGGTCCCTTATATACTCCCAATTTAGTCAGAGCCTCTATTTCCCGTAATTAATGCAGTTCTGCAACTGTCCGTATCGATACACAGTTACCCGTATCGATACACCCTTCTTAGAAACTAGTCGTTAAGCTCTTAGCTACCTAATCGTATCGGTACGCGTATACCCGTATCAGTATAGGTACTAGCTGTTATGCTCAGTCTTGCTAACCGTATTGAAACACCTTGGTCTGTTTGCTAACCGTATCGGTATGCCTTGGTTTGTTTGGCAAACTGTATCGGTACGGGTTGGTCTGTTTCGGTATGCCCTGCAATTTAAATAATCGTTGAGAAATAGCCGTTGGGGAGGTTAAAAATGGGATCGGTACGCGTACTTGCATATCGGTACGACCCTACCCGTATCGGAACGCCTAAGGGCATATGGTACGGTTTTTCGGTACTGGAAAATCACTATAGTTGAAACCCTTGAATCGTATCGATACAGGGTATACCATATCGGTACGCCTGTGTTAAAAACATTAGTTTGGCTTCTTTAAAACATTTCCAAAACCTCTCAAAAACTTCTCAAACTTATTTTCAAGTTGTTTGGACTTAAAAACATTTTTGAATTCTTTTCAAATTAGTCCAAAACTATTTTTCAATTATTATATCAAAACAACTATCCTAACAATCTCCTCCTTTCTAATATAATAAAACCAACTTGAAAAATTGTTTTTAAGATTCTCCCCTTAGTAAAAATAAGATTTGAATAAGAGATTCAATGATGAAAATCTTATAAGCTCCCCCTTATTCATTTGACAATTCAAATTTTCAAAACATTTTCCCCCTTTTTGTTATATCAAAAATAGTTCAAACCAAAGTTTGAAAACTTTAAAGCTCATAACAATAGAGAGTTTCAAATGAAAAAAAAAATTGACAAAAATAAGTTTTGTTTTAAAATTGGCTCCCTCTTACTCAAGCATCATTCATATGGTTAGTCCAACATATATGATTAACTAGTTGAATTGAAATAAATAAACCAAATCAAAATGAAAAAAAATTTAACTAATTTTACCACACTTGAGTTAAAGGGAGGATGTGAAGCCTTCTTTCTTCAAGTGTTCATCCTTGTGTGTATGGAGCTCCCCCTCAATCTCTTCACTTGTTGATCAAGACTCCATCACACCTACAAAAGACAATCATTTGATTTTTGGTATCCAAATTGCTTTGGATCCATAAATATCAGTAGCACAAAGTTTAGTCCCCTTAGGAATCCATTTTTCAAGTTCATCATTTTTATGTGAAGTACTTAGTCCTTTTGGGACCCAAATATTTCTAAAACATTTTCCATTTACAAATCTAGGGGCACTAGATTGTCTTTGATAAAAGTTTGATTTTCCCAAGTTATTTTTCTTTTGAAGTTCTTTGGAAATCAAATCTTTTTCTTTCTTAAGATCATCTACTTCCTTTTGATGATCTTTTTCCATCTTTTGAAGCAATTTTTGTAAGTTTAAAACTTTAAGCTCAAAATCTTTCATTTTTGCTTCAAAATCCAAATTGGCTTTCATAAGCAAGTCATTTTTATTTTTCAATTTAGAAATTAACTTTTTGTTTTTAGAAAATGAGACTTTGAATTCAGAAACCAATTTGTCATAGGCATCTTGCAACTTATCAAAAGTATAAGAATTTGAAATAGATGAGTTAGAAGTTACCTCTCCCTCTTTGAGGGCCATCAATCATAGGTGGGCTATCTCATCTTCATCGGTGGAGTCTTCATCACTCCATGTAGCCACATATGCTTTCTTTGATGATGATCCCTTTTTGTTGAGGCGAGGGCAATCGAATATGGTGTGCCTCGTCTTCTTGCAATTTGAACACTTGGGGCGTTCACCATCTTCTTCTTCGATTCATGCTTGGATTCTTCTTTGTTGCTCTTCATGAACCGAGTAAATTCCTTGAAGAGATATGTCATCTCTCAATCTTCACTTTCCTCCTCACTTGATTCTTCTCGGTGGCTTTTGGAGGATTCAAGAGCAATGGTATTCACATTAATGCCTAGATCCATAATTTTCTTCTTCCCCATATTCTTTATCTCTTCTTTCTTCTTCTCCTCTTCTTTTATTTTCTTCATAATTTCATGAGCTCGAAGAGACCCCATGAGCTCATCTAGCTTTAGAACTTTAAGATTTTTTGCTTCGATGATGACGGTCTTCTTTGAGACCCATGACTCGGGAAAAGAGTAGATAAGCTTTCAGACAAGTTTTTCTTACGGAATAATTTCTCCATAGCCTTTGAGTCCATTGGTGATGGTGGAGAATCTATCGAACATTTTTGTGATGTCCTCTTCCGGTTCCATTTTGAAGTTCTCATACTCAAGGTTGAGAATGCTGATTTTAGTCTCTTTTACTTCGTTTGTTCCCTCGTACATGCCTTCAAGCTTGTCCTAAACTTCCTTGGCATCTTCACAAGAAGACATCTTCTCATAGATATTGGGGCTAAATGCATAAAAGAAATGTGCAAAGCCTTGCAATTTAGCTTCATCTTCTTGCGATCATCCGCATTCAATTCTGCCTTGCATCTTTGTGGTACGTATGTACCATCTTCAACAACGTCTCAAAGCTTGTAATCTTTGGCCTTGATGAAGAACACCATTCTAGTCTTTCCAATAGGCATAGTTGGTCCCGTTAAAGAAAGATAGCTTGTCGATGGATTGCACCATTTATCTCCGGTTGACTTGTTTGTTGATCGAGCTTCCGGATCATCTCAATAGGTTGTTAGACCTTCTCGATTGAGCCTCGCTCTGATACCAATTGTTGGGCTTGAATTTCTTCAACCGAATTGCTTGCCAAGTGGTGGAAAAGTGATTTCTTGGGTGTATGTGGTGGAAACAAAAATATAAACAAACTGACACAAGGATTTATAGTGGTTCAAGCTTCTAACAAGCTCCACATCCACTACCTTAGCTTCTACTAAGGATTTCTCAAATTCACTAAGAATTTATTCCCCTTTTATAAGGCTTAGGAGGCAACCTTTTTCAACCTAGACTCACTCACCAAGTCTAGCATCCAAAGCTCACAACCCGAGCTTTAGGAACTCTCCTAACCAAAAGAGATTCTAAGCAAACTAAAATCCCTATTAAAGGTGTGTGTTTGTACTTTATACCACTCACCCAAATCCTAATACACTTGAGCATACATTAACATTTAACTCAACAAGTGTAGTCTATACAAAGAATGAGAATTTAAGTTCTAAGACAAATTTGACATCATAATGTTGTTGACAATTGAAGGATTAGTCTTCCATAGATGCTTGGAGGTCCCTTATATACTCCAAATTGAGTTCATAGCTGTTAGAGACCGTTGGGATTGAATTGGAGCCGTTAGAGCCTCTATTTCCCGTAATTAATGCAGTTTTGTAGCTGTCCGTATCGATACACGGTTACCCGTATCAATACGCCCTTTTTGGAAACTAGCTATTAAGCTCTTAGCTGCTTAATCGTATCGGTACGCGTGTACCCCTATCGATACAGGTACTAGCTGTTATGCTCAGTCTTGCTAATTGTATCGAAACACATTGGTCTATTTGCTAACCGTATCTGTATGCCTTGGTTTGTTTGGCAAACCGTATCGGTACGGGTTGGTCTGTTTTGGTACGCCCTGCAATTTAAATAATCGTTGGGAAATAGCCGTCAGGAAGGTTGAAAATGGGATCGGTATGTGTACTTGCGTATCGGTACGACCCTACCCGTATCGGTACGGTTTTTCGGTTTTGGAAAATCACTGTAGTTGAAACCCTTGAATCATATTGATACGAGGTATACCGTATCGGTACGCCGGTGTTGAAAAGATTAGTTTGGCTTCTTTGAAACATTTAAAACATTTCCAAAACCTCTAAAAAACTTCTCAAACTTATTTTCAAGTTGTTTGGACTTAAAAACATTTTTGAATTCTTTTCAAATTAGTCCAAAACTATTTTTCAATTATTATATCAAAACAAATATCCTAACAGATATTTCATCAAAAGTTTTAAAAAGTAAATATAAGATACTTCTTAATTATATCATGATCAATTTTATTAAAAATTATTTTTAATTGAATTGATGTTACAATTTACAAGTTAATCAACTAGTTTTTTTGATGAAAATATGTGTGTTTCCATTAATCAAAACAACCACCTAGCCTCTTCTTTGAAACATTTAAAAATTTCCAAAACCTCTAAAAAACTTCTCAAACTTATTTTCAAGTTGTTTGGACTTAAAAACATTTTTGAATTCTTTTCAAATTAGTCCAAAACTATTTTTCAATTATTATATCAAAATAAATATCCTAACAGATATTTCATCAAAAGTTTTAAAAAGTAAATATAAGATACTTCTTAATTATATCAGGATCAATTTTATTAAAAATTATTTTTAATTGAATTGATGTTACAATTTACAAGTTAATCAACTAGTTTTTTTTGATGAAAATATGTGTGTTTCCATTAATCAAAACAACCACCTAGCCTATCAACATATACCTCATTAAAAAAACCTCCCTAAACCTAAATGGAGGAAAAGGAGTACATATGCTAATAGTTCAAAAGCTAAATTACATAGTCTTTATAGCATCCGAATTCAACAAAGGGATGATACCCAACATGTGGATTACCCCAAACAACCGTACCCAAATACTCACAATCAACCATCTTGGCCAACGCATACGCGACACAATTTCCTTCCCGTTTATTATGTTGCAATCGAACCGTCCAGGCCCGTTGACGTAACTCTAAAAAGTAATGCCCCAACATACAACTACCAATTGAATGTGATCCAATCTGGAACATGTCCATTGCCTCAAGGCTATCCAATTCAAGAATCACTTGGCTAAAGCCATTTTTCCATGCATAGTGCAAACCCAAGTAGGCACCTCATAATTCAGCTTCCAATACCTAGTAGATTCTGATAAATTTACTAAAACCCACTATCTATCGTCCTTCATGATCCCTAATTAATCCTCCACACTTTATATAAACCGTACTAGTATCTCTAGCCGGGTCTGAATTCACTTTAACCCATGATTATGGTGGAGGTGACCATTTACATACCTCACAGCTAGCCCCCAACCCCGTCGGCCTGGTCGTTGCGGCAGCTCCCCTAGCAGTAGTAGCCGACAAAAGCCACACCCTTGCAAGAGACAAAGTAGGCTATCTCAACTCAACATCATCCTTAGTAAAAACTAAAGCATTCTGATTCAACCATATAAACCAACAAGTTCCACCAAACATAAGATCCCAATGGGTCGTCTCCTTTGCAAACACCTGAGGCTTCGTTAAATTAATCTTTACCCATTTCTTAATAACACAACACATAAACTCATTCATTTTATCAGGCCTTATGAGTTCCTTCCAAACTACAAACGAATGTGAACATGACCGAAGAACATGATCAACATCCTCCATCTTTGCGTCACAAAGGCCACAACAAGCATTACTTGAGAAGTGTCGCCTCACTCTTTCATAGTTCCTCATAATCTTATCACAACAAACCATCCATAGAAAAATTTTCATACGTTGCGTTCCTTTGAATTTGTCAATGACCCACTAAATGTCCTCATCATGCCCTTGTTCAATGCCAGGCCTTATTTTATAGGCCAACTTGACCGTAAATTATCCTGAGCTAATCGCTTCCCATCCCACAGCATCGTACGTAAACTGTGGCAAAGGGCATTTAATAGCCGCAATTCGCAGCAAAATTTTCGTAAGCAACATATGATCAAATTCTTCCCATCGTCATTAACCCATGTGAGACACTATACTTGCGACAGTCACATGCGGCGAAACCATTGCACTTCCAGGTAGCAGATAGCATACTAAGGGTCCAATATCCTTTATCCAATTATCGGTCTAAAAATAAACCCTGGTATCATTCCCTAGTTTCCTGACCCCATTGTTCCGAACATCCCCCCAAACTACTCAAAGTCCCTTCCAAAGCTGCGACACATTCCTAGACGCAAAAGCAAATGGAACATCCTCCACACATTTATATTTTACCCAAGGAAACGAACCCAAAGAGCATCTTTTTTGGCCGAGAGATCAAACGCCAACTTCATCAAGAATGCTTCATTTTGGTGAGCAAGATAACGAAAACCAAGACCTCCTTTAGACACCGGCCGACAAACTTCCTCCCACCCCACTCTATAAAACCCCGAACGACCATTTGTTATACCTCAAATAAACTTACAAATAATCTGTTCTAACTTATTACAAACAGAAATAGGCAATACAGCAGTTTGCATAGTATAATTTGGAATCGCAACAAGAACGACCTTGGCAAGGGTGATTCTACCCCGCAAGAGAGAGAGTTTTGGCACTCCATCCGTTTAGCTTCCTCTCAACCATCAAAACCAAATATCGTATGATGCAGCAGTCACCCTACCGTGTAACAACGGAATGCCCAAGTACTTTTGTCCAAATACAAGGCATAACTTATGAAGAATATCTTGGATAACAGTCATTTGATTAAAAGTGGCTTTTGCAAACAGGATCATATCATCTATAAAAATAGGTACGAGATATAAGGCCCTCTTCGCGACGTTTGAAACGCCTCCCATTGGCCCGCTGAGACCGCAACTTGAATAACATGTGCTAGCCGCTCTAAACACAGCACAAAAATATACGGTGAAAGCGGATCTCCCTGGCGAATTCCTCTCGATGATAGAAATGCTTCAGTAAGCGAGCCATTCCAAATAATCTTAGTCGAAACTATGGAAATACACTGCATTATTATCCCCCGTAATAGCTACGGTATACCCAAATCCACCAAGGTATCATGCACAAAGTCCCACTCAATCTTGTTATAAGCCTTTTCTAGATCAATTTTAATTGTCATCCACCATTTTTCGCCTTTTTTCCGCTGCATAGAGTGAAGAATATCCTGTGTAATGATAATGTTGTCAGTTATTGCCCTTCTTGGTACAAAACTAGTCTGGTTATGAGAGACTCATCCCGACAGCAATGGCATTAAACGATGAACGATTATTTTAGTAATTACTTTATAGACAACCTGACAAAGACTGATAGGCCTACATTAGTATATATGCTCCGGCGAACTTAACTTCGGAATTAATACCAACAAGGTTCTATTCAGCTTAGAGGGTAGCTCGCCACTAATAAAACCCCCCGAACAACATCACATACCGCTTTCCCAACTGTTTTCCAATTCTGTTGAAAAAAGCCAGCGTTAAAACCATTAACCCCGGGTGCTTTGAGAGGTCCCATGTCAAAAATAGCACGCTTCACCTCCTCATCACTAACCGGATCTGCCAGTCGCAATAAATTTATCTCTTCAGCTTTCAGAAATCTGTCATGCACCGGAAACTCCACACTAGCTCTCGGTCCACTTGAAAACAAATTAGAATAATACTCCCGTGCCATCCCTACTAGTTCTTCTTGATCTGTAGCCCAAGAATCATCCCTCGCCGAAGAGCGGATATCATATTTTGACGTTGACTTGCCTTAACCGAAGTATGGTAGAATTTTGTATTGTTTTCTCCTTATATTATCCATTGTGTACACGCTTTTTGTTTCCAAAACTCCTCTTCTTGTGACAATACCTCTTCCGATTTTAACCGCAGTCCTACTGCCAAGTCCACCAAAAAGGTAGAATGCCGATTCAACAATGCCCGGTCAATACCCCTAATATGCGCACGCAACTTCTTCCGCTGGCCGATATGCCTAAATGTCTCCATGTTCCACTCAGCAACCTTCGATTGAAACTCATATAGGTTATCACTGAGATCCCTATCCATATTCCAAACCGATTTGAGAAAATCCGAAAACGTATCATGAGTTTGCCAAGCTGAAATAAAGCGGAACGATCTATTCTGTCTCTCACGATCAGTGTCCGAAAAACATAAAAGAAGTGGTCGATGATCCAAACCTAACCTATCCAAATTACGGACATATGCCTCACTAAAACATGATAACCATTGAGGATTAACAAGGCACTTGTCCTGACGCTGATGGAGATTTCCTCTTGTCTACATAAAAGGCGGTCCACGGCAGCCGATATATGTTAACCCAGAATCAAACACAAAACTACAAAATAGGCTCACCCTTACAATATTACCTATACCCTCAAAACGCTCATCCTCTGCTAGTAGCACATTAAAATCACCTCCCAACACTCATGGGATATTATCCAGAGGCTGAAGACAACGAAAAAGCTCCCATAAATGCTTTCGTCTTGATGTCGTTAGACTCGCATAAACCACTGTAAGTTAGAACTTCTGTTGAACAACAAAAACCTCTACCAAAACATTAATAAACTGATTCGAGACACGAGTTATATCCACTACCACCGTATCATCCCAGAGAAGCCACACCCCTCCACTAAAACTATGTGCCTCAACCCGAAAAGACTGAGCAAACCCCAATTGAGCTACAACTCGATCTGCAACCCTTCCACTAATACGTGGTTCAAACAAAGCAACCACATTTGGTCGACGCTCTCGCATAAAACTCCGGAATAGACGTCTAAAAGAATGGCTTCTGGCTCCCTGACAATTCTAAAAGAAGATACACATCATAAAGGATATAAAGATAGAGAGCATACCTTACTGGTTACCCCCCAAAGCAGCAGCATCCTTCACCACACCGTCTGACATCTCATCACTATATGCCTCATTCCACAACTCCTCATCATCAGATGCTTGGCCGGGCATAAGATCTGTAACTAGCGACATAGCCGCGACAGTTCTTTTATCTCTTACATGCTGACCCAACATGTCCACTTTCGCCTGTGCACTTTGGACCCATTCAACCACACTGGATCACATAACTTTCGACTCAACCGGCTTCCTGACCTTCAAAACCTTTCGAACACCTTCCTTCAATCCTTTCTCGGCTGAGCTCTGTCCCTTCGTTCGTTGCGTGCTTGGACCCAAACCCGCCTGGCCTTCCTCAACAATTTTGACAGCAGAATGATTCTCTGTGGCCACCTTTGGCACATGTTCAACAGCCATAACCACATTACCTTCACCAATTGGAACCATATCAGCTTGCTTTGCCGCTTTCTTTATTGCCTTTGATTTCTTCTCCAGATTCGAAGTCTTATACGCCTCAGTGCGCTTAACATTCTGTTGTTCCACCACCTTCCCCTTGTCTACTTGTTTCTTATGTGCTTGCTCCCTATCTATCAATCCAACATTTCCCAAGATACCATTCTCTTCAACTATATTACCTTCCCCTACCTCATCAGAACCTAAGGACCTAAATCGAGATCCTTTTGGAATACTCTGCTTGTTGCTCTAACCATACTCAGTTCTCGCACCCCTAAACGCACGTCGCCTACGATTCTCCACCACCATACAAGGTCCATATAAATTTGATTCCGAGCATTCCTCAATCACAACAGTCTGTCCAGCCGCATTGCTTGTACCCTCCGTCGAATCTTTTTTAGCATTCAAAGTACAGTTTTCCTTGGCATGCCCATACACCCCACAACCATAGTAAATATTTTAGAGCCCCTCGTACTCTTACTTCTGCAAAGTTCCATCAATCCGTATACACGATAATAACAGTTGGTTCAAATAAACTAAAAGAGCTAACCGAGCGAACTTCCCTCTACCACTATCCTGTGTATTATAATCCGCACGAACCACACGCCCAATCAACAAAGCAATATAACGGAACAAAGCTTTATTATAATACCTATAGGGTAACCCTGGGATGCGGACCCACACAATCACTTGGGACGGATACTTCTCAGCCGTAGAAAACCTTCTACTCGATGGTTGGACCGTTAAATAGCTTCCATATATAGTCCAGGGACCATCAGTGAGCACCCTCGTATAATCGCTCTCATCTGAGAATCTAACAACAAAGTAGTTATTATCGAGATCAATTAACTGAAGTGTACCTACCGGTTTCCACAGCGCCTAAATGCGCGTAAATAAAGTGTTGTATCCAATGGATCTACCAAGCAAACGAACAAACAGAGCATTCCTCATATTATGATCAATCTGATCATGGGCACGAGTAAAATTGTAACATGTAAAAAGATAACAATTTTATTATTTTTATTAAGGACACGTGCATCCAACGGTTTCTGCATCCATTTTATTAAAGAAGATTTTAAAAATAATAAAATTGTAACGAGTAAAAAGATGACATGTGTCATAACTTTGGTATGTTGAGTCAGACTCTATTAGGGGATCTAACGGTGAATGACTAAATGAAAGTTTCTTTTAACAGCGGTGACTAAAATAATAGAGCTTTAAAAGCTCAATTGTAAGATTTTTCAGTAAAAAATTTACAAACGTCCTAAAAATTGGGTGTTCATTTGGATAGTTTACTCTAAAAATAATATCGATACCCAATATATTATAAGGGTTCATTTGGGCGAAAATTTTTAAAATTTTAGAGATTTTTGAAATATTGAGGTTTTGAAGATAAGATTTTTTTTAGAAATCTAAAACTACTAGAACTTTAAGAGTAATTTTTTTTAAAATATATATGTTAAAATACAATACGTGCATCATCAAATTTACAAAAAAATATAAAAAAATTCCAATAACATAAGATATAAAAATATTATAATGAAATAAAAAATATATTTTTGAAGTTTACAATTTTTATTTTATAGTGAGACCAGTTACATTAAATGAAATAAGATTTTTTTTTGAAAAGTACTTCTTTATGTGGAATATGAACAAAAGATTTGAACTACTGAATCTCATTTAAAATTTACTATAAGTTAAAAAATCATATTAGATTAAAAGATTATTATATGTTTTATTGACATTGTATAATTCGTACATAGTTTTCATCGTTAGGTCGCCAAACATAGAACCTTGGGGAGAACTTCGTTGGGCTACTGTAAAATGAACAAATTGTGGTTGTATTTGTTCAAAGATTTGACCTGGTTTGAGCCGAAAGGAGCCCAGGATCTTTCACCATCGACAATAAACAACTTTACGTCATATGTACTGAAACCACGGACAAGCCTTTTTACACAAGGAAATAGAAACACGAGTTCCATTTTGCCTTTACATATGTTAGAACACTTGACCAAGGAATAAGGACGGCCCAAACCAAACCTCAATTCGTACAAACGTGTTCCACAATTTAAAGACCACATGCAAAACGGACGCTTAAACCATGCCATATATCTAATTCCTAATTCCTAGACTGCAACGTGGAACATGCCACATATATGTTTTTCTTCCTTGTTTTACATATATATTGTCACGGGCTAGATTTGACCCTAGCAGATCCGTACGGCCTTAGACGCCTTTGACGCTAATCGGTCGATTCCTACGCCTAAGTCAGCCTTCAACCAGCCTTGCGAGTACTCCTGCTCGACAACGGCTCCGACAAGCCCTCCAGGTTTCGATGGATCTTGTCACGGGCTAAACTTTGCCAGACGAATCGTGCGGACCTTAGTCGCTTTCTCGGTTGAAACGTCGGCTAAGTCACCCTGAAATCCCTTATCACGGCCTTAGGTGAAGCTCTCTCGGCAAACACCTAACTCTGCCAGGATTCTCGCTCTGGAAGATCAAACACTTCCTGAAGCCCTCGAACAAAAGATCGTTCTAAGCGAAAGCTAATCAAAGAACAACGGAAAGAGATTGACAACTAGAACAACGAAGAACACTCAAGAACAATGAAGAACACTCAGAGAGTTTAGAGTAAATGCTTCTTGTATTACTCAAAGTGAAGTGATTTACAAGTGAGGTGATTTACAAGTGAGGAGGGAGCCTTTATTTATAGTTGAACTCCCCTACATCCAACGACTCAGTTTAAATTACATCGACGGCCAAGATTGATCTTATCTAATCAAATCTCAATTCAAATCTCTAATTATCACAAACATTATCTACAAATTATATTTCAAATAAATAGATGATGCTTTGACCAAATTACCCTCCTGAATCCTCCATGGATTTGGCTAAGTCCTGTGGGCTTGCGGGCTTTCTAGCACTTTCCAAGTGGCAGGCCAAGTGTGATGGTCTTGGCAAGCCCGTTACACCGCGCAAACTTTCTTTGGCTGATTCTTGCACCAATGCCTCGGTCCCAAAGGTTTGGTCCACGCCTTTCTCCAAGTGCTGGGCCAAGTGTAATGGCCTTGGCAAGCCTGTTACACCACGCAAACTTTCTTTGGCTGATTATTGCGCCAATGCCTCGGTCTCAAAGGTTTGTTCCACGCCTTTCTCCAAGCGTTGGGCCACATTTGGCAAGCCCATTACATTGCGCGCAACCTCCCTATTTGATGCTCGCGCCAATGTATCAATCTGAAAAGTTTGGTCTGTAACATTCTCCCCCACTTGACTTAGCGACGCCCTCGTCGCTGCACTCAAACGATCCTGGGCAGGGTTAACTTGATTACTCGTCGATGTCTCAGCTTCATGCAATTCCCCCATATGAACTGCTCGTCTCGACTCAAACTGTCGTTGAACATCGTGTGCTAACACGCCTCTTGATACATCTCTCTTGTAGGAGCATTCTCCCACAAACTCCGATTTACCTCGACTTAGACCCACTTGGTCATGTGGCAAAGACTTGGAAGTTGTCACAACATTGAACACAGACTGAACTCTCAGATTCGTCGACAACTCTGGCTTGCCCCTTTGAACTTTGAAAGGTCTCTTCCAATCTTTATTTCCCCCGCACTGAAGGCTAGGTCTTACTTGACCTAAGCTCATCAACAATGGCAAATCAAAACCAAAAACACTAGGAATGTGTTTGAGATGTACCTTCTCCTTGATCACATTTACTCTAAAACAGGTCAACCCTTCTTTCTCCTTGAAGTTTGGCCCCCTCAGCATTGAACATTCTTCATCGAAGTTCTTTGCATGCATCGGCACTTTCGCCACAAAGTCCGCTGCGCTACTCTGCATCGGCTCTTCTTCCCTGAAGTCCGTTGCTCCTGGTTGTATCCGCCCTTCTAACTCGAAGTTTGGTGCTCTCTTGCATCGATCTTTCTTCCTTGAAGTTTCGTGCTTTCGCTTGCGTCGACACTTCCTACCTGAAGTTCGTCGTTCATTTCCCACCTTACCCATTTGTGGTGTCTCCACGGTTACTATGTCCCTTAACGGCTTGGCCCCATTCGACTCTCCAATGGTCTCAAGAGCGATGCTCTTTCCCTGAACATCCTCGGCAAGCTCCTCGATAGCCTTCTCGGACATGGTCACCCTTTTCTGCTTTCGGTCCCCATTGGCCTTGGCAGAACTCGACATTACCGGATCAAGCGATGCAGCCTCACTCTCTTCAGGCTCACCAAACTCTTTGGATAGCTTGACTCGATCCAGGTACTCTCACAACTTGCGAGGCCCCTTACACTGGTAGCACTCTAGTTGCTTAATCTTACGTCGGCACTTCTTCCTCGAAGTCCTTCGCTTCTTTTCCACCTTGTCCATAGGTGGCATCTTAACGGTTGCTATGTCCCTCAACGGCTCAGCCCCTTCGATACTCTACTGGTCTCAAAAGTAATGTTCTTCACTCGACATTCTTGGCAAGCTTTTTCCCAGCCTTCCCGGACATCTTTAACCCATTCTGCTCTTGGTCTCCGCTTACCTTGGTAGAACTAGACAACTCTGAACCAAGTTTCATAGGCTCTTTACTCTTGGCCTTGTCCTGTCCCTCGGACCACTTGGATCGAAACGGGCATCTCCGCAACTTATGAGGTCCCTTGCATCGGTAGCACTCCAATCGCCTTGTCTTTAGCTTCGGCTTGATAGATTCCTTACTTGCTATCGCACCAAGTCTCATCACTGGCTGGACTATTTTGGCACTCGTAGTCGAACCACTGCTCTCACTTCGCTTGGCGGCATTGACACACACAATCGCCCCAAGTCTCGCTACTTCACCCTTTGACTCGTCTGCTATTTTCACCATGGCAGCTAGGCGGTTCTTCTCGGGACATCCCCTTATCAAACCATCACAGAAGTAGCACTTCAACTTCTTGCTTCCCTTCTTTTCTGGCATAGACTTAGCCTCACTATTCCCTTTGTCTCTCGAACTGGGCCTGGTTGACTCAACACTAGCCTGCTTACATTTTGCGGGCTCGGTCAGAGGTTCGGCAACAACGAGAGCCTCTGAGAGTCTATGGGCATCTCCCTGCTCTACTGCGAGCTTCGTCCTCCGTCTAAGTCCCTCTAAGAAGGTCTTGAGCGCATCACATTCACTCATTGCGGTATTGCAACTGAGCAGCTCCCTCTTAAGCTCATCCACTTCTTTCTGCAAAGCTTTCATCTCAGCTTCACTAGCATTACTTCCTCGAACAGTCACCAACTTGTTGAGAACTTGTCGTGTCTCGTCCTTGAACCGGTCATCTATGGACTCTACTTCGTCAAGACGAGACTCGAAAACACCTTGAGTCTGCTTGGCATCCTCTTCGGATTTTTCAATTCTAAGAACCCTCTTTCCCAACGACTCTAATTCCGCCTTCATTGCCTCCACTGCATCTTGAAGGGAATTATCTTGTTGGTTCAACTTCTCATACATCGAGTTGAGAACTTCTTGGATCTCCTTCGCGGTTTTCTCTTTGGAAGAATCATCCGCTTTTTGTAAATCCCCCATCTTGGCTTCACAAGCACAACTCGATCGAACTATCTCTAACTCGTTGAGGATGCGTTGCGTCTCGTCATTGAACTTGCCCTCCACGGACTCTAACTTTTCAAGACGTGACTCCACAGCACTTTGGATCTTTTTGGCCTCCTCTCTTAGAGTTTCCACTGTAGCCTCTAAGGAATTGCCACACTCAGACATCTTCACATCCAAGCCATTAAGAGCCCATTGAACCTCATCTTGGATCCCTTTTAGAGACTCTAACATCTCAATATCCAACGAACCCAGCTTCTCAAGGTTTACCGACTCTAGCTGTTCAAACACCACCTTGGCCTCCTTCTCGAAGTCCAAGAGTTTATCGACCCAAGTCTCCACGACCGTTATGAATTCGAGATTCGATTGCACCTTATTTTTAAGACGGTTGCTCCTCTCGTCAAATTCATGAAGAGTCTTTCTTACATCGTCCATTGTCAATGTCTTCTTCTTTGGTGTCATCTCAATCACCACTTTGCCACGAACTAGTCTGATCCCTGATCACTTCGACTAACTCGAATGCAAATCACCACTACGCTTAACTGCAACTACAAGCTGAAATCCACCACACATGACTGCACCTGCAAGCTGGCTTGAACGTAAGTCCCTTCCTAGACTCGCTCTGATACCACTTGTCACGGGGCTAGATTTGACCCTAGCGGATCCATACGGCCTTAGACGTCTTTGACGCTAATCGGTCGATTCCTACGCCTAAGTCAGCCTTCAACCAGCCCTGCGAGTACTCCTGCTCGACAACGGCTCCAACAAGCCCTCCAGGTTTTGATTGATATTGTCACGGGCTAAACCTTTGCCAAACGAATCGTGCGGACCTTAGTCGCTTTCTCGGTTGAAACGTCGGCTAAGTCACCCTGAAATCCCTTATCACGGCCTTAGGTGAAGCTCTATCGGCAAACACCTAACTCTGTCAGGATTCTCGCTCTGGAAGATCAAACACTTCCCGAAGCCCTCGAACGAAAGATCGTTCTAAGCGAAAGCTAATCAAAGAACAACGGAAAGAGATTGACAACTAGAACAACAAAGAACACTCAAGAACAATGAAGAACACTCAGAGAGTTTAGAGTAAATGCTTCTTGTATTACTCAAAGTGAAGTGATTTAAAAGTGAGGTGATTTACAAGTGAGGAGGGAGCATCTATTTATAGTTGAACTCCCCTACATCCAAAGGCTCAGTTTAAATTACATCGACGGCCAAGATTGATCTTATCTAATCAAATCTCAATTCAAATCTCTAATTATCACAAACATTATCTACAAATTATATTTCAAATAAATAGATGATGCTTTGACCAAATTACCCTCCTGAATCCTCCATGGATTTGGCTAAGTCCTGTGGGCTTGCGGGCTTTCTAGCACTTTCCAAGTGGCAGGCCAAGTGTGATGGTCTTGGCAAGCCCGTTACACCGCGCAAACTTTCTTTGGCTGATTCTTGCGCCAATGCCTCGGTCCTAAAGGTTTGGTCCACGCCTTTCTCCAAGTGCTGGGCCAAGTGTAATGGTCTTGGCAAGCCTGTTACACCGCGCAAACTTCTTTGGCTGATTCTTGCGCCAATGCCTCGGTCCCAAAGGTTTGGTCCACGCCTTTCTCCAAGCGTTAGGCCACATTTGGCAAGCCCGTTACATTGCGCACAACCTCCCTATTTGATGCTCGCGCCAATGTCTCGATCCGAAAAGTTTCGTCCGTGACAATATATATATATCCAACTGTAGTCAATCTTCACAGTAGGGACGTGGGTGTCGGCGAACAGCCGTGCTATTAGACGATAGTCGATAACTGTGTTAGAGGTCTCACAGTCGGTGGATAATGTACACCTCCCCACCAGTAAGATTCAACGCTCCGGCTACACACAAACCACACACAGCTTCATGTCCCAATCCTTGAATCATATCTCCACTACTAATACTATGACTGATTGACAATGAACTATCATTCGGAAAGGAATAATCACATTATTTCAATGAATCAGACATACCAAGAAAGCACGCATGCATAAATTATACGATATTATGATTTGAATTACACACTCATTATTTTATTATGACAAGAATGTAAGGTTTCATGATTTACTTCAAAAATATTTTATTGTTGTAAAGAACTACAAAATTTATTAAGATGTTCATTTTGGATACCCACTTGTTTTACTTGTGCTTGCAGTCATAGTACTATATTGCCTGTTGCGGATGCAGATGTTGCAGACCCATACTGGCTACAGGATAACTCGCTACGGTCTGTTAATTGCACAACAATGCTTACCTGCAGTTAAAACCCAGCCATTTAAGTTATAACCTTTCTGCAGGTTCCTTGATGGCAACTTCATTTTCAATTTGGAGTCCGCCATTTCAGTTCAGCTTCCAGAATGATCTACCCCTGCACCACGGCTCAGAGTAACATTATTAAAGTCTTTAAAACAATCAGATGCTCAAACCTCCCGATTTATCAATGTTCAGCTTCAACAATTCATGTTCCTGAAACGTTAAATCGCAAAATCTCTAAGATCAATGTTCAATGAACTTTACAACATGAGCACAAAATACAGGAGAAAGGCAATGCCATGTCCATCCAAGTTGCATAAGCTTCTCGACATTCATCCAGAGTAGACTGCATTCTTTTCAATGGACAAGAGATACATTGGCATTCAGCAGAGTCGAACCTTTCCAAAGGGTTCTCTTGCTGAAAGCCGAATTCACATAAACCCACAAAATGAAGCCTTCTTCTGGGCCATCACCGTCTCTTTCTACATCCCAAAACCCCTGATAGATTGCACAGTGATATCAAAACCAGTTCTGGTAGATGTAGACATGATGGTTTTTAGTTTTCAATTTGAAGGGCTAGGCTACTATTTTCATTACTATTTCTGATAATTCAGGCCCATGATCTTCTCAACGACAGCAGGATAAATTTATGCCTAAAACGACAAAATGGGGAAGGGAGAAAGCTTTTACACATAAAGCATGTCAGGGGACTTGGGTGTAGCTTATAGATCTCCATGGGGTACACCATTGACCTCTTGTGATGTCTCCAAAACCAAATGACTATCCAAAGTGAAAATGATACTGTCAGGATATATACAAGAATAAGAAAAAAAATAATATGGGAGATCTAAAGTAAGGAGATATTAACAAAAGAATGCAGGGTGATCCAATCAAAGAATTATAATTTAATATCCATTACCAGATTGAGCATTGTGAAATGCATAGAACAGTTAACTACTCGACGAAAGTTTAACCAGAATTACCAATATTTAATAGTTCAATGGAGCTACTACTAGAACTTCAATAATGTTTTTTCTAACGGTAGAGCTATACATGGCTCTAGTTTTAAACTTTGCTAAGACCTACCCAAAATAACAATAGACATATTAATGATTAAAATGCAATAGAGAATAGGTTCTACTCAATGATGAATTCATTCAAAATGAAAAACATTAATAAGTTAACAGTGTCTTTAACTGTAGAATTGCATATGAAGCAGGAAAGCACCATAAGGAAAAACAAAACGACCTGTTTCTGTAAATTCCAAGTTTCAGAGACTCCCGGCTACCAAAAATTTGCACCTTAATCAAAACAAAAAATTTAATATTAAAAGTTCTTAAATTAATTGTATCAATTATATGAAATAATGCTAATAAGTAATATCAGCAAGGATAATAATGCCCAGTCAAAATGCTAACAAATAATAATAAAATCTTACCAAGGTATATTTTTATTGAAAAATGAAATGACACATCACGGACATGTCCAAATTTTTTCATGAGGGCCCATGAAGAGCACCTGAATTCTGTAAAAACACAATCATTTACTAAACATAAAGGCTGCATATGTAAAACCACAAAAAAGTACTCACTTGTATGATATAATATACTAAGAAATATAAGCACGACATAAACTCCTTTACCTTAATCTGTAGCCCAAGACACATGACTGACTTCAGAACAAATCAAGAAAATACCAATTTTATCAATGTTCTACAATATGGCACAACTTTAAGGGAAATGAGTTCATAGTTTAGTACCAAGAAACACCCCATTCAGATTATCATGAGTTGCAGGAATAGTATCATATATAACTATGAGATTAAAACAGGATGCAATATATCACCACCTAGTATAGACTATAGGGGAAGAAGATGGAGAATATATTTCCTCATGTCTTCTGGTTAAAAAAGGTCAGCAATGCGTTTAACCTCCACCGTACAAAACCTAAATTTAAACTCACCTACCTTCTATTTTAGACTACAATGCGTTTAACCTCAGCTACAGCAAAGTGTGAACAAGAAATACATTAGACTACAACTAACTCAAGATGTGATAACATGCAGAACATGAGAGACTCACGATTTAAATCAGCATTAACTAACCCTACGGTGGATCACATTTCTGGGCGTCCAGAAACAAGTATCTACTGAGAGAATCACTAGCAGTGGAAACATCCTCGTCCCTGTATAAAAATGCAGTTACAAGAAATGATTCACGATTTCACATCAAAGGAAAAAAACAGAACTCTGATGAATTAAACAATAAATTCTCCAAATCATTCTGTTCATAAATGATACCCGTCTCTAGATACCATGTCATTTATTGGGTTTTTGAAGCTATTGATCTTTTCAATTGCAACAGTCCATTCCCTTGGCTGATGGACTCCAACATCAGTTCCTATGCACCTTTTATTTTAAAAAAATGCTGCAGGAAAACAACCAATGGGGAAATATGCAATTTGCTCTGAATTATGAAGCTCAATATTTTGACAACTTTCAACCAGGAAAAAAAGTTATGGAAAGTGGAGTGTATTACACAAAGGTTTAACTTCCAACTTTATTCTATTGCAGTAATTAGATCAAGTGCAACTTGTCAAGTATAATATGAGATCCCCAAGCTCACCACACAACATCTGAGTGTCTTATATTTGTCAAATGAAATGGAAAATCTCCTCGTAATTCTTACATAAAGATAAAGTAATACCACATAGCAAAATCAATATATTATACTAAACAAAAAAATCTAACTAAACCATATGTGGTGAAAAACTGCACATCCAAGATGTGCATGAATGGTATGTACAAGAAAGGTATCAAAAGATCTAGTCAACATTGACTGCAATGAATTATATATGTTAAAATTTACACCCTCTTCAATATACTAAGCTGTGAATATTTCTTTTTCGATAGATAAGCTTTGAATATAAGATACCTGCAGCTCCGTAATTTATTTGCCTCCATTACCATCATTAATGAGTTTGAAAGCTTCACCACGAGATGGGAATGATGCAAAGTACTGCAAAAACCCTATTACCTTCTTTGGCATGGAAGAACTAATGCATTTGAAAAATTCTATTGCATTTGAAAAGATTCCAGCATGCTTTACCCTTTCAACACTTGTAATTTCAGTGAAAGCGATTACTTTCTGCAGAAACCCATAAAATATTCCATGGTCGTATCATTATCAGCTGCCAAAGACACAGGAAACAAACTAAGATCAAAATCAATGTTCAAATAATACCTTTGTATCAAATCCAAATATATCGGAATAAAAGCAAATAAAATGAACAGACAGGTACATACATGTGACCCTGCAAAAAGCATATAACACCTGATAATTAGAGAAATTAACATAATTAGACCTAGACCCACCAAATATTCAATGATTACGATCAACAATCCAGAATTCCACAGATTGACAAAAGTGAGATAAGGCGATTTGCATAGCAAAAATTTACCAGATTTAGTAGAGTAAAGAAATTGTCTAACTATGAAGCACAGGTACTCCCCTTTAAGGCCGTCCTGCGTTTCTTATACGTCCTAACTTTATAGGGTACGGTCAAAATTATATCGGGTGAGGTCAATCTATGGGAACGTTTCGGCGACGTACCCGAATAATTTTAATTAAAAAATGGGAAATAAGACCCCTAATTTAAGGGGGACTTGGCCTTTCCCTGACAAATATCTGAAACCACATTCGTTGTGTTCCATGCTAGATTATTACAGTAAACATGAAAAAAAAATTATGGGTTTCTGGTTTGTTTGCTGATCATGGCTTTGGAAATTACTGCTGGAGCACTTGGCATTGAGACTGAAATAGCTGAAAATAAGGTATGCCTAGGGACTTAGCATGTAAATAGAATTGTATCCTTTATTTTCTTATTGGATGATATTATGATTCTTTGCTATACAGGTGAAGCATTTGAGGATGTGGATTTTCGAGTGCAGAGACCCCAGTTTACAGGCTTACAAGTTAGGACTCGCAGAACGGTACTTCTCGGCCTTGCCCATGTTGTTGGGAACTTGCTTGGTGGCTGCGTATGCATTTGGACAAAGCATCTACTAATAAACAATTGGCCGTGTGTTCCCTCATTTTCTCTTGGTATGTATTTTCTTGGCTTGTATGATTCGATTTTTTAAAAAAGTTTTTACATATTTAGGGAATCTTTGAAAGTTATATTCTCGTATTCATATCTCATAACCCGTAGGCCATGTATTGTTGATTTTATATTTATAGTCGCTATTGTCCTCTTTAAATGATCATCGGTAATGCAATAATTTGTCACCCTAAAGTGTGCCTTCTCATATTTGAACTCGGGATCTGCCCATGGAGAGCCTTTCACAACCATGGTATCATGATTTTGAAAAGCTATGAAGCACAGGTACTCCCCTTTAAGGCCGTCTCGCGTCTCCGATTTTCGAAATCTGTGAAACAGATGACCAAATTAAGATTCAAAATAAAGCGACAGTGCAAAAAATGAAATCGTATATATATCTAACTTGCATCGTTGTTATTTTGTTTCTTAAACCCTTTTACAGATTTGTATGATGTTAACTATGTTGTTTTGAATCTTTGATGTGATTTTGTTTGTTGTTGAACAATGTAACCGAATTATGAATTTGTATGTTTGTTGTTGAACAATGTAACATGATTATGATTTTTTTTTGTTGTGGTTTTCTTAAACCCTTTGACGTGATTTTGTTTGTTGTTGAACAATGTAAATGGATTATGAATTTTGTTTGTTTGTTGTGATTTTCTTAAACCCTTTGATGTGCTTTTGTTTGTTTGTTGTGATTTTCTTAAACCCTTTGATGTGTTTTTGTTTGTTGTTGAACAATGTAATAAGTTATTAAGGTTATTTGGCAATACCATTCCCTTGGTTTTATATTTTTCGTACCCTTCCTGTACCCGTACTATATAATATTAGAAATTTTTGTTTTTTGTCCATGTCTCCGTACTCATCCCTGTATCTGTATCTATGCAACTTAATTGTCTAATTATGCAACTCTCAGGCTAGTAAAGATCATTATAAAAAAGTAGATTACTTGAATGCACAGTTGAAATCTTGAGCAAGGAACCGCAGCTAAGGGTAAAAGAAAATGTTCCTACAATATCATTACAAGGCTAGATACAAAGTGGTTAGAAGTTTTAAATTAAGAGTGATTTAATATATTAATTAATATTTGATACATTGCTAGTGTAAAAATATTACACAAGTATGCCTATTTTCAAGGCTAAATTTAAAATCTAAAATTTTAACTTTAAAACCCTAAAAATCTAACCATAAACCTTAAATTTTAACCATAAAACTTAAGTTCTAAACCCTACAACCTAAACCCTAATCTCTAAACCCTAAACTAAAACTCTAAACTCTTAAATAACCCCGCATGTAAAAAATTTATTTACCACTGATAGCACGTGTCACGGACAGGCCCCCTTTGCTCGGTTGGCAAGCCGTGCGGCACTTGAAATGGATGTTACCCAGACAAGTCAGCCTTTCTCATACCTCATTGTCCAAGGAGTTATCTCGGTCTAGCCTCCTCAGGGTCACAATGCGCTAAGGCTTTAGAGTTTCGAATCTCGCAGGGCCTAGCGATAGCTGCACTCCAACCTCGTACTTCAGCCACGAGCGCGATATGGGGCGCTATGGCCCCAAACCGTCCCTAGGTATTTCTCCCGGTGAGACAGTGCGCCAACCACTAGGCCCCATTGCCCGCACGCCTAGGCCCCACATGGGCCTAGGAGTAGGTCACTTACACCAAGGAAGCTCGGTCGCTAGCCAAGGCGAGGGGATGGTGAAGTATAGGATAATAATCCTTAATATATACACCCAAAAGTAAATAAACAGATTTGACTTTGGCACTTGCCTTAAATGCAATATTTCATTATCTCTATCATGTTAATCAAGGAAATTCTAAAAAATCAGCCTAAACTGTGGCTAAAATAGGACCAACATAAATTTTTACAAAAAATAATAAAAATTTACGTAGGACTAGTTACTAATTGGGTAAGAATTTGTGTAATTACATAAATTTTTACCAATTATATAAGAATTTGTACAATCAGATTAAAACTGCATTCATTTACAGGCAAAGACTGTGAAACAAAAAGGAGAAAATGAGAGGATTGTTGACCGGGGATCATGAATAGACTAAAGACTAGAAATACTCGTTTCTTTTCAAATTCAGATACATACCTTAACGGTTTGTTTGTTGCTAAGTGCTAACCATGAGCCCACTCCCTTATTGACACTTGATAGTATACTTTTTTTTCCTAACATTAAAAGAACAGTAGAGAAATCGGAAAAGAAGCTGAAATTCAGCTAGTTGAAATCGGGGGAGACGATTCAAAAACGAGAGGGGAAGCAAATTCAGAAAGAGAAGGATGAAGGATCTACGGGCGGTGGATATTGAATAACCAAGAGAGATGGAAGCGGATTGACAAACACAGAGACTAGAAGTATGCACTCTCATGGAGATGGAGCGGCGTTCAGTATTTCTACACGTGGCGCATAGTGGAGTGGTCAAGCTTCGGTGGACTCTAGCTAACCAAGATTTCTGTTGGGCTTAATATTCCATGGTTATGTGATCGAGTCCAAACCAATTCATTAGGGGCGTCCAGTTTGGGCCTCTCTTTTACACGTATCAATCCCCCTCGCCTTCTCAAACGAAAAAAATGGTTCTAAATCAAACAACAACTCTATATTTGGGAAAATAGTTTCGCCACTCAATCTAAATTATTCTTAAATCTTTAAATTAATAAATTTAACCTTTTAAATCAAATATTATGAATCGATGTCACAGATGACAATATCAATATTAAAAATCTTTCATATAATGAATTAAATTGAATCGAGCAGTATTTAATATTGTAAATTAATTCAGTTACATTAAACCAATCAGGTTTTGATTATTTCAAATTTTTTTCCTTATTTGTATTTGGAAATATCATATCCAGTGAATCTATAAAATATTATTTTAACAGGAGAAAAACTTCAATACATAGGTTGTGTAAACTTTAATTTACACAAGTTTTTTAGGTTTAGGGGTTAGAGGTTTAGTTTAGGGTTTAGAATTTAAGGTTAGTGTTTAGAAATTAGGGTTTAGAGTTTAGTTTTTTATGGTTTAGGTTTAATTTTAATTTATAATATAAATAAGCAGGCTTGTGTAAAATTTATTTCACACAGTGCGTATCAAATTTAAACCCTTTTAACAGATCACTTATTTTTAAACAATGTTTAAATTTAAATTCTAACATTATAAATATGGGCGGATTCTGTAATGGACTAGTAGGGGCTACGCCCCTTAAATTTTGAAAGTTTTGAATTTTTCTCTAAAATTTTTAAAAAATTTAATTTAACCCCTCAAGATTTTTAAAAATTCATATTAAGTTTTAAATTTTTAATATTTTTAGTTAAATTTCTCTCAAAATTTTAATTTCTTGTTAAATCTCTTAAAATTATTAAACTTTTAGTTAAACTTTTAAAAATTTTGTTTAAGCCTCTAAATTTTTAAAAAATTTAAGTTGACTCCCGCAAACTTTTACACTAAACTCCACCACCAATTATAAATACATTAAACTAAACTGGAATTATAATAATATTACTTTATTTTAATTTATAGACCAATAAATCAAATTATAAAAATAAAAAATATTTTGTTCTAAATAAATTCATACCATGAATTTGTTTGATATATGGCTTCATCAAACCCTTAAAATGTCAAAACCTCATGACACCTGTGATTTTATAGGCCGAAAGTTGCCAATACAGAAAACATCAGCAATTTGCAACCTCCTCCTTTCCTCGTTAAAAAAAATGTGAAGAAAAAAGGTTGGCAATTGTTAAATTAATGGCATTCATATAAGATATAGTATAACACAAACTGTTACTAAAAGAGGCCAAAACCCAGAAAGAAGCTAAAGCGGGGCATCTTTATGTCCCAAAACCAAATTCTCTCGCTCTCATACCCTAGGGTTTTTTTTCCTCGTCTTCTCTGAATTTCTCTGTATTTTTTTCAAGAACATCCTTTTACCATCTTAATTGAGTCCCCCCTGGTGTGCCCTGGGGGATTAAAATTTTGAGGATGGATATCGAGCAAAAGCAAGCAGAGTTAATCGATTACTTTGTGAAGAAAGTGTCAGTTCAAGTGGCCTCAGCTCTTGGCTCCGTAATCGTCGAAGCGACATCGCATCATTCCCTCTTCGCCTTCTCCGAGATCCTTGCCGTGCCCACAGTTGCTGAGGTTAGAATCTATTCCATTCTCAATTTCTTTCCCTCTTTTTCCCCTTCAATCTAAGAAATCAAGGACGTCATCAATTTATTCTTGTTGTACATACTTTGCTAACTGATCAATAGATATTGGTCATACTATCTCCCTATTTGGCTGACGAGGAAATTGGGTGAAAAACTAGGAAATTAAATTTTGAGATTGCTATATTTGTACACTATTTTCCCGACTTATATTACTTTTTTTACATTTGAGGGGGGGGGGGGGGTTAATTTTAAAAAGCTAGTTAAATGGTTTCCCATCATTTTCATTAATGATGATTGTCGGGGTTGTTCATTAATCAATGATTCAAATACCAGATTTATGGGGAATTGTATATATAAATTGTAAAAGCGAGTTACACTTTACAGTAAATTAAATTGTTAGTCTGCTATTAGATTGGTGTTTTTGTGTACAGCGTGGCGTTTTAGTTTTCTTGTTCATCAGTTCTTTTTGTGGATGGCATGGTGAAATCATTGTAATTTGTACCTTGCAGCTTGAAGGAACTGAAAATTCAGTGTACCTTGAGGTTCTTCGGTTGTTTGCACATGGCACATGGAGTGATTACAAGAGTAAGTTGGAACCTATATTGATTGCTTGGTTAGAACTTTGTAATGAATTCAATACATTTGTTTCCTTCCTGTACCATAAGTTTTCTTTTTAAGGAAATTTGAAGATTATTAGTAGTCGAAAATTTGTTGTTACTGTGTATTTTAAGACTTTTGCTGGACAATAAGGAGTCTGAATGTGTTATTCTCCTGGTTGGTTGAATTTGAGAATGAAAGGTGGCTATTTGGAGATATTTTGCCTCTTGTAAATGTGAAGTATTTTAATTTTGTTTTTTCTTGCGGCTAAACTGGAATCTTTCCATTAAATTGATGATAACAGAGAAAAGCTACTGAAAATGATCATAGCATATAGAGTGTTATTCAGGTAATCTCATGAAATAAAATATTACGCTAATATGATTATCCAAATGGAAATTTCATGGAGTAGTAATTCAGAAGGCATTACATTAAAATCAATTGTCCGGCTTAGTGATTTGGGTCCCCACCCCCCATCTTCTCTCTCTTCCTTGCTTCTATTATCTTCACTCTGACAGTGCCTGTTATGTTTATCATTCCAGGCACAGATGGCAGTAGGATGCCTTTTACTTAATTAAACTACCTGATATATTTTGTTAGACTTGATTGTTCTTATTTTTCTTCTGCTCATCATAATATTATTAACTTCGGCTGTTTAAACTGTTTAACTAGGTAATAGTGGCAATCTTCCTCAATTACTCCCCGACCAAGTTTTGAAGCTAAAGCAATTGACTGTCCTTACACTTGCTGAGGCAAACAAGGTATTCTCTGAGATATGAGGCATTGGCTCATGTAAATATGCTATTTCCTGGCCTAGTTTCATTGTAGTGGTTATAATGTGTTTTGATATTCATCAATCATGCCACTTTTATATAATTTACTTCATGAATTGATGAATCCGATTCTTTAGACTCTCCTAAAAAAAGTTAATTTATTTATTTTATTTACGGAATTCTGTTTCCCCTTCCTAATTGAAAGGGAAACATGTATTTTTGTGGGGAATCTTTGTATGTCAATTATTCTATAGGCTTTCAATGTTGGTTGCTTCAAGGTCGTCACTTTCGTTAGTTATCTTCTCCAGGTTCTACCATACGATCAACTAATGCTGGAGTTAGATGTCACAAATGTCCGTGAACTTGAAGATTTTATCATCAACGAATGCATATATGTGGTAGGTAGTTTCCTTGCATGATTCTATAGTCCTTTTTAATTCAAAGATTTACTTTAAGGGAAGCAAATTGTACCACCGTTGGACTGAAAGTGTGCTGATTGTTCATTCTTTTTTCAACCTTTTTGTTAGGGTATTGTCAGAGGAAAGCTAGATCAGATGCGAAGGTGTTTTGAGGTATGAGTCCTTACCTTCTAAGGCTTTTGTCTTTTCATTTCTTTTCTGTTCTTGCTTTTTGAAGTCTCTAACATCTGTTATGGTAGGTCCAATTTGCTGCTGGGAGGGATTTGAGGCCAGGACAACTTGGGAGCATGATACAAACACTATCAAACTGGTAAAATCTCTAGTTTTTTAGTAAGGCATGCTATTAAGGTCTCCATCCACGCTGAAGTTCTAGTTGATACCTTTTTTTTGTCTGATATTACATTAGCTTCTGGCTTTGTACATTAGAGCTAGCTAGTTAAAATAGCTCGATTGAAATGTAGTGTTAAATTTGATCAAATATCAGCTTATATATCTAACATCCGTCTATGGGTGTGAATCTAGGTTGGGTACATCAGATAACTTACTTATCTCAATTCAAGAGAAGATAAAATGGGCTGACAATATGAGTGAGTTGGACAAGAAACATCAGAAGGAGGTTGAAGATAAGGTGGAAGAAGTAAAGAAGTCCATTTCCGTCAAGGTCGGTTGACTTCAGTTTTCCCGTTAACATTGATTGCCCTTTTGCTGTAATTCAAGTTTTGGCCTATTAAAAAGCATGGTTCCCTTTAAATATTGATGTCATTTATTAATTATTTTTTTTTGGTGATGCTGTGGAAGGGTGTGCTTTAATTCTTGCAAAAATGCTTATATAATTATATACAACAAAGTTTGGAGCTTAAAGCTGCAACTTCATAATTAAGATGCATATGACTTTTAAATGTATAAAGAATTAGCATGCCATGAGTTCACTCTTTCCATATCAAGATATGTTGGTCGATGTGGCTTACTTACGTTGTGGCAGAAGTTACACACTGTAAGCAGGCAGACATCGACTTTCAAGGGCTCGAGGAGACCTACTCTGAACCTGGTGGAGTGATGGACTATGATGAAGACCGAATCCGACCCAAGAGGTGATTTCTTTATCTTCTTCATTTGGTTTCATTCGATATGCTCAAATATGATCTTTATTGAGGAGGTGTAATGGTTTTCATGGTATCAACTTTCATGTTTTTAAGTCATCCACAGCTTCATTTGATACCATCTTTTATGCCATAGATATGTGGTTCGTATTATTTGAACTGACTTCTTCTAATGATATGGAAAAATACAGGAGACGGCATCCAGTTGTCTGAAGATGGAGCATGCAAATGATTGGATGGGTGTTCAGTTTGACTTGCCAGATTTTTGTTCAGGAGAACATTCCAGCAACAGATGATACTCTGCATTTGGGACATTAATACTGCTGCTTTTTTCTTTTAGTGAATTTGTCATTGAACTTAGTCTTCTTTCTATTGTTTTTTCTTCCTACTGAGTTGGGTAGAAAGGGATCAAATCTGGTGGTGCGGCTAAGAACTTTTAAGCATTTAGATACCTAAGATACACAATTTTAAATTGCAGATTGGTCTGAATTTATAAGTTTTATTTTATCAATCAAACTTAATTTTAAATTTTATCAAATTTGTCCAAAGGGTTTGCTCAACCTAGTCTTGAACAAGATTCTTCTTAATTTTAATTGTCTTGGTCCATAATAGCTGGCTGCTAGACCTAGATTGATCTGAGCTCCATCCGAACTCAGGTTGATCTAGCAACATAAAACACTCCCTATTAGATTATAATTTAAATTTTACTCCGTCTCAATATAGGCCAAAGTTTTTTTTTTAACAAGGGAAAAAGAGAAATTTGCTTTTAATGAATTTTGAACTCATAATCTGAGAGATTTAATCACTTACTCTAGAGTTTGTTGACCAATATAGACCAAAGTTGATCAAATAAGACTTTATAAGACAAAATGATATTGATTGATTGTTGTTATTATATTTTTTATTTGTTTGTGTTTTTAGGTGGACTGATAGATTACTTTGAAGGGGATATATCTTTTTGGTATCTAATTTTAATATTTATGTATAATATGATATCTAATTTTTTGTGCATTTAGGTAATCAATTTTTATTTCTTTGACAATTAGATACTTAATATATATTTTAAATTATTTGTGTTGATGTTTAGAATCTTAATGTCTAATTTTAAAATTTTAACACATTATCCTTTTAATAAAACGGAATTTAAATTGTGAGTATGAATTAATCAAAATTATACATGTATAATTTTAAAAAATATATATATTAAGTACCTAAATGCACAAAAGAAAAAATTTAGACACCACAAGTAGGTCAGGGTTCTCTACAATTCTTCATCTTCAAAAGTAACCTTTTGATTTCAGTTGTACTGGTAAAATATTGAGTAGATTTGATAACTTTTATATGTTATATTTGAAGTTATTCTTTTAAGTATAATATCAGTTTACCGTAGAAGTGGTTAATTGGTCTTCAAGAGAGGAGAAATTAACAACATAAAAGGAAAAAAATAATTTGAATGTGAAGTTATAATTAAAGAGAAGTAGGCGGGCACAGGCAGAAGCTTTTACCAAGAATTGAATAATTTTTTGAACAGTATAATTGAATGAATTTAGTAGTAAAACACAACTACAAGCTGCATTTAACAGACAAGGGTGTGCAATAAAAGATATAGTTGGCAACTTGGCATCAATTGATTAGATACATGTCTCAGATTTAACAACTGGTTTCGACACATTCTCCCACATGGAAGAAGACGAAGAAGGCTCCGGAATCGCCTCTTGTTACTGGTCACTCTCATCGGCTCAGCTGGATCCGACCCAATAAGGCGAGGAAAACTCAGCTTGGCTTTTGCACCACGCATTTTATAAGCCGTTCTATCATAAGCCAGTGCCGCATCCTGGGGCGTCCCGTAAGTACCAAGCCAGATCCTTGTGCCTTTCTTTTTCAGATCCCTTATCTCCGCCGCGTATGTCCCCCAAGGCCTTCTCCTTACACCCTTATAATGCACCTTCTTCGGCAGCACCAGCACGGGAGACTCAGAACTCACGTGTCTCAGGCTGGTGGGGCAGGAGACATCACCGGGGCATCAAATAACTGGTCAAAGGTTATCCATTGATCAACATTAATAACATCAGTTATCGGACATTGGGTTTCAAAATCATCACCAATGGACTCCAAGAGGCCGACATCAACACTTTCACCGTACATCTATTTCAAAATTTTGTTGGACACAAAAAATTCAAAATGGGCTTCCAATTATCGACCAGGTACTCATTTGAATCTCCTCGGCATCAAAACTTGCAATTCCGAGCGACTTGGCTTTCGCCTCTGGGTTACTTACACTACTCTTCATCTTCTTCGGCATTGGCCAGCAGTCTCTTGGTCCAGACGACGTGGTTGAAGCGGAAGGTTCCGGTGACCGGCGCCTTGTGCCTACTCTTATTGGCTCCAAAGTGTTAGAGCCAATCAAGTGAGGAAAATTCAGCTTAGCCTTGGCCCCACGCATTTTGAAAGCGGCTCTATCGTAAGCCAAAGCAGCATCTTCGGGCGTCTTGTAGGTCCCGAGCCAAATCCTTGCACCGTTCCTCTCAGGACCCCTAATCTCAGCTGCGTACTTTCCCCACGGCCGCCTTCTCACTCCTTTAAAATTCATCCCCCTCCGTGGCAGCGCAGGCTCTACATTGACCATCTCCCCTTTCTCCTCCCCGGCCCCGCTAGATGTTTGTTGGGCCACGGTCGTACTTGTTAAATCAGCCTGGTTGGAAGGAATCCACCCGAAGTTTGTAGCATCACGCAAGGCACGGTAAACCAACATATCCTCCGAATCATCCACCTTTAAGGGTAAGTCACCCCAACCTTCATTCAAAAAAATACTACTGAAACTTAAACTCCTGTTAAACTCATTGTTGCTGCTGCAACTCATTGTTGCTTGAGATCCCTCAAAATCATCAAGAAGATATCGTTGACAAGATTCAAGGATATTCAACTCTGATTCTGAAACAATCGCCATATTCGTTACAACACAAAATTTGAGTGAGCTTAAAATAACGAAGATTAATTCTTTTGGGTTTCGTTGTCTGAAAAAATGGTAGTTTTGGAGAGTGGGTGTTGTGGTTTTTGTAAGGAGGAAAAATCTGATGGGAACCAAACCCCTGATGTGGTGGATATTTATATGAATGTTCACCCTGAATTTTAATTACTATTTATGTGGGGGGAGGGTTTTCAGTTTTAATCACATGTATTGCATTTTATTAAACAATGCATACTCATAATGCTCCAAAGTGTATAGTATTAGCTATCTATTTGAAAACAATAGGGTTTTGGTTGCTAATTTTCTACGAACCAATTTCTTATCAAAATATGAAAGTAACACGCTCTATTAATTAATCCATTTATAGGGTCCTCATTTTTTCCATTATTAATATGGTCTTATAGTAATATTTATTCTGTTTTTACATACATCTTACCAATAAAATTGTCAAACTTAAACTTTTTAAAAACATCATCTCACTTTATATTAAATCAATTCTTAGATTTTTTTGACAATAATTCTTAGATTATTCTTTTTCTAATTTTAACGATAGCCTTAATATTCTTTTTCTTATATACAAATTGTTGAGTTTAGTCAAAATTGCAATATATGCAAAGTTTTAAATTAATCTAATAATTCTATCCTATTTATTGCTAATATCACTTTTATCGTTGTATATTTAACAATCAAAATTCTTTTTATATTGAAGTAGTTAGATGTTTTTAACATATTGACAATTTAATATATGTGATGGTTAAATTGTTAAATTATATTTATATAATACTATAAAATGTGTGAAAGTAATATAACATTACATTAGTAAAAGTAATTTTCTTTCACATATGTATGTGGAAATACAGGGTAAAAGTTTAAATGCAGTGAAAAGGAGTAGGACGTGGTCAAGGAAGTAGGTACTAGGTAGGTTTAATTTGTATATAAACAAAGCAAGGGATTTGATGTTCTTTTGTTTTCAAATCAAAACATGTCTATGAGCATAAGGCTTGAATGGGGACATTTTTTTAACTCGGATTTGAAGAATGAACAGCTTCTCGAAAACATTAATTAATTTTGCTTTCAAGTTTTCCTTGTGTTTTTATCTAACATCCTGGATTTTTATGTTCAAAAATTACAGGATTTGAGAGGATAGCTTTTCCAAAGGAAGTCTGACCGTAACAAAATTTCCATATGAATGCACTCACTTTTCAACTTCATTCTGATTTGATGCAATCAATTATTTTCTTAAGAAAATATTTCAACTTTTTCATTTTTCAATCTTTCATGGAAAATAAGGATAATATTTAAATGAATGATTTTTTATTGGAATGTTTTTATTTTTGATTAAGTAAAAATGTATTATATTTTCGTATCAAAATTCGAATCTATATAAAATAAAATAATATAAATATTTTTTATCATTAGATTAATTAGGTGAATTTTTATCAAAATATTTAGCAAAAGGGGTTTGAGACTCGAGAGTTTTAAAATGCAAAGGCATCTTATTTTTTACAATTCAAGGCATTGTTTTGTGTGGGCCATGGGTTCAATTATTTAATTTTATTTAAAGACCTTGGAATTTACAATTGGTTTACTTGGAGACAGTCGATAATTTGATAATAAGAAATAATCGTTTGCTTTTATTTTATTTTTAATATTATTTTAAAAGCACTGTTATGATCATTAGGGATAGTATCGAAATTAGGATTAGAAAAAATATAAATATTTAAAAATTGAAGGAGTAATTATATAATTAATTTATTTTTAAAAAAATTTATGTAATAAAAGTAAATAAATTAGGGATTGAGGGGCATGCCCCTCCGGGTGCTTTAATCCCTGTTTATAATGTCAATTTATTTTAATATACTGTTGCGATTAAATTTAAGTATTTGTTTAATTTTTTAATACTTTAATAATGCATATATATTTTGTACATTCACTCTTAAAAAAATATCATCTTTTTTTCTCATTGAAATCGACTCTTCCTATAATGTCAGTTGAATTCAAAATATATTGTTCAGTACTCATAGAAACTGAAATACTATATTCATTTAATACATTAAAATGACTATCGGACATTTGTGTAAAACCATCTTGTTATAAATAATTATTAAACAACAGTGGTTGTTAAATTTATAAGATAATAAAAAGTAGATGGCATTCTTCAAGCAAACTTTAGAATTAGATAAATTAAAAGTTAGTTATAATATGTCATTACTAACTTTTATTTTAACAGATTGATTAGAAGGCTCTTTGAATATCTCTAAAACCTAGATAACGAGGGATGTTCCTTATGAAGCAATAGAAATTGACTTTACGACACAATGATTTTGTTGATTAAAATTCTAAGATACTTCTCTCGGTTTTTTTGTATTAAATTGACACCTTACTTAATTACAATTCTTTCTAACATTACATGATTTGTTTAAAGTTATTTTTTTAGCAGTGTTAGTAATATTCGTGATTTATTTTAGGGTATAAAATGTTTAAAGTAAAATCCCTTCAACAAATATTCAAACTTATATTCTCACCTTTATGGAATAAGAGTGTTACCATTTCAACTAAACACCTTGGGACAAACGGCTGATAACTGATAGTTGATTGTAGTGGCGGGTTTAATCAACTAATTTTATTAGTTGATTTGATTAACTGTTTATATAAAAGTGTTTAGTAAAACTTAGCTGATAGCTGATATGGGTAAAATGACAAATAAGCACATGATACATTTAGTTGTAAAATACATATATGTTTTTATAATCTTCAGTCTTTATTGGGGTAAAATTATTCGGATAAATGCTTTTGACAAGGAATTAAAAAATTCCTTAAGAAAATTGGTGAATATTTTTGAAATTTTTGAATATTTTTGAAATTTAATATTTACAAATATTAACCTTGTGGAGATTGATACATACTATTTGTAACACTCTCGACCCGGATGTCACATTTGGGCCTCAAGCCCAACTCACTACTATAAAATTTCCAACCTGGTTTAGCCCATACCACAACCATTTTCATAAATCCATTAAGTTCAAATGGTTAAATCATAAATAAGTATTTCAAAACGTTACATGGGAGCTCCTTTTAAAAATACATAATTAAAAGCATTCGACTCACGAATTAAAATCCAAAATAGAGTTACAATACAAACATAGGGTCCTACGAATACATAGCCCAATATAATCTAAGCACTGTACTCAGACACAAGTCGATGCTGAAGTCCTACTCCGATGATACTCCAAGATGTACGCCAACCTACTTACCTGCGAATGGAAACAACAATTTCGAATGCTGAGCTAACAAAGCCTAGTGGATATACTTTCACTCAACCATGCTTCATGCAAATCATAAATATGAGCATGTAGCCAAGATGACAATATGGCAATATAATAACGTTTTTCGCTACCTCTAGCTGCTTAAACACATAACAATCAAGAAGGATCTAAAGAATCTCACACGGTATTCATAAATATAATACCAACAAACCTAGAGTGAGGCCCGGTACCACTAAGAATCAGGATCATACACTCATGCTCAGAATCTCTCGTCGAGCATCATCGAATGATGCCCGGTTCCACTAAGTATCGAGATCATACATTCAGAAATCTTCAACCATGGTGTTGCAACACACTCTTTCTCTCACTAGGTATCTGAATCCCAACAAACAATGGTGACTCAACCAAACCAGTTTCCTTACGTGGCATACAACATTACTCGATCCACCAAGAATCCCTATTGTTACTATTACAATAAGTCACCCAAGTCATTACCAAGTTATAACTCATTATGCTCGCATATGAGGTTTAACTCTCCGATTCTCAATTTTACTATTCATTTTACCACATTAGAGGCCCATTGGGCCTTAGTCCTCGAATTATAAGCCCTTTGAACTCAAAATGTAATCTTCAGGCAGATTGCCCAGTGGTTACCGATACTAACCTCGCGTACCGATACGACACCCCTTGTGGTACTGGTACACCCATGTGTACCTATACAAATTGAGCTCACTGAAATTTCACAAAGCTCAGGCATACCAGTACGGATCGACTCGTACCTATACTTGCTTGAAGGTCATATCGGACACCAGTACGGGTTAAACACGGTACCGATACTCCTCTAATAGTTCATCCTCGAAGATCAGTGTTCTTAAACCCAAAACACTAGGGTATCGGTACTGGCTCCCCGCGTACAGATATTGAAGCCCAGAAATGGCTTCCAAGGCTCGAGAAATTGCTTCTCAAGCCCCTGAATCACTACCATTAACTTCCAAACTCGATCTTACATCTTATGGAAGTGTTTATGGTGGTTTACTACCATTTTTACGAGTTATTAACATGTAATCTGGATTACGCCATTAAAGGTCTCTAAACACTCAAACAACCATAACATCAAATTGTAATACCCATTTTTGTCCGGGCACAAACACAAACTCTTTTTTAACCCGGGCCTCAACCCAAAACCAAACCCAATCTGAAATCAAAAACCATATCCTTTTATTTTATTATTATTATTACAAACCTAATATAAATTAAAAATAACCCAAATCTATCATATACCCATCAGACTCAAAACCCAAGCCCAACTCTTACAGCCTAATCTAACCTAACCCTAATCTTATAAACACTAGCCGTCGCCCCTATCATATTCAGCCAGCTGCCGCTGTCTTCATCTTCCTTTTGACGCCACCACCACCCATTCATCATGGCACCTACTCCCACCACCCACCATTGTCCTCATCATCGTTTAACGTAGCTCGTTTAGAGCCACTTCCCCCTCCTCTAAATTTTTCATTGCAACACAAAAAGATTAGTGACCAGACTGGGGAGAAAAAATAGAAAATAAAAAGCAAAAAAAGGGATAATCGAAATAAAAAAAGAAAAAAAGGTAAAAATGAAATAAAAACCGTTTATTTTTTAGATCCATACTACTAGCGGGAATTTTGAATAAACTGACCTTAGATCTGGCTTTAGGACCCAAAACTGAACTCTGTGGACCTTTTTCATAAATTCCAGCCGTCGAAGGAGGCGGCTCACCGTCGTCGATGAGCGGCAGACAAAGACGACGTGCGACAGGAGAACATGTGGTGGCCAGGCTGGGTTGAGACTGAGGAAGTGGGAGTTGAGAGAATTTTAATTGTTTTTTTGTAATATCAGACAAATGAGTTTTTTTTGTCTAAAAGGGATACTTATATATTCCTCAAAACGACGTCGTTTTGGGCGTTGGAGTTTAGGCCCAGACCTGACCCAAGAAGGATCCGCGTCTTTTTAATAAAAATGGAGAAATTACAGCCTTGGCCATTTCGATTTTGTATCCTTTACGATTTTGCGCCTTAATTTTTGCTTTGTTTCATTTCGTTCACCATTTTTAGTTTTTTATTATTGTTATATTATATATATTATATTATTATATATTATACTGTTATTATTATTATGTTATATATCGTATTGTTATATTAGTAAGTAGTATTATTATTTTAAGCTTTATTATTATTATTAGTATTATGTATTATCATATTTTTATGTCATTTATATTATATGGTTATTGTTATTAATTATTATTTATAAATATTAATCCTATTATTATGTTAATTATTATAATATTATTATTATATATTATTTGTATATATTATATTCATAGTATATGTTACTTTATATTATATTATATTATATATGTAATCTAGTATTTTTATTTTATTTGTAAATTTTTCATATTATATATTTTATGTATATATACATGTACTATATAATATTATATATATATATATATATTGTGTTACCATTTTGCTTTGAGTATCTTTATGTTTTTCTTTAGATTTTAAACTCGTTTTAATATTTAAGGGATATTTTCTAATTTATTTTGGGAACTAGCTAGGAAATAGTGTCCTGACTTATTCAGGTGTCATATTCCTCAATTATCGTAAATAAGGAAATATTCTTCTTAGATTGCTTTTTGAGATTAAAATTTAAATTAAAATTTGAACTTTTACTTTCTTGCAAAGACAACACTAAATCAACATGGTACCAACTTTGGGCGTCGTGGGGGTGCTAATCTTTCCCCACGCATAACCGACTTACGAACCCAAATGTTTTAGAATCTCTGGTTTTTAAATGTGTCCGGCGCGGCAACTCCATCTTTCCTTTTTATTTCCCACAAAACTTTCATCCATTTTTAAATTTTTACGATATTCTAGTGGGAGTGTCATCCCTGTCTCCGAGTGTCATCTCCTTTGATGTCGTAAAATATATTTTTTCCAATACGTTATTTTCAAGAAAAAAAACCTTTATTACACACATCAAGCAACAAGCAATCAAATTTATGATGCCCATGAAGGCATAAGAGTTAATAGTATACTAACATTGATTCAGAAGCTGGAAGGAAGTCCCCAAGACAAGCTCCTCAAGCCTTCTTCTTCCAAGCTCTTTGGAAGAATTTTTAACTTCTTTACTACAAGGAAATGTTGTAAAACAAGTTAGAACATTGTTGGAAGATTAAAAGAAACTAAAGGTATGATTCTACAATAAGAAATGGAGTCCAAACTTTCATTTTCGTTCTTCTCCCTCAACCCCACAAAAACTCATTATCCACCAAACTTGATGATCCTTACCTCAAAATGTAGATCCTTGCAAGATGCTAACAATACCCTTAACTTGAAATCCGAAAATCTAACTCAATGAGACAAATATGGAACCTTTAGCCTTTGGTTCAAAAGAAGTGATGAAAAAGAGAGAGACGAGGAGAGCATGAGACAAAATAAGATCACCCATTCTGCTTTCTATAAAGAAAATTAAGAACACCAACCCCCTCCCTTTTCAAAGGAGAAAAATTACCTCTTTACCCATCTGTCATCTTCTCATCCACCAAACAACCCAAGGCCTTTAGCCCAACTACAATAGGAAGCCCACAAAGGCTCTTAAGGGCCCAAACTTTCGGCCCACTCTTCGGGTTAAACCGACCCTCAAATTTTGAAATTTGAGTCGTTACACTATTAACCTTGTATAAATATGAACACTACAATTTTTTTCTTCACTTTCATGTTTTGCTATATTTTCTTAACTAAAATATACTTGAGAATCTATAACTAAAAAATAGAATAATAAAATAAAATTTCATTAGATTCAAGTGGAATAGAATGTAGGCTATTTCATTAGATTATGTTTTATGGCAAGGACGTAATTATGAAAATAACATGGTCAAGTACGTCATTTAACATCTTATTTTGCAAATTAACTATTCCAATCTGTTGGATTTTCTTTTCTCTTTCAGATTATTTTGCACAATCATCTCTTTCAAAAAGGTGTTTATCAAACACTAGAAATAGAAGGTTTGACTGTCAGTCAGTTATTTGTGCCCAAATAAACTAAAAGCTCTTCAAAAAGTTGTTTATCAAACACCCCTTATAATTGCTTAAATTTTTTAACACGGCTAAATCACATATGTTCAATATTATATAAACATTATGCACTAAAAATATGATATAAATTCCATTACCCAAGCCTATGTTAATAGTAAATTAATTTGCATTAGTTCTACATTTGATGTTGATAATGATGGATGGATTGGGGTGTTGAGGTATAGTTGTACTCTCTGAAAATTTTAAATTCTCATATAGTTTAAATATTTTTATATTTTCTATCGATGATTTAATTTCGTGCTTTTAGAATTTTATAATTTTGCATCTCTAAATTTCTAATTTAATTTCTCAAAAATTTACGACCTCAACAATAAATCATGTGTTATTTTTCTTTAGTAAAGATATTGGTTTTTCTAAAGATTAGTTAAGATTTATGAGAATTGTCTCATCATAACAGAAATTTGATAGAAAACGCAATTAACAAAGACTTGTCAAGCCTCAATTCCGAATTAATAAACTAGAGGTGTAATTTCCAACGTCATCATCATTCATGAGCAGGAGATTGCAAGGATGACTCCATCTTCAAGAAAAACAATTGTAAAAAGGGATGAATAGAAATTCTCTACCTTTGATGTCAAAAAGGAGGATTCAAACTTCGATGACTTAGGGATTATGGAGTCACATCTAACAACTTAATTAAGTACTAGAATATTTGATTTACGGTTTACAACATTTTACTCAACTTTTTGGACATTTGCAATCGGAGAATTGGTTAGTTGTGCATACAGAACTAATGGCTATAAAAAATTACCAAGGAATGTTCTCTTATTTGGATCCTGACTATGATATTCTTATGAAGTGCGTTTTTTTTTTTTTTTGCATTCCTAATTTTTAATTTTATTGTATCTCAAAATTAGTATTTGGAAATTAGGGCATGCTAGTTTTATTCCCAATTATGCTTTGTAGTTTAAAGATCTCTTCATAGTAGATTTTTTTCTTCTTCTATTCCCCGTTTGGATCTTTATGTTATCAAGCAGCCCGATTTCCTACCCTTTACAGCTCCATCTGTTTTCTAGTTGAATTTTAATTGTTGGCGCTGCTGTTATGGTTTTATATTTTTACTATTATTGTACAGATAAGAAGTTTGATAGGAAACCAGGTTACTTGATTTATTAAAGATATGAAAGTTTTTAAAGCCTTGTTTTTGTTTGAGCTTGGTCTTTGCTGCAAACTCAAGTTGAGTGTTGGACCTGGTGACGAGACATCTCAAATTGGCTAGAATGATAGCAACTATTGAGGTTGAAAAACAATTTGATTTGAGTTCTGCGTCATAGTTACTCTGATCGGTGTCGATATCAAATATTGGCAAAGGAAGGTCAAGGTCTAGAAGTTCCTTCAGCTGATGACACTTGCAAAAGTTTATCTGATGCTTCTTTTTCTGGAATTTCTAAATAGAATATGTTACTTTCACTAGGCTGTTAATATTGCATGATGGAATGTTATGGCTTTGAGAGAAGAATTGCATTCTTGAGTAGCATATTGTCACGGGCCGCCAACCATTGACCGAGATGGCCGCATACCAAGGGGCCTGTCCAAGCACATCACGTGTTTCACCCGACCGAAGGACCAAAGTTCGCACCAACATTGCGCACCATGGGGCTAAGCCAAGTGTCACGGACAGGCCCCCCTTTTGCTCGGTTGGCAAGCCGTGCGGCACTTGAAATGGGTGTTACCCAGACAAGTCAGCCTTCCTCATGCCTCATTGTCCAAGGAGTTGTCTCGGTCGAGCCTTCTCAGGGTCACAAGGCCCTAAGGCTTTAGAGTTTTGAATCCCGCAGGGCCTAGCGATAGCTGCACTCCAACCTCGTACTTCAGCCACAAGCGCGATATGGGGCCCTATGGCCCCAAACCGTCCCTAGGTATTTCTCCCGGGGAGACAGTGCGCCAACCACTAGGCCCCCACTGCCCGCACACCTAGGCCCCACATAGGCCTAGGAGTAGGTCGCTTACACCAAGGAAGCTCGGTCGCTAGCCCAAGCGGCGGGGATGGTGGAGACCCGACACTGCACCACTTCCCCCTAAAGAGCTAAATAAACTTACCAGAATGCCGTGAGTAGACGTTGCTTCGTCCCAAATGAGGACACTTTCTCGGATAGGGCCTTCATCGCCTTCCTAAAGCTTCTCAACTTGCATCCTTGACTTGGTAGCTCCTTAGGGACTGCTCATATCATCACTCGGTCCACCATTGCTCGGTAATGAACGGGCTTGTCAAGGCGGTCGTAATATAATAAGGGATGGCCTTGACATCTCTCCCCACTTACTCTATCGATGGCCTCATCGATGTAGCCCCAGTGATGGTTACGACATTCTCCCCGCTTCCTCTATCGATGGTTTCGTCGATGTAATCCAAGAAGGATGGTTCGACATTCTCCCCACTTCCTCTACCGATGCCCTTATCGATGTAGTCCGGGATGGTTCGACATTCTCCCCACTTCCTCTACCGATGCCCTTATCGATGTAGTCCTAAGGATAATTCTCATTGATATTGACACCGTTTCTTCATCACCTATTGAGCCGATACAAACCCTTGTGACAAAGACATCTTCGATTCGTGCTCGATTTGGTATGTTTTTCTTGTCCCGCCATTTGATCCTTCAAGCAAATAATTCAAGCCTCGATCCTGGGTTCTTTCTATCCCCTTTGACTATGTTGTACATCCGTAATCATCTAGACGACCACAAACTCATTATGACCCGTTCCACTTCTATCATGTTGAGTTTTAGATTCATGCTCCCCCCACTTTTACTCTGATTATGGCTCGGGCAAAAGACCAGTAACAAACCATCGATCCACTCGAGCAAGTGCCTTGTAGTTTCTCTGTGCTCCACGGTCTGCCCATTAACCGTTAAGCATCTTCGCCAACTTTGCCTCATCTCATACCGAGACCTCCAAAGTATTGAATGTGTCACCATACATTTGTCATCAACATTAACCCAAGTTTTGCCAAAGATATGCTCGCGTTGCACTGGTTGCTCAATAATGCATAGATTATCTCTAATTGCCAACACCGTATTGCATTGTACTTGCCTTTTGTTCTCCGCAATACATCATGTTTTTATAAGATATACAAGCAATTTTATTAATGAAAACATATCCACACAAGTCTCGTATGATTACCTGGTTGGCACACATTGCCTTATGCTACCACCAATCATGGTATGCCTTTGTATGTATACCTCATGTGTTTTGACTATTTGAGAATGCAGTCTCTACGACAAGCTAATATCATCCACTCGTGAAGTTTTCTTCTTACTCAATTATACCGCACCATTTACCAATGAATGCCCACCAATATACTCTCGAACAACCTTGCCCTTGTTTGATAGAGCCAAAATAGTTGGTCATATGTCCTCGCTAGAGCTTCTAATGGTCTCCTATGGCCCTTGTAATAGCCAATCAAGTTGCCCCTTTATTTCGTTTCTCCTTCACTCCCTTTGTAATGTATGAATCTGTTGATAAGCACAAAAGTACGATTTGATCTCTTGACACACATGGCCTATACTTGTCACGGGCCATTACCCTCTTCCCAAAAGACATGTCTTCCCATTATCCACTTACTAGAAAAGTTCATCTTGTTATCACGCCCCAAAGGAACTGTATTAGCACCCCACAACCATCATATCAACATTAGTCTCATGTCGTGGACTTCAAAATGATGTCTCACTTGTGCCCCCTCTACGCCTAACTTAGGTTTCCGCCGAACCAAACTCTTCCCCATATGCCCACGACATCTAGTCAAGAGTATTCTCATGTAGGATCAATACCTCTTTATTCTCTTACATAATCTCGAATAGAACCTCATATTCGCTAAATCCCTTAGCTTCTTTTTTGAGCATTATATTCTACATTTTTGGGAAAGAAATGAGCCCATTAACTCTCCCTTTAGCTCCTAACACATTTTGATAGGACAAACACCATTAATAAACTTGGACCGCTACCACCACTTGGCGTCCCTATTAGATACACCAAGGCCACCGCGACCTTGTCTTTATCTGTTTTTAGTATGCGTATATCGAAAATAATGCTTGACGTTGAACAAGAAATTTTCAAACTCCCTAGCATCTCTGTTCCTTCATACCGCTGAGGTTTTGAAACCCTATCTACATCATCGAATTGCTCATAGCTATTTGTATCGAGTTAACCCGAGTCTTGATCTCATCTAGTCCGAACTTCATATGACTTAATGCTTCTTTTGCCTCCATTACCAAAATCTTTGATAGTCCGGGTCAACTCTTGCTGCGCATTTCCTTTATTGCTCAAAGTCGATCATTTGATGCCATAGCTCTCATGGCAGCCACCACGGCCTCAAGTTCCTTAAACCGACTAGGGTCTACCGATCCACCAACTTGTGTTGACGCCCAAAGACTGGGTGTTCTCTCTCTCGGGCAATACTGCTTCCACATTTTCGCGTTTGTCACCATTCTTGTCGACACACCCGTAATCATTGTGCTCGCACAGCATCGACTTTACAAATAGGTGTGATATTTGTATCGTGTCCTTCTTTGTTATATGAAGCTAACATTTATCCCTGTTGCATACGACCAGGGCTTCTTGACACCTGCCAAACCTTCAAAACTGTCTTGGTTCTCTAACCGATTGCCCCTCACAAGTTCAATGGGACTTTCCAGTACGACTCCCACTGCAATTCACGCTCTGTATTGCCAAACACTGGGAAGTGCGTTATAACTTCCTTGACCACCACATTTTTATTTTTGGGTAACACTGACATATCTGTGGTAACCAGGTTTTGCTTTTGGTCTCTTGGTCCATACATCAACTTTGACCTAAGCCTTGACTTTACTAGCTCGCCCCACCAACTAGCTTGTCGGTAGTAGCCCACATCTCCACTGCCCAAATTGGGGATTTTTGTAATACTTGGGTGAGATCTGAATTGTACTTGAATCATCACCACATACCCATCGAGCTTGTCTGTCCCACGCTTACTCTTTGGCTCTGCTTGTGAAGGAACTCCTAAGGAGAGCTTCCCTCAAATGCACCCACATTACCAAGTTGTACCACCCTTGTGTTTCTCACCCAAACGAGCAGCTTTATAAATAGCACTTTGCCTTACCCTTTGTCATCTCATATTGCAATTTATTGCCAGAGAATCTGGTCCAAACTTACCACACCGCAACACATTCCTTTTTACCTTAAGACCCAATGTTTCTTAAGAAAATTTCCATTTACAGACAAATCATTAGCTATGAGAAACATTTCCCCTTAGGCTCCCGATTTTTTATCCGACAATGTAACTTTTCCCGAGAACCCATGATGTGTTAAATCCGCTACAAGAGCCCACAACAACAAGAGGAGAATACCAATAACTTTGCACTCCCTTTACTCCATTTTTTTGTTTCGAGAGGGGCCACTCCATCCGCATACAACGATCGTCGTGATCCTTTGACCACTTCGTTAAATAGTTCGAGGTCCTAAGAGTCTTGTCCTGCACTTTTAGACGATCACACTATACTAAGGTACTCCCACAACAAATGAGTTTTATCATCCCCTTTGATTTTATCAATGGGCGAATCCACCACCTTGAAGAACACGACTCACCGCCTTGAGCCCCCCCCACCCAAAGCAATTTTGGAACGGTTTCAAGTTGTCTCCAACTCTTTCTTTTAGGGTTAGTCTACGAACCCATAACTATCCGTTGTATCACTCTACAACCATCATTATACCCACTCCTCTTTTCACTGGAAAAAGATAGTTAGGCAACAATCAAGCACCACAAAGGTCTTGGGATAAACAATATTGCCATTAACTTCCATCAATCAAGAACTTATCCCATTACCCCGAAATGACAAGCACCAACATGTTAGATTAACAAAAATAAGCACATTTTATGCTTCGGGCTACACACGCCCTTGTACTAACAGGACAAAACAAACATCAATAAGCAAGGGTTACCGACACAAGGCAATGTATCAAAATAAGCATCACTATTACCGATAGCCACCATAGGGAATGACTCTCTCTCGCGTGATGCGTAAGCATCCCCATATTGCTAGAATTCGTGCCCCCATGCTATGAGGAATACACACTTCATCATGTCCCATAGACACCTTTCAACGAGCCTTTAAAGCAACTCAAAAAAAAAAATATTGCCGGTGTCCCAAATCACTGACATGCACTACTATGCAAAGATCAATCTCATCCACAAAAGTTCTTGCGCTTCTTTGCGCCTCAACTCGATCTCCGTCTCGATCAGCCAACAACAATGTTACGCCAGAACGAACAAATGAGCACCACATCGTTCTAATTCATACGCCGCCACCGCGCTAATGTAACACATCGGCACTACCTTGCCAAACCCACCATAGACACCTTTGCGCTTTGACTAGGTCTTGATCAATCAAAGATAAGGAGTCACCCTGCCTACCCCACTCGCGGAAGCGCTTGGCGTAGGTTCTAGCCACCCTGCCTACCCTCACAGGGCGCTCGGCGTGAAACTAGACCACCCTGCCTACTCCACTAATGGATGCGCTTGGCGTGACATTACACCATCCCGCTTACTCCTTGAAGAGAAGCGCTTGGCGTGGGATTAGACCACCCTGCCTACTCCCTACATGGGAACGCTTGGCGTAGTCCCCACCCCGCCTACTCCAGGTCAAGAGCGCTTGGTTTGCTATCATTCGACCGCGCTTACTCCATTCACCGGAGCGCTTGGCGTAGAATGCACAATCCAGCGCCTCTGCGCACAAAAAAAAGTAGTCTCTTTTTTTTTCCTGTCATGATGATCCACCCTGCCTACTCCACCCGTGGGAGCGCTTGGCGTGAGACCAACTCTCATTTTTGCTACACATCCGTCTGGCGTCACCACGCACCACGCCCATCGGATAAAGCATCATAGTGTTCCAGGTTGGTACATGAGCACTATGGCGTCTCGTTAACAAATACGCACCATCAGTATCAAAAGCCATAGCCAAACGCCACCATCACATGAGTACATTATCCATCGTATTCTCGCTCGATACCACGTGTCACGACACAGCCCCCTTTTGCTCGGTTGGCAAGCCGCGCGGCACTTGAAATGGGTGTTACCCGCACAAGTCACCTTCCTCATGCCTCATTGTCCAAGGAGTTGTCTCGGTCGAGCCTTCTCGTGGTCACAAGGCCCTAAGGCTTTAGAGTTTTGAATCCGCGGGGGGCCTAGCGATAGCTGCACTCCAACCTCGTACTTCACCACAAAGCGCGATATGGGGCCCTATGGCCCCAAACCGTCCCTAGGTATTTCTCCCGGGAGACAAAGGCCAACCACTAGGCCCCCATCGCCCGCACACCTAGGCCCCACATAGGCCTGGGTAGGTCGCTACACCAAGGAAGCTCTGGTCGCTAGCCCAAAGAGGGGGATGGTGGAGACCCGACACTGCACCACTTCCCCAAAGAGCTAAATAAACTTACCAGAATGCCGTGAGTAGACGTTGCTTCGTCCCAAATGAGGACACTTTCTGGATAGGGCCTTCATCGTCTTCCTAAAGCTTCTCAACTTGCATCCTTGACTTGGTAGCTCCTTAGGGACTGCTCATATCATCACTCGGTCCACCATTGCTCGGTAATGAACGGGCTTGTCAAGGCAGGGTCGTAATATAATAAGGGATGGCCTTGACACCAAGCACCCCATGTGCTGCCCGCAACCAGAGGAGCCAGGCTAGCACCCTTCACGCACACCATGGGGCGGAGCCTATCATCCTATGGTCTGCCCATGAGAAAAAGGACCCGAAGGAGCACACTACACGCACCCAAGGGGGCCCACCGAGCACACTCCATGCTGCCCACGCCATGGAGCCTGAGTCAGCACCAATTGTGCACACCTGGGGGCCCAAAAAAGCCCCATCCGAGTTGCCAATGACCCTAGGGCCCGATTCAGCATCCAACATGCTACCGAGGAGGTTTTGGACGAGCAAATCGGGCCAATGCAAACCCAATCCGCCCAAGAGACCAAAACCATGAAGATGTAATCATCTTTTGACCAACACACATGGAAATATATCACCATTTGAGCCACACTTGGGGAAAGTATCCTTGTCACCTAAGGATAATATCCTTGAATGATTCTTGCCCCTTTGTACTTTAGGCAACAATGTATTTGAGTGATATAGTTTCCATAGTTAAGAGATAGCTATCTTGGGATTGATCCTTAGCCCTTAGATCAAACCCATCTAGACCGTTAGATTCAGGGAGGCTAGCCTATAAATAGAGGCCTTCCCTCATTATTGTAATTCATTCCACGATTACTTTTCATTTCTTGAGTTCTGAGTAAAAGAGTTATATTTCTCTTCATCTTTCTCTTGTTCTTTGTTTTCCTTGTTGCCTTGCCTTAGCTTTTTCCCACAAAGCTTCCGCCGTTCTAAGTTCTAAGCATTCTTGCTTAGTAATTTTGAAGGCTAACTTAGTCTTCGACTAAGATCGTCGACTAAGGCCGCACGGATTAGCTAGTCAGACTTTAGCCCTGTGACAAGTGGTATCAGAGCTAGGTTCGTGAACCGAGTGTTCGTGGAAGACACTGTTCGAGCGTTGCAACAAAGATGAATGTGGAAGGACCAAGTATTACGCTTAGAGCCAAGCTTTGGAAACCATTAAAGTCCTGTAGATGCTTTGGTCCCCATAGTATACGAGATTTCCCGCAAAAGAGTCCGCCGAGATGTTTTATTTGTCATGGCCCACAAAGCGTTCGATTGTCCAAATATGAAAAGCTACGTTGTCCACCGAAGAGACATGGAGCAACTCGAGTGCTATCTTCGCATGAGACCGCACGAGTTTATCAATTGCCCGCACAAAGTCAAGCAGTCCAAGGAACATGACAAGCCCGATGAGACCGAGGCTTTGAAGCTTGATTCTTTGTGCAAAGAGCCACCAATGGGTACGGTGGATGAAACATTAAACTTCGAGGAAGAAGTGTCGATGTGCGATATGCTGCCAGAGGGCAACAAGTCCACAAAGCTGTGGGAGGATCACGAATCCGAGGAGTGTTTGTGTGACACTGATTGTCCAGCGAATGCGATGCTTGCTGCCAACCATAGAGACAATGGGCAGAAGAGTTCAAGCTTGGTTCGACGGTAAGCTCGCTTAAAGCCAAGAGTGTCCGTGAGAAGAAAGAGCCTATGTTCGTGGACGTAGTGTTTCCCAACATAAAGCTGAGTGCACCAGTGGACACAAGCACATCTGAGTTGTTCGTGTTCGAACGAGTTGCAGATTGGTTAAACCTTCAAGTTGAAAATGTAAATGGGTGGTTTGAAACCGTCAATTCCATAGAAAAGCCAACTGCAGGAGTTGCAAATGGAGTGGACCTTCGAATTGGAGATTGGCACGGTAAAACATCCATCATGGTAAAATCTTGTGATTCTCATGAAATTGTTATTGGTTTACCTTTTCTAGAACGGATTAACGCATTTGTTTTGGCAAAAGTCGATGTTGTGTGCACCCTAGATCCGCACCAACAAGGCGTTGAACCATGATGAGGGCAAAAAGGCCAAGACGTTGTCAACAATCCATTCCTACGAAGGAGTGGACAATACAAAGATATCCAATGATGACGGGACCATGGTAGAGACCATGAAAGCCCCCAAGGCAATGGGACAAGTCCTTGAAGAATTCAAGGACGCGGAGCCATTTCAGATCTATACCGATGCATCCGACGTTGCCATCGGATGAGTCCTCGTGCAAGAAGGAAATCTAATTGCTTATGAGAGCCGGAAGCTCAATGAGTCTGAGGAGAGGTACTCGGTTCATGAGAAGGAAATGACTGCGGTTGTGCACTGTTTGCACACATGGAGACATCAATTACTGGGGTCCAGATTTGTCGTTTATACCGAGAATATTTCATATAATTATTTTCTAACCCAATAAATGTTGTCTCGAAAGTAGATTCGTTGGCAAGAAATTCTTGCAAAATTCGACTTTTCCTTGGAGTGCAAACCAAGAAAAATGAACTCCATAACCGACGCCTTAAGCCGAAGGTACAATATGGAGTATACGGGTTATCCACTGAGGAGTGAGGTGGACTGCGAGATCGAGCACCATCCGAGTGTTGTGCCACCACCGAAAGTTCAACATCGGATAACACCATCTGAGTTTGATGAAGTGGATCAAGCCAAGGAGGGCGAGCCTAGGATGCTGCCAGATCGCATCAAACTATCCAAAGCACCACATCATATGGCACTACCAAAGCTGATGAGTTGAAGCAAGCCGAGGTGAATGAGCTAGAGGCGGTGCTGCCAGATTGCACCAAACCGATCGAGTCCAACAATGATGCATTGAACTTTGCCATCACAGAGTTGCCGATGTAAGTGGAGCATCCAATTGCTTTCAAGGGTAGAAAGCAGAGTGACACCAAGAAGCGAGACACCATCCAAGAGAAGGAGGTGACAGCAAGAGCTACATGGTGAGAGCATGTTGTCGAGTTTTAAAGGCACACCATATTAGGCATCAAGAGCAAGGCAATGCCCACTTCTTTAACTGGAGTCCACTTATGAACAATCCATAAATTTATTGCTTTATTAGTGCAGAAACTAATTCAGCTGTCAGAGGCTTAAATTTTCTCTTCTTATTGCAAGAATAATGACCCATCACTAATTTTTACCTTTCAACTTGGTCAATACATACACCATTTTATACTAAGATTATCAATTTCCTAACAACCTACATCTTGAATAACAATACATTTATGAAAAACAAAAAAAACACTTTCTAGGAGTAAAAAGATGCAAATAATCTAACAGGGAAATTGTACTATCAAGGTTTTGGCACCTAGTAGTATCAGCTAGTTTTCCCCACTCTCCAACTCCAACTGACCCAAAAGTTGATACAAGAGCTAGAATATATATGCACAATCGAGTAAAATAAATAAAGATGATGCGTATCTGTGATAAAAGCCTCGTACCTACAAATACCGGCGAGGCTAAACACATCATCATCCAAACCCCAACAATTCTGAAAAGCAATAGCCCTAACATTCTCGCAAACCAAAAACAAAGCTTTAACACTTTGCTTATCCCGAAGTTGACAGCGTTCCAACTGCAGCTCCTCAAGAGTCAAACAGGACCCCAGATGCTCCTCCGCCCCTGGACTCCCATCAATACTTTTACAAGACTTGAGCTTCAAAGTCTTCAAATTCACACAGAACGAAAGCCCAGCCAACCACCCGTCATCCATCCTATGATCATAAAAGCTCAATTCTTCAAGCATTTGACAGCATTGCCCTATCGCCTTAATCCCATCGTAGCTCCCTTCACATCCACAAAGCTCAAGCTTAACTAACCTCTTACACCCTTGAGCTAATAGAGTCAGCCCAATATCTGAAATTACTGAATTGTAAAACCCATCAATAAAACCAATCAATTTCACTACTTGTAAGTTCTTAATCCCTGAAAGGCCCTTCAAAGCCAAATCACCACAACAATGCAGCTCCAGTTCCTGTAATGTACAACACTTCGCTGCAATTCTTATCAACCCTTGTTCGCTTGCCCCAGCCGCTACTAATCTCTGTAAATTCGGGTACTTTTCGGCAATCAATGGGAGCCCTTGGTCAACTTCATTTGACGGCAAGAATGCTGCTTTTCCGACAAATCCATCGAGGGTATAATTAGTATCGACATGAACCGACATCGTTTTGCGGGTCACTAATATGCCAGAGTTTCTCGGCATCCGAATACAGGCACGAACAAGGTCTATATCGGTGAGATTGGGGAACCGACTAAAAATCCGACCCGAAGAAACAAAGGACCAATCCGTAACTTTAAGGGATTGCACCAACCGGCCGTTGAGGTACAACCAACGCTTGCACACCAAGGAATTGGAAACATGATGAGAGACGGGAAGCTTCGAGAGTATCTTAAGGAGAAGTGCGTCGGAGAGGAGGGAAGTGCAATCCGGTTCAATAGGGCCTAACGGAAGTGATTGAAAGGGTGTTAAATCAGGCTCCGACGGCGGCGAAGCTGACGGCGTACGGCTGAGAGGGTGGTTGAAGTACTGTTGCTGCATCTTGTAAATGACATGCTTTAGCCTTTGTTGTTTGAACCAAACGTCTGGTAAGCTTAGAGCCTCCGGGCTCCACTTGGATTTTAGTGGTGGCGGTGGTTTCAAGTTGGGATGATACGAGTCCGATTTGGGGCTAAGTTTGAGGTTGAGGTTGAGGCTAGGGCTAGGGCTAGGGTTAGGGTTTGTCTTGGGTGATTCGGGTGATTGTGACATTTTGTAAGCTTAGTTTTTGTTTTCAAGAAAAAAAATGGAATCCAAAAGCACGAAGTCATTGTTTTAATGGTAGTTAATTAGTTAATCTACTCTCTTTGAGGAAGTTGCCCTCCAAACATTATCCTTACCTAAAAAAAATCAAAAACAAAATCTCCGACTATATTTATAAAAAGGCTTAAATAAAAAATAGGTGTTTAAAGTAGACATTTTTTAAATTTTATGTGCTTAAAGTATTTTTTTAAATTAGGTGTTTAAAACTTCAATCGTTATAATTTTATGTGCCTAAAGTTTTAAAAGTTACAATTTTAAGTGTATGACCATTAAAAAATGTTAAAAAAATTGTTAACCGATCAATGCTTGACACGTGACATTTTTATATTATTTTATTTCAAAATTAAAAACTTAAATAATTTTGTTATTTTTTCATAAAATTTTCGAAGTTTTGAAATTTTTACAAAGCAGCCCCCAAGTCCCTAAAATCTCTCAAACCCAAACCGCCAAATTGTCGTCGTTGCCGCCCCTAAGCCTACCCTTTTGGTCGCCGGACCTAGTCGGTCGTTTCTCCCATCACGGCCTCGCCGAAAAGACGAACGACCAGACACATAAAATTGTAACTTTTGAAACTTCAGGCACATAAAATCATAACGGTTGAAACTTTGAACACCTATTTTACAAAAAAACACTTTATGCACCTAAAATTTTAAAAAAAGTATACTTTGAACACCTATTTTTCATTTAAGCCTTATAAAAATAATACTAGTATGAATTGACTTAACCAAGTTATAAATAAAAAGTGTTAAGAATTTTGAGGTTTTATCTTTAAATCTCAAGCTAGTTTTTGTAATAATTGATCTTAATATATTTAATTTGTAAATTTCATATAATTATATCTTAATATTAGGGGTGTTCATAAGTTATAAGTAACCCAATGGGTATCCAGAGGCTTAATAAGCTCACAATGTAAATTAATAAAGTAGAAGGGAGAATAAAAAATAATAATACTATAGTAGTGCTGTTGGACTTATTGGGTCTCTTGGTACCTATTGGACCAGTTATAAACACTCCTACTTAATATACATTTTAATTAACCAAATTAAAAAAATGAATAAATTCTAGTTTCTTCTGTAATTTCGACTAGAACTGGGATTAATCATTGATTGATTCCCAATACAAGCCTGATAATTTTTTTTGGATTTATGTTTATACAATTCCTTTATCTAATGGTAATAATTTGATTTCCTTCAAAGCGATTCTTTTTCATTTCATAAGAACAATAATAATGTCGGTGTGATTTAAAAGCTTAAAAAGTTGGTGTCTTTCACTTTATTGGTGGATAAGATTTAGTTTATGCCTTTGTTTTTACGCACTTTCCTTTTGGTCTGTCTCAAATTTTGTAAAGATAAGGTGTGGTGTTTTATAAGTATTAAATTAAAAAAAAAACAAATAACTTAGTCCTGAAAATAGGCAATTCAATCATTTGAATAATTACAATTCAATTAAAAAAGTAGAAAAAGAAATGAATGATTAATCATTAGAAGCCTAACCCAAACATAAAATAATGTTGAGTAGCAACTAGCATGTGCATGTTGTGTTCATTGTCAATAACAAAACAACATAAGCAAGAGGGTGGTACTAGTAGGTGACATAATTTGAGATTTCATAAGGAGTTTTGTAGGACAGGACACAATGGGGAAAAAATATGGTTCCTTGTGCAATTCCCTTCATGGATCCAAAGCCCATTCTGAGCCAAACCATATACTAATTGCAGCATGGGAGTGTTTTTTCCCATTGCATATTCAAGATGGTAATCAGAGTTATACGAGTGTAGAAATTGATGATTCTGAATTCACGATCGGTGACACAAGCAATGCACTCAAAGGTGGCAAACTAAACACAACGCCACCCACAAAGCAACATTCGAATAAAATATAAATTAGGATCATACTTTAATTTTTTTCACTATTTGTTTATAGATCCTCTAATAATTTTTGTTTTATTCATCAAATATAAACCCATCACAGTTTGGTACAGCACTTTCTCCTTTTTGCATATGGACCAGAAAGAATCCTTCACTTTCTCTCTCTCCCTCTTGTATTCATTTCTCATTTTGATTCTTATCTCCTCAATAATAAAGGCTAGACCTCAAATCCCATTATGACTCCAAACACAATTCTGACCAACATCCCCCGGCCCCTACAAAACCCCAAATATATATAATATAGACCTTTCTCTAAAACATGACCATTTTCAACAAAAACCGATTGCTCACATTTAGTTGTTAAATGAGTCAGTGTGTTCCGAGTTGGGATCTGGATAACAATCCAGTCACCGCACGCCACCCCTTTCGTTTCAACTCCAATTCCGCTCCCCCCGATGTTCCCATGTAACAAATCCTGAAATCCCTCTTAAGTTTACCCGTTTTGGTTTTGGTTGATGTTGTTGGTGCATGGTTTGCTTTGCAGGTTAGATTATGAAGTGGCAGAGTTAACATGGGAGAATGGGCAACTAGCCATGCACAGCTTAGGTCCGCCACGCCTGCTGCCCAAACCACTAAACTCCACCACTTGGAATAAACCCCCCGCTGGTGGCACTTTGGAGTCCATAGTGAACCAGGCCACTTGCTTTCCGTATCGTAAGCCCTCTCTAGATAGTGGCGCGGAAGAACTCGTACCCTGGTTGGACCACCACAGTGGCGCAGCTTCATCGGCCACCGTGACTATGGATGCTTTGGTCCCTTGCTCGAACAAGTCAGAGGACCGGACCACGCACGTGATGGAATCTATGGCGCGGCTTGGTGGAACATGCGTGGTGGGATGCTCCACTAGGGTAGGATCCTGTAGTGGGACGCTTAATACCCAAGACGACGAGGTAGTACTCCTGACGGGGAAACGTTCGAGGGCGGCGCGTGTCCCCTTAGCACCGGAGTGGAGCAGCAAGGAGCAAAGCGCAAGCGCCAGTGGCACTTTTGGAATAGATAGGCAGCAGGTGACCGTGGATACAGATGAGAAAGACTTTGGTGTGGGTTTCACTTCGATTTCCCATGCTTCCTTTGAAAACACAACCCCTGCGAGACCCTATAATAATAGCAATACCAAGCCCACAACAGTTGATGCCTCTCCGAGTAAAACCCAGGCAAAGCTCTTGTCTTGTCTTCAGTTATTATTGTTATTGCATGTGCTGATGTGCATGCCATTTATTCCCCCATTTCCTTTTGGTAATTTTTCTTTTGCTGTGTTAAAGGAGGAGGCAAGTGAGGAAGACAAGAAAGGAACCGGAAAGTCTTCAGTTTCAACAAAAAGGAGCAGAGCTGCTGCTATCCATAACCAGTCTGAACGGGTAAGCTCTCTCTTGAACAAAAACAAAAAACAGTAAAATCGTGATTGGATATCATTCATACATAAAACTTGATTAAGAAAATGGTAGTAATAAGTAATTGTTTTCGTCAACCACAGTCAATGATTGGATTCGATTTTTAGGCTAGTTGCGAAAGAGTGAGTGCTGCGTTCCAACTTTCGACCCTCAAAAAGCAAAAGAAAGTAGCTCCCCTTTTTCTAAATATGCTGAATACACTTTCTTTGTAATGAGTTTTTACCTTTTATATTCTTTTTCTTCGTCTTCCCCAGAAAAGAAGAGATAAGATAAATCAAAGGATGAAAACATTACAGAAACTGGTTCCTAATTCAAGCAAGGTATGATGTCTCAGCTTTTTGTTTCTTATTACATACAAGTTCTAAATCTCTGACATGAGATGAAATATTTGTAACAATTTCTATTGTATGCGTAACTATTTTGAAGGCTTATCCTCATAAGATCACCCAGTAGAAAGGACCCACATAAAAAAGCTGACCAATCAATAGTACTATTCAAGTCCTCGCTTCACCGTCACCCAATAAATTTTGTGGGGACTTTTTATATATTTATAAAAATCATATTTTTCATTTTTGTGGTCTAGGCTAGAAACAAGTAGTTTAAGAAGAAAAAATCTAGTTAAAAAAGATAGCATAAACAACTAGTTGTATCGTCCATGGGATGAGAATCTTCAAATCGTATATATACTATATATCCGTGGATACTCTTTTTTAGTTTTTAGGCATACCAATAAAAGACACAATCCCATGAATCAAAAATATCCAATGATTAGCTATTTGTTCACATATTATTTAAATGTGGTCCAAAACCAATATTTTTACCTTCATTTTGGCTGTGGAAATTTGGGGACTGTTGCAATGATCCTAAGCCACATAACCACATTGCCATGGGGACGGCTTGACAGGAGTTTGATAGGTGTGGAGACAATCACCTGCTACCACATAAATGCAGTTTCATGGTAGACCCTTGTTGGTCCTGGGCATTTCTGAAACATTTCATTGCCTTGATTTTCTTCTTAATAGCATGGGGAAGTAGTTTTGGTGTACTCGTGCATGCAAATGCAATACTAATATGTAGATTTTATTTCCATTACAGACCGACAAAGCTTCGATGCTAGACGAGGTGATTGAATATCTTAAACAATTACAAGCACAAGTTCAAATGATGGGTAGGATGAACTTGCCACCAATGATGTTGCCGATGGCAATGCAACAGCAACTCCAAATGTCAATGATGTCACATATGGGTATGGGGATGGGGATGGGGATGGGTGTCATGGACATGAACAACATGGGCCGACCAAACATCATCGGCATCTCTCCTGTTCTGCCTAATCCTTTCATGCCCATGGCTTCTTGGGATGGCTCTAATGACCGCTTACAACCTGCATCAGCCGCTGTAGTGCCGGACCCTCTTTCCACATTCCTCGCCTGCCAATCACAGGTAACACATTTTGCCTCTACAGTAGTAGATTCATGGACATTTTGCTTGTTATAACGATATATGGATTGTTCGTTGCAGCCGATGACCATGGATGCTTACAGCCGAATGGCCGCCATGTATCAGCAGATGCAACAACCTCCAGCTTCTAGTTCAAAGAGTTAAAGTTTCGTGCCTTACTGTTAGCAGCGTTTCTATACACACACAAAAAAAACTTGAACTTGGGTTATAATTCTTTCACTAGCACAGGGTTTTCGTATGATCGAGATCAAGTTGTTATTTGTTTTTGTATTACAGAGCTTGTGTGGCTGCAAAGTATTTTCTTTGAATTTGTAATATCATTGCCCAACAGCTTATGTTCTGCCCCCTTTATTCAAACTTGTAAAATTATGAGTATTCAGGGTTTCAATAAATTAAGTTAAAAATTAATGCATGGACTGGGAGGATATGTATAATGTATCCAATCAACATCTGAATTATTGTCCAAATTTCCAGCGCTTTGGGAAGACAAACTGTTGTGACATTGTTCATAAGAAGGGTGAAGGTTTAAATGATTATTGAATTTTCACTTGTATTTAGGATTTATGAGCAAATTTTCCCTTTCTTTTCTCTAAGTAAAAATTGTTCAAAAAATAAGATTTCTCACACGTTTGTTGTAATGGGTTCCGCACTGCTTCTCTTTATGAATGATTGTGGCCTTTTGGCCGAAATCATGACAAAGTATAATTAACAATAAAAAATAGGAGAGCAAGCACATTTGGCCGGTTGGCCAAATTACTTATCTTTGTTCTCTCACATTCCCTTAGTTTATGGGTTCTAGACCCGGTAATAGCACCTCCTTCTTTTCCCTAGAGTTTGCCCTTTCCATCCCCTCTAGGTAGGATTAGGATTAGAATTTATTATAAAAAACAATAAAAAAAATGAGAGACAAAATCAAAATAAACTAAAATTAAGGGTCTAAATGAAGAAATATTCATCTATACTTTCTACAATAAAAATGGGGGCAGTGATCCACAGGACAGAGCATAGTTCCGTCCCTTACTCTCGTATATAAGAGCTCTCCGTCTTTTAGAAGGGTTAAGATCTCCTTATTATCAAAATGATACCCAAACATCACCAAACACCAAAAACTTGCACCAGCTAAATGTGAAAAAACTTGCGCTCCATTTTCAACATGGAAAGGACCGGAGCAAAATGCTTCACGTTTAGAAATTGGAGCATCCTCGATTGAATGGGATGGGCAGGAGCAGGAGCAGGTGCAGGTGCAGCCACATTGTATTTAATGAAAGGAAAGATAATATAAAGAGTGTATGATTGGAGAAAGAAACGCTTGGACGATGAGAAAGCCACATGCTTTCGTCTACAAAATCTATCCCTTCTTCATCCCTACCTTAAATAATTAAGGATTTGTTGTCAATCAACTCCGGTTTTTATGAAATGAAAATGAAAGGATTAAAAATGTACACTTCTTCCGTCCCATAAATTATGTTTTATACTGGCTTTTTAAGTAGTTTTAGAAACAAAAAGTTTTTATGAGATATGTGATATAAAGTAATTAAAATGATAATTTTGTCCTTGAAAAGTAAATTTTGTTTTTGTTGAAAAACTAAAAAATGGCAGCAAAGAAAATGTAATTTATAAAAGTTGTTAAATTTTCCAATGATATAATTTCAAAATACAAAAAGAACAAATTTAATGAGACGGAAAGAGAATTGTTTGTTTGATAAATATTAAAGGATAGATATTGTTGAACTTAGTGGACGTATTGAAACCACGTGAGTTTTACTAAATTTGAAGAGTCACTAGTCCTTAAAGTTGTAAAGATTCTATATCTTCCTCAGTGACCTCAATCCCTCTTGCCCTTGTCATGCAATCCATTGCAAAGTAGAACAAAGTGAAGGGAAAAAAAGAACAAGAAGAAATAGATGGAACAGAGAATCATATGCTTTTTTATTGAATCTTAGCACCTTGCAATTTGAAAGCAAAAGAACACCCATTAATCATTCTCTCAATGTTCTTCCCTAATCTTAGGCACATATTTGATTTTCGTTGATGTGAAACATTACACGAGTTAGGTATTATTCTCTTTTAATATGGTTGAAGAATCAATACACTCTCAAAGTTTTGTTTTGACTTTGAAAAGATCAAGAAAAGTCTTTTGAAATCTCTCATAACCATTAAAGAACTATAACACGATTTAGGAAACCATGTCGTTGAAGAACGCAAGACATGAATCAAACATATGTTCATTACACCATCGTCGTCCACTTGACCTTATGCTCGTAAGTGCCATGTATTTTTCATCATATGCTCTCGCTTTTTAGCAGCCATGATTTGATTTTTCAACCACACAAACACAAAAAAGAGAATACCTTCAGTTTTTAATTCCATTTTGGTCCCAATCTCATGGCTCTTCTATAGCAACTTGAGGAAAACTGGTAAGGCCAAAAACGAAAGCAATTCAGCCAAGTTGATGGGGTTTTCCATTTGTATGATTCAACAATTATAGTTCCAGTCCCAGATATTGATGTGCATTTTTCAACTTTTTCATAGAGCAAATTGGGCGTATTGAGACAAGGGCTGGAACCGACCCGGAGCCAATTGAAAGCTGGTTAAGTCTCAGCAGATGCCATTGGACCATTTTGCATAGCTCATATCACAGCAGAGTAGGTCATTATCAAAATGGCCTTGTTGAAATTGTTTTTTGCACGCCTCTTGTTCCTTAATTCATCCAAAAGGAATCTCATGATTGGAAGATCATATTCTAAAATGACTTGTCAAGTCCTACTATTATAGAAATTGGTTCAAATTAACCCCTCTACTATTAAATAGACCACTTTAGTCCATGTTCTAGAAGATAGAATAAAATAAGGGTAAAATTTAATAGAGGTAATTTTTTTTGGGATAAATTATTTAATTTTATTCATCCAAAAGTACCACCATATAACAACCTTTACAACCACCCCCTACACCAAAACAAAATAAGACCCTAATTACAGTTTATCCCCCACCTGTCTAACAAAAAAAGAATGGAGCATTTACAATATGAGAAAAACCAGATAACCTTCTAGCAAAAAATATTCTACACCAGAAGTTCTCCAAACTAAAGATCACAGGTTGAATTAACTATAACCTTCTAGCAAAAGATAAACACCTAGAAGGTCAACTATTGATTCTCTTCACAATTTTCCCAATCAAACACTCACAATCAGCCCATAAAAGATTCTTGGTGACCAAAAGAACACCCCAAGTATCTAACTGGCAAACATCATATTCGAAAGTGTCTCTTCAACAATATGTTGCACCTCATTAGCCTCTAAACCAGCACAAAATAACTCAATTTTGGAGACATCCAACCGTAACCCAGATAACTTATAAAACACATCCATAATTTTCTTTACTCCGAACACAGATTTCTTATTACCCTATTTAAGAATTAGGAGATCATTCGTGAAGCAAAGGTGAGTTAAGTGCACCTTTTTTACATCTTGGATGAAAAGTAAAGACACCATGAGCAACACCCAAATTCAAGAGACAAGAAAGAACATTCATTCTCAGTATAAAACAAGGTGATAAAGGGTCACCTTGCCTGACTTCTTTCTTACCTGAAAAATAATCCAAAAGCCCACCATTCAACCCCACATAGAATTTAAGCCCTTTAATACATGCTACAATCCATCTTCTGAAAGTCTCTAGGAATCCCAGAACCTTTAACACTTGCATAACGAAATCTCAGTTCAAAGAATCAAACGCTTTTTTAAGATCCACCTTCAAAGTACATCTAGGAGATAAATGTTTTCTTTCATACCATTAACTATCTTTTGAGCTAATAGGACAATTTTTATCAAATTTCTTCATGCCAAGAATGCGCTCTGATTTGACAGAATAATCGACGCTAAACACTGCTTCATCCTATTAGCAAAGATCTTTATTATGCACTTATACGCCACACTATAATAGAAAATAGGTCTGAAATCCATAGCTTGAATCGGGACAGCAACCTTTGGTACCAATATGAGAATGGTAGAGTTGAAACAAGCAGGCAGATTTCTAGAGTCAAAGAAATATAGCACAACCCTCATAAAGTCCTCTCCCATAATCTTTCATGAAGCTTGAAAAAATTTTGCTTAAAATCCATCCGGGTCAGGGGCCATATTACCATTCATTCCAAACATTACATCTCTAATCTCCTTTCTAAAAACAAGTGCCTCCAATTCAGTCTGTATAGAATCTGACAATTCAGTTCCCAAAATATCTTTTAATAATGCATCAGATACCGGCACAAAATTTCCATCTACAACACCTAAAGTTCCAGCATAGTAGTCAACTACTTCAGCATAGATGTCCTCATAAGTTTATAGCCTTTGTCTACTTTTATTAAAAAGACTATGAATAGAGTTCTTTCTTTGTCAAACAACCACCTCTCTAAAAAAGAAAGCAGAATTTTGATCACCCTCTTTTACACTCTGCACCCTAGATTTTTGCTGTAACACCCCCTTTCTAGTCTGGTAGAGAACTAGGCAGAGATGCCACCAATGATCAATGTTGGTAACTATACAGTGAAATCTGGTGCGATGTGTGCGATGATTTAATCAATGAATGCTAATGTTACAAAACTAAAGTCATGTTACACAAATATGCCAAGTTTTTAAGGTCTACAACATGCTCAATTAACCATACTAATATTAAGGACTATTTTATAAAGTTTGCAAAATCAGTTTAGGCCAATAACAGAATTATCTACCTCGATATTGGTGCTCGAGGGTCTGTACCGATACTACTGGCCGTTATTACCGTTGGGATTAAAGTGGGTATCAGTACCAGGCTATCTGTATCGATATGCAATACAGCCATCAAATTTCAGTAGCAAAATTTAGTACCGGTACGGACTAAGATGTATTGGTACCAAGCTGAGGTTGAAAATAGGGATTAGTATAAGGCCAACATGTTCGATTCTTGCCTGATTGATGCACCTATAGAGCCACGGGTCTTCCCAGAGGCTCCTGATGGAGTTTGTCGCGGTCCCTTGCCCTTGGGTGCTTGGGTAGGTGACACAGCAACAGTTGGTATAGTAGATGCCTTTGAGGAATTCAGTGGGCAATCTCTAATGAAATGACCTTGTTCTCAACAACAATAGCATACTCTAGCTTGCTTACGAGACTAACCAGCCAGATGCTTTATTTGACAATAAGTACATGTGAGATACTGTAATTCTCGCCCCGATCCACCAGTGCTTTCAATAGAAGTGGCCCTCGAAGCAGAATTGACTATACTCTGAGGTTTTGCAATATAACCAGATTCAGAAGATTGTTGCAATACTGGTTGCCTAGGCCCTTGATATCTCATATGTAACACCCCTTTTTCCATACTAAATACGAGTCAGAAATGTCACATTACTAATGCCTTATCTTGTTTTATCCATATATGTTTCATCATCAAACTGATTAATTCTCTATATTTTTAGTTTAATTTCATGCATCATACTCTACTAGTAATCAAATAATTACATGCCCACTAGAGATTATCATAAGCTATAATATTTTACTGATGTTTTATAGATTGAAGCTTGATCAGCATGCTTAACTCCTCTTTAAGTACTCCACCTTAACCTACGTGTGAATTAAACACACGCTAAGTTTTCACTTAGTGAGACAGTAAAAAAATTAATAATAATTTAAACTTATTAAACTTTATGGCTACATTTATATAGCATGATATATGCCAATGTATTAACTTTTATATAGAGAGAGAAACTTAAGTATGCGAGATCAGTACTCCTGGAGTACTAGTCACCAAAGTGACGATAAACATATAGACACATAAAGTGTCGTTAACATATAGACACATAAGTGTCGGCATCATATAGACACATGAGTGTCGATATCATATAGACATATAAGGTTGTGCCCACCATCCGTACGTAAGACCGTGCTAACCATCCGCACATTTATAAGGCAGTGCTAACCATCCACACGTTTATAAGGCTGTACTAACCATCCGCACGTTTATAAGGTTGTGCTAACCATCTGCACATAAGGTTGTGCTAACCATCCGCACTAAGTGTCCTTTATATACACTATAGTGCTAAATCATATATTCAGCGTGCTGCTGGACTCTATGGCATGCCAACTATATCCTGTCTCTTAGTAACTTACTTGGGCATGTATTTCATATTTCATAATCATTTCATCCATGGCAATATATATATCGACTTAATTCAACTTGGGCAGTTCATACCTGAAATATTATGCATAAGCATATCAACCTTGTCAATATAAATAATCAAATGATCAATGCATTTGATTTCCCAAAACTTGACATATTCATATTATATCAATCATATGTTTAATGACATAAATATTAATGTATTATGATATGCATGCAATTGCACTCACCTGGGCCATTTATTAGCTTGCCTCACTAAGCTCTATTAATCTTTTCTTTCATAGTTCCTCAAACCTTATTTTGATTCGTATCCAAACTTCATTAATCACATGAATGTAAACAACATTTGTTAGATTCAAATCTATCAATTCCTCAAACATGCTATCAAATCTAATCATTCGAATATAAAAATTCCCACCCTTTCTTATACTTTCCAAAACTCAATTTTGGTCCCTAATGACCATTTTGAACTTCAAATAATTCCTCCAAGCTTGCTAACTAACATTAGATACAAAATGTCTCAATTTCCATTTTCTGGCAGCTTGCACTACCTTCAATGATTTATTTCTATAAAGTGATCTAAAACTCGGAATTTGATTCCGTTTGTTCTGAAAAAAAAACTAGATTTAATAAGCTTTTCAACCATATAAACTAATAGCCCAAATTCAACTTGTACGGTTTATGGCGAATTTTCAAAGTCAATTACAATGCTGGATTTCGGAACAGACTGGTGTTCTATTTTCTGACCTTTCGTCACTTAAAAATTCATATCTTTTGACTCATAACTCGAAATCAGTTTTCGTTTGTTAGAAACGAAACTAGACGAATAAATCTTTACATCGGTATAAAATTCACTATCTAACCATCTATGTAGAATTTATGGTGAATTTTCAAACTTACTGCCATAATCCAGTTTTTTACATTGCTTCCAAAAATAACTCCAAACTTTATACTAACTTCTCCTTACTTCTCTACTTTTCAATTTAGTCCAATTACTTGCTTTAAACCACCAACTTATCACAATCTTCATCAAGTAATTATTCTAAAATAATTCCCTTCAATTTTCCTCCTTTACTGAAATAGTCACTAAAATGTAAAGATAAAGATTTAAGCTTCTTAACTTTGCAAATTAGTCCTCAATTCAACATTACTACCTTAATTCTATTATTTCAAATAAAATTCAGATTTAATCCTTATCCAAAACCTCATTTCCAAATTGGTCACTTAACTTTGACAAATTGTCAAAATGGTCACTAATTCAATTTAACATCGGTTTAGCATTCTAACATCAATTTCACATCTCCAGCATCCTTAATAATACACACCAAATCCATACAAATTCATATTTGGTCCTCTAACTTTAAAGATTTCTGAATTGGTCCCTATCAAACTAACTTAGGGTCTTGCTTTCAAACAACAAATCAAGCTTACTAAATCATTAATTCAACATCACAAACCCTAAATTAAACTTAAATCCATAAACCCTAATCATCTTCATAATAATCTAAACATGTAGAACTTAAATCCCAACTCAATATCATGATTTTAACATCATACTAACTTGAATTCAATCATGGAATCATAAAATCTCAAAACCCCCAATTTGATCCATAAACCCTAATTTCCTTCTCATGTAAATTCTCATCAATCAAGCATGAATTTCATGAATTATTGACATCAAAAAATAGAGCTTGAAGAGTAGAACAACTTTGCAGTTGTAGAGATTACCTGAAAACCGAGTTTCAGGGCTTGAATCGAGCTTGGAAAATTTTTCTCTTTCTTTCCCTAGCTCTCACGTTTATGGAATTCATTTAATAGTGAAATTACAATTTTGCCCTTTTTATCCAATGGTTGAGATTGATTTTATCATCAATCAAGGTCTAAGATTTAATCTTCCATTTCCTCTTTCCAAAATTTTCCTTATAACTTTTAAAATATTTTAAAATTGTCATTGGGGCCAAATGACCAATTTACCCTCCAACTAGTTTTTATTTACTAGTTTGCCATTCTTGTAAAAATTCAACTAAGTCTAGTTGGAATCCAACCAAATATAATAAAATATTCATAAAATAGTATTTTATGACTTTTCCATGGCTTTTGGATCAGCCTCTAAAATTCCAATTCGATCCGATTTCCCGATATTCATAAAATACTTATACTACGATTTTACCTTTTCTGAGCTATTGGATTTATTCCAAAAATTCTATATTTCTATATTTGGGAAATAAAATCTATTATCCTATAAAAACTTTCTTTTCCAAGGACTTAGACTAAATTTTCTTAACTCAGTCTATTTTCCCGATACTTATCGAAAATCTTCATAGAATAATATTCCTCTTAGAATTCCTTTATGATAATCCATACGAATTTTCGCTACTCTTATTGAGTCCAAAATATCAATCAGAAACACCTTTATGGGACCTTTCCGAAGTTCACCTATCCTTGTATTTCTCTGGCCTGAGCACGCTTAACAATTTTATTCGATCCAAATTCAGTACCTTTTACTACATTTTAATTTTAAAACTGATATCAAGGTACCTATTTCAATTCGATTCACTCTTATACTAAATAAAATTACTTATTGGGGAAATTTATATTTTAGTCCCTAAACTTTTCTAAACTTTATACTTTAACCACCAAAACTTCCAAAGTTTACAATTTGGTCACTAGCCAAAATTGGGATATTACGTCACATTTTTTTAGGGTAGGAGGATAAGATTTATCTTGGGACCTCTAATCAGATCGTGTCGACCCTTCAAATCTTCTAGCCTTTTGAGTGGCTTCAGTAACAATAACCCGGTTGACTAGATTTTAGAAATCGATAATCCCTAATGTAGTAAACAAAGGATGGAGTTTATCACACAGCCATCAGTAAACATAAGATACTTCTTCTTATCAGTTTCTATATATTTAACCTCGTATTTACAATACTTGCAGAAGTTATATATGTACTGATCAACGAGTCTTCTACCTTGCTTCAGATGCAGAAATATTTTTCTTCTTTCAGCTAGATAATACTCACTAATATACTTCTTACGAAATTCTTTCAAAAAAAAACTCCCAGGTGACAGCTTCTTCTAGGACAATGAGTGTGGTAATCTCTCACCAATGTTAAACTTCATCAACAATCAGGGCCAATGCACATTCAAGCTTGTGCTCTTGAAGTTGCTTATTCAAAATTTTCAAAGTATTGTCTAGCCAATTCTCAGCTATCTCCGAATCATCATCGTATTTGCTAGTGAAAGTATAGGCCCGATACTGAGCTAACTTGTAAATAGGGGCTCTCAGAGTCGATAAGGTAGCCACAGAACGCTGAACTACTTGTTTAAGCCTCATAAAGGCCATAAACTATTCAAACATCTCTATCATGCTCGCAAAGCATTCTTCCTGGGCATGATGTATCGATGGTGGGTTTGGTGGATCGTTTTGAGCTTCTTGATGAGTCGAAGGGTCATCTCTTCTAATTTTCACTCCATAAGTGAAGGAGTCGATAGAGTGATCAATATCTTTATGCCCTTGATCTTGACTGTACATCTTGTATACTATAAGAAAGGAGGAAGATCGTGTCAGCTGCAAGTCACAGATACTATACAGAAATAACTCATAGGTGGCATATGCAATGCAAACAATGCAATAAATTTTGGTTTAGTCTTAGAATCGACTAAAATCCATCTCTGATACCACAAATGTTACACCTCATTCTTGGCTTGGTAGAGAATAGGGTCAGAGATGCCACCGATGATCAATATCGGTAATTGTATAGTGAAATCCGATACAATGTATGCGATGATTTAATCAATGAATGCCAATGTTACAAATTTTTGTCAAACTCGTCTATAAGAAATTCAATTAATTGATCAATTTGTCATTGAAGGCTAAAATGCAATATAATCAATATTTAAGGACTAAATTATAAAGCATAAAAAGTTAAGGTCTTAATCAGAAATTAACAATACCAATGTTAAATTAAAGTCATGTTATACAAATAAGCCATGTTTCACTAAGTTTTACTGTCTACAAGATGCTCAATTAACCATACTAATATTATGGACTATTTTATAAAGTTTACAAAACCAGTTCGGGCAAATAACAGAATTACCTACCTTAATATCGGTACTCGAGGGTCCGTAATGATACACTTGGACGTTATTAATGTTGGGATTAAAGTGGGTATCGGTACGGGACTATCAATATCTATACACAATACAACCATCAAATTTTAGTAGCAAAATTTAGTACCGATACAGACTAAGCCATATTGGTACCGGGCTGAGGTTGAAAATGGGGATCGGTAAGAGATCAACCCGTACCAGTACCCTAGTTATATCTAAAATTCCAGTAACAAAGTTCCATACGATACTCTCGGCACTATATCGGTACCCCTTTTTCCTTTGGTCCATAAATGCACACCTGTACCGATACGCACTTACCCGTATCGATACGCCTTGTTCTACAATTCTATAATTTGTTGGTTTTTACATCCTTCACCTAACCAAAACATGTCTAATGACTCCCTAATTTATACCAATGATCTCTAATAAGTTTTAAGACCTATGTTCTATGCTCATGTATCATTACAGCAAATTTAACCTCACGAGAGCTAATGAAATGCATTTTGACCATATATGTAATCTTAAGAGGCATTTCCAAATTCCAAAATATGTCATATATGCATATATTAACATACATACTCAAAACGTGACCATAATGTCATTCAAAACATACGGGAGCCATACGCCACCATTATAGGAGTTCAAAGGGCAAATGTACATTACAAAAAGGAAACTTGGAGGTGATTTGCAATCGGCTAACCACGATCCCCGTCACGGAGCTATAGAACCTGAAAATGTATGCAATGAACTATGTTAGACTTACTTAACCTAGTAAGGTAGTTATCAACAATAACAAATTAAACGATAATGCATGCCAACGAGTTCAATGTTATAAGTGTCGATGTAAAACCATATTATAACAACTTAAGCAAGCGACAACTATAATTTAACAATGTATAAGCAGATTATGAACTTAGTATTCAAATACTCATTTTTTCTTGGATCGAGGTAACCGATGGATACACGAATTCTATCCAACATCGCCAAGCTAATAAGCCCATGAATGGTGTATCCCTCCACATTGCCAATGACCAACACATACATCATACCAACATTGCCAATAGGGTTTTAACCCAAGGACCATAGTCCACTCGTACATGAGCTCAACGAATTTTATGGCATACCAATTGTACCCAATGTCTACCTGTATCCAAAGATTCGGTATATATGTATATACGTTAATAAACTCATATAAATTAATGCTTAAATTATTCAATGTTACCAATGTCAATAATGTATATGCCTTTAACTTGCCAATGCTTACCACGATAATGAACAATGCTTACCACAATGATGGACAATACAAGGGATAGCACCTAACCAATCCCATGACACAACTACACCACCGATGATTCTGAAGCTATTAGGGCTCTTGAATTACAATCCTTTTGTTAGGAGTCTTGGAAGGTGTTGGTGAATCCTCTCCCCCAATGGGTTGAGCTATATAACAATACACGAAAAATTTATCAAATTTAATTTTGATGAGTATAATGATTATATACAATATCTAAGCTTATTTCTAACTACAAAGGCACAATCATACAAGTTTAGGAGTCCATGGTAATTTAGTTAAGGTTTCACTATACTTAATTTCATAATTTCTCTGTGAATTTATCATGGAAATCAATAAAGAATTAATGGGCTTACCTTGATTAATTGCTAGGAGTTAAATAGGATCAATAAATCAAATGAAGTCAAAGCTTGGGAAATCCTTCAATGGAGGTGCTAGCTTAAGTAGGAGAAGGGGAAGTGCTTGCTTGATTAGTCACCCGATGGCTTGGTTTGATTCTCATCTTTCTTTTCTTTCTTTCTTTTATCTAATTATTATACAATTAGCAAACCCTTTGAGTGAAGAAATACTTTCTTCAAAGTCCATGTATAGGGTGATTAATCCCCTGAGGGGTTAATCACTTACTTCGTCCTTCAACTTCCTATTCTTTACACTATGGCCATCTAAGACACAACATTTGCATTTTAATCACTATACAATGTTCCTTAAGCTTTCAATATTTTTAATATGATTCGATTTCAATAGCAATGCCCTATTAACTATCAATACTTATAAAATTAGACCACGTGGTCAAAAGTCAATGGACATTTTGCCTCACCAGAATTTAAATTTTTGATTATTAGAATTTGATTTTCAACTAAACTAGTTTTAGGGGTGTTACATTTGCTGCAAGAACTTCTCTTCAGCTTTGAGTGAATCTCCTACCTCTCTCACAACATTCTTCTCCTTCTGACAGTACTAGCTGAGAGATTCTCCATGACAAAGGCTTGGATATTCTCAAGCTCAATCCTCTTATCCAGAATACAAATAGATATCCCACCAAAATGTTCTTTGTTAAAGTTCTTCAAATGCTCATTTAACCTCTTCAACTTTGCTAACAAAGCTTGAAGAAGATTTCCTACAATATGAGCATTCCAAGAATCCTCCGCCACAGTCAAGAAACTTGGATGATCCACCCAAAAACCAAAGAATTTGAATGGTTTAGGGGGACTAACAAAAGGAGCACGAAGAACCATATGACTAGGGCAATGGTCAGAATAATATAGGCCCAGAAAATTCACCTTAGCACCAGGTAACCTACGAAACCAGGCCTAATTCACTAACAACTTATCTAACTTCCTAGAAAGAAGAGCCTCCTCCTTTTTGTTACACCAAGCGAACATAGAACCAAAGAAAAGGTGATCGACAACATCAATTTCCTCCTGACAACTCAGAAACTCTTGCATTGCTCTTGCGATAATTTGACTTCTATTAAAATCTAAACTCTTTTGAGGTCGATAGATGATGTTGAAATTCCCAACCAAAATCCAAGGGGAATCTCCAATAACCCTCTTAACCTGAGCCAAATCCCTTCAAAGGTCCAATCTATCCTCTTTTCCATTATGCGCATTCACAAACGAGCAAAAGAAATAATCTTCCCATTTACTTAACTTGCAAGTAATCTCTTGTGCAGAGTTACTAACCTCTTCCAAGCTCTAAGCTCCCATAACTAAAATCCAAATTATACCATTAGAGGCAGGCAAATAATTATTATAAAACTTCCAATCCCGAAATTGTCATTGTAATATAACTCTAGAATTTTCCCTTATGAACTCGCGTTTCCAACAAACACAAAACTTTCACTTCCAACTTCCTAGCTACTCGAAGAACATTTCTCTGTTTCATAGGGTCATTAAATCCCCTGACATTCTATACCAACATCATTTCAAGGGGGAAGTACCATCATTCTGACCATTATTCTTACCTCTGCTTTACCTTTTTTCTACTGTTTTTCCTTAGCTTTTAATGTATCCATTAACTCAGCAACACCTTCTGTCGCAACCCTCTATGGACAAGAGGAGTCATCCTGAACATGATCCTCTACCACTGAGCAAAGCATTTCAAATTTATTTGGACTACACACTGAGCTCTCACCTTCAGCACCAGCTAAAAAACCAGTTGAAACTCCATCACCCACATTATTAGAGGCAACATATGTAACCTCACCACCAATAACCAAAACACAATTTGAATCCCCCATCACCCACATTTTTAAAGGCAACAAGGAACTTCACCACCACTAGCCAAGTTTGTACTAGCCACAGTCACCTGTCCAGTATCCCTCATTTGAACCACATCCTCAACCACCTTCTCAACCTCCTCTTCAACATTGAGAGAAACTTTTTCCCTCACAACTTCTCCAAAAACCAAATGTTTTCTACATTTATCATAAGAATGTCCAAATATAGCACAATGGCTACACCTCGTGTTAGCGATAGTGCCCTAAGGCCTATTGTATGGACATGATATTTTGATTATTGAATTTATTATTGTGATAAATTTGCATGCTTTTGTATCCTTGAATATTATTATTCTAAATATCCCTAATTAGTTATTATTGCGGGAACAATAATAAGATAAGATTAATATGAAGTTTGATAAATATTCATAAGATGAATATGTGAGTGAGATTCAAATCAAATTCATATATGTATTTGTTGAGAACAAGTATTAAGACTGACTCGTCTTAAGATTAATACATCGATTAAAGTTATATATTAATCTTCAAACAGTTGTGACATTGAATCCTTAGACCTGAAATTGCTACGGTTCTCAACATGATGACTATTATGTTTTGACATAACATCATTTTTAATCGGACGATTATAAAGGTTATGCTTGAACATAATAAGGAATCATGCAGTGAGATGTGAGCAATTAAGATGAAATTTATCCCTCTTAACATAAGAGAGATATCTCTTAGCCCCTCGGTGATTGAGACTGAGAAATGCATGGTCGTGCTCAAATGAGTTGATAGAGATCAATGTCATTTGTTTAGTTAGTTCAATTGGGCATCGAGAAACTAAAGATAGAACGATATAAGTTTAACATTTTCCATGTCTTATATTCTATCAAGATATCGTGAGATAAAAGGATTATGACATAAACTGAATTAAGATTGTCTCGGATTATGATCTTTTCATTTAACTTGGGTAGTCATAATGTCTTGCTAGAGGCCACTTATGACTTTTAGAATAAAATGTGCTTTTATCTACTACCAACGTTAAATGAGCATATAAGGTCGCACACTAAGAATGGATAAGAATGATTGTGGTTATCTCTCAATAATAAACTTAAGATAATGCGATTATTTTAAATTATATTATTAGAGATTATCTATTCGAATTTAAAATGTTAAATTCGTAATAGGATATCTTATTTATTTTATTATTTTTCAAAAATAATATAAATAAATAATATTATCAAATAATCTCATTATCTATATTTGATTGAATTTAAATTTCTTATTAGATAAGGAATATATTTTAGAATGTATTATTTATTTATTTTATTATTAAATAAATCACTTTATCTAGAGTTGGTTGAATTTGAATTCTTTATAAGATAAAAGAATTCATTTTAAATTATAATTTATTTAAAAAGAGATTTAATTAAATTATAATACTGAACTTAATCTAACCCTATTCAAGTCATATATATATATATATATATATGCCAAGGGTTTTGGGAGGTATTTAGGGATTTCGAAATAGCCACCAAAACTACAAAACTAGATTTTTGAAATATTGATTGGAACTAGCATTCTGATAGTCGTTCGTCGTCCATTCGCGTGTGGATACTTGTAGAGGGCGGTTGTCTTTCACAAAAGGCATCGCCTCAAACAACCGGATTCCTGAATCAAAATTAAGGTAATTTTTTATCTCCTCTTCATACATTAATATAATTGCATGATATCCTAGAAATTCTTCATGGGATATTTTTTTCGTTGCGTTTATATACCTCATTATATTAGTCTATTTCCTATGAAAACGCAACACCTCGGAGGGGACCAATCAAGCTCAACCCTGACATCAACACAGTTAGCTTCCCCAAGATCCACAATTATCGAACCAGATAAAGTAACTAAAGCACCAATTTTCGCACATAGTTTTGTATACTCAAGTTGTAACTTCAAAGCAGTAGCTCTATCAGTGTATAGAGGTTTCCCAATAGCACTATCTAAGTAACCCAACCCTTGCTGTGAAAACAACTCTAAGGGAACGTGCCATGGTTTAACCCAAATAGGAGCAGTATCAAAACAAGCTAAATCAAAAACCATCCCAGGTAACCATTTCCTCAGGAAAAGAGCCTTCTTCTGAATGAGCCACGGACCAGACTCTAGAACCCAATCTCGAACCTTTTGCGAAGGGAAATTAATCAAGTAAACAGTAGGGACAAGAAAGCGAATTACAACCGATCCCTCACGTCCCCACAGCTTATCAGCAGTTCGCTGAAAAACTCTCAATGTTGGAGATTTTCCCAAAAAATTCTCCATGAGCGCATTATCCAACTGTTTTGCACCCAAATCCATTACCTCATTAGTAGGTTGAACCAAAGGTTCCCCCCCCCCCCCATTTGTATCGGCGGATAAAACCCTAGAGATTGATTAACTGTAAAAAGAGAATTCCATTTCTTACCTCCATCTCAGTTTGGTTGCCTCAGATTCAGTTGTCACATCCACCACCACAGACCCAGCCTCCCCAGCAACCTCAGTAGCCTCCGCAGCGACCTTAGTAACCTCTGCAGCTACCGCAATGGCCTCCCCAGCATCCGCATCAACCGGCCCAACATCCGCATCAACCGGCCCAACATCCGCAAGCGCCCCCCAAAGGAAGAAAATCCCCCAAATCAAGGATGTCAGGCGGGCAATCCTCACCAGAGACAAGCTATACGATGAACCAAATCAGCAAGAATCAATTAACAAACTAAGAAAATCCAAAAAAAAAAAAAGAAGAAGCAAAAACAAAAACAAAATCTCTACAGGCGCATTTTAGACACGCTAACATGCACCCAGAGAATTCATTCCCGCAATAGAGGTAACTTTTATTGTTTACAAAATGACATTAAAATGTTTTTTTAACATTTGCAATTCAATTCAAAACAGAAGACTTCATTTGCAGAACGGTAAAAGTTTTAAAAATATTACTATTGTTAAACATGAATTGATTGTTTTCATTAGGAAAAGGACTAGATTGAAGACTTCACTCGGGCTTTCTCCTCAAATCTGGGCTCGCTTAGTGTCTTTTTTTTTTGTTGTTCAAAGGCTCCCTTAGTGTCTTTAGACGAAGAAAGCCTACGTGTAGTTAGTAAACAGTAGAGTAATAGATCTAAAAACAACTTTTTCCCCTCGTCTCTATTCATTGAGGCAAAATGAAGGAGTAAAAGATTATGGAAGGTCAAATCATTTTGAATCAGGATCTTATTTGCGCCACAAATTGTGGATCACATAAGAGGCCTATCTCTACTGTTTTGTTCAATCATGGGATGGTTAAGTGTCGGTTCTAACTTACTCGGCCTAAAATTAAGACAACAAACAATCACATTAATCATTCTCAGTTCATTTGTACTGGAAATCATTAAAAATTTAGCACAAACTCTCCTCTCCTCTCCTCTCCTCTCCTATCCTATAGAATACACATTAACAGTAGGGGTCCCACTGTTGAAGTTATAAATACCTCCAATTCAGGCAGTTTCTGCCCTAAAACAAAATTCATATTGTCATCCTAATGAAACACCTCTAGAATAGTTGGCCATATATAACTCAAATTTTGGTTAGATTTTTCCCATGAGATTCCCTTGAAATATATTTCATAATTGGTAGAAACAAGTTGATCCACATTGCAAGCCTGGATGCAGAGGGATTCTCATCTTTAATCATTTTGTTTCATTACATTTCAGGATCCCACTTGATTCTTATAATCTAATCAATAGATATTAAACACAATCATTTTAGGCTTTGGCCACTTGAATTATTACAAAAACATGTCATCTTTATATATAAAATAACAATTGGTACTACTATGGTCTAATTGTTAATCATAAGGGTTTTTTTTTTCAAATGCAAGTTGATTGTGTGCAACATGCAAATATATGAAGCGGAGATTCGGTATCGGCTCAGCAAGATCAAATTGCTGGGTTTATGAGTGTTGAGTAGATTCTCGTTTGTATTATTAACAATTTAAAGCTAAAAATCAATAAACCAAATAAGAAATTGCACGTGGTACAACTACAAGTTTGAGTGCATAGCTACTCTAGGCCTGGCTACTGCACGTGTGAGTCTGAACCGGAAAGCACTTCACTTGGACTCTAGTCTTTTTGAGTTTCACAGCGCACACCAATTCCAAGGCCACTATAAGTCTATAACTACATATATGTATTAAATTTATCAATTAAATATGTTCCAATGTACTTTTTTTCTAGCACTTTTATATTGGTTTGTATCATAAATAAATATATAAAATATATTAATATTTTTATTTAGATATTTTAAAAAAATAGTCAAAATAAATAAATAAAGTATAGTTTTTGGTTAAATTTAATCTTTCATATTTTTTTGACAAATTATAATCTTAATCCTGATCATACCTAAAAGGAGGGAAAGAGAGGGTGCTCTTAGTGAGTCTAAAACTCATGACTTAAAAGAATATGAAGAAAAAAAGATGAACAGCTTGCTCAACCGGCCAAATGTGCTTGCTCAGTCTATCGCATCTTAAATTTATAGATTTAAATATCATTGGAAACACCATTAAAATTGTTCTATTAAATTCAATTACACAGCAATTTTTTTTTCTTGTTACATGGATACTCATTTAATATTTTTATTTTAAAATATGACATCAATAAATCTGATAAAAAAATATTTTAAACAATACTAACTTAAACTCAAAATTAATCTAAATTAAAATAACTTAAAATTCTTAAAACTGGAATCAACCCATCTATTTTAGCGGAGTCAAAAGTCATAACTAATCCGACTTTGACACATATGTAATAATGGCAGTCTACTCTTGTGGGTCCAAACTCCAAAGCCTTAGGACCAGGGAAAGGAGATTTCTGGTTTCTTTTCTGTCATTCCCATCCTTGCTCCCCCAACCCACTGTCCGCGAGCTCTATATTTATTCACCAATGGGATACAAGTACAGGAACTTGGGTGATTTTTATAATGTTGAAAGGTGAGCTGGTTTGTCTGTACTGTGGTTTTACAAAGGGGAAGCATTCAAATCTTTAAGAAAATGATTCTCGTAATTAGCTTTCGCAGCCTTCCACCAACCTTCCAAATGTTGTTTCTTCATTTCCACAGCTCATTTAATCTCAAATCTCCCCTTATAAATCCTCATTAAACTCCCATTTCTTTTCCATTCTCTCTCTGTCAGTGTCCTATTTCTGTGTAAATCCTTCAAAATGGCTGCAACTTCTATTGCAATCTCCCCAAGAAAGCTCCGATCCGATCTGTACTCTTATTCCTATCAGAGTGACGCAAACACCCCACTGGTGATATCAGTTGTTGCTTCTCTCATCGAGCGAACAATGGCCAGAAATGAAAGGATTGCCAACAACTGCGGAGGGGCACTGAGCAGAAGCAAAGTTTTCGACTGCCATGAAGCACCAGACATGACAATACAATCCTACCTAGAGAGAATCTTCCGGTACACCAAAGCCGGACCATCCGTTTACGTCGTTGCATATGTTTATATTGATCGATTTTGCCAGGCAAATCCTGGGTTTCGGATGAGCCCCCGAAACGTACATCGGCTTCTCATTACAACTATGATGGTAGCTTCCAAGTATGTGGAAGACATGTGAGTACTGTTTCTCTCAACTTTAATGACATTCGTTGAAAATTCGTGAGGGAGATTATAATGGGGTTCGTGTTTGTGTTGAGCAGGAATTACAGGAACTCCTACTTTGCACGAGTGGGAGGATTGACGACCAAAGAATTGAATAAGATGGAGGTTGAGTTATTATTTATGATGGGTTTCAAGTTGCATGTGAATGTGAGTGTGTTCCAGAGCTATTGCAGTCACTTGGAGAGGGAAGTGAGCATTGGAGGAGGATACCACATCGAGAGGACTATAAGATGTGCTGAAAAATTCAAATCAACACAAAACGAAGCAGAAAGAGTATACAATCAGATTGCTCGGATTATGTTGTAATTACTTCATCAATTCATGAGGGGAAATTTATCTGTCTCCCGATTTTGCTTTTGCATTCCCCCCCTTTTGTGTGTACATATTTGGTGTATAAAAAAATGCCATGGTCTGTTTCAAGTTACAGAGGAGTGATGTATGTTTGTGGTTTCAGCAGATGTAATGTTAGTATCATATTATATGTAATTCGTCGGTCAAGCTACTGATGTAATGTCAAATGATGAAATTTGATTCTTAATGACTTTTTACTTATTTCTTGTTCCTGATTTTGCTCCTGCACACCCTTTGGGGATTAAAAAATGAAAAAGTTTTTGGGTCATTACAATCATACTGTTGAGCTTTGTGAGGACCTCCTGAGAAAGTTCAAATTTTCACGTAATAAATTAGTTAAAAGGAATAAAGATTGGTGATGAGAGTATCATCAAGCATCAAAAGATTTATATTTATTACGCAAATTGCAATGGATTAATGATAAAGATGGATCCAAATGATGGTACCGTGTCCATCAGCATGCACCTAACGTTCTAGCCTTAATCATTTCAGTATGGTTGAATGAAGAGATTAAGAGTGCTTTTTCATGTCTGGGACCGGGAGAGATTTTCATCAGACAAGCTTAACATATGTAACGATGCATCGCCCTTGGGCAATTGTGATCAATGGGCTCAACCAGCGGTGGAATTTAGAGTAAAAGTTTGAAGGGTCAATTTAAATTTTTTAAGAAATTTAGAGGATTAAAAGAAAATAAAAAAAAGAACTTGAGGGTTTAACTAAAATTTTTAATAATTTTGAGAGATTTAGACAAAATTAAAAATTTTGAGAGGAAATTTAATTGAAAATATTTAAAATTTTGAAGCTTAATATAATTTTTTAAAAATATTAAAAGGCCAAATTAAAATTTTAAAAAATTTTAAAAATAAAATTCAAATTTCTCAAAATTTTAGGGCGGTGACCCACTATGCCCAACCGAGCATAAAGTTAAATGGTAACATGTTATGGACTATAGCTCATAACAAGGCTGCTTTAGATTCAGGGTCTGACTGCCCAAGAGAAGGCTGCTTTAAATTCGGATCAATAGGCTCCCTCGTTTATAGAGAAGGAAATAGACTTGCATATTAGCATTAGCAGCTGCTGACTGCTGTGTTTAATCAAACTAGGGGAGGGGGTCTACATGTTTTCACAAGGCCTTCCGGTGAAGTATTCATATTCTTTCATGAGGATTACAAATGTTATATTATTTGGTGTTATTTGTCAATGCCTTCCATCTATACGTATGAGTGATAAGCAAATCTGTCATAAAGTATTCTCTTATATTTGTAACACATGTACATTTTAAGAAAAAATAATCCGATATACGTGTGCATTAATCATTCCTATTTCTTAATTATCCTCGGACTAATGAGTTTTTTTTTAATTATGAGCATATAATTCAATATTAAACGCAAATAGAGCGTAAAATCAGCAATTTTCATATGGGGGGGGGGGGGGTGCTTCATGCATTCTTCTGTTTCATCAACTGAAAATTTATCAAAAATGACAACATTTATCTATTAGGGAATGCTGTGAAAAAAAAACTAGTCTATTTTAAGCCCATCTCTTTTACTATATTCTTTCACCATGTGTGAATCGTTCCTCCATTTTTTCACGGGAAAAGCCATGTGAGCTGCCTCACATTCTCCTCCATTTAGGGGTTATATAAAAGACCATTTTATTATTATTATTATTATTACAATAGTCTTGTTATGGAGTACAAGGCGACAATGTCTATTCCAAATAATCTGACAAATAAGAAGTTGAGTCTTTGTATCTTTTGTATTTTACTTTAAAAGTCCACTAGAGAAATAGTAAGATGACAAAGAGTGCTAATCTAATTGCCTTTTTTTCTGAAATAAAAACACATTGTTATTGTAAGACTAGAGTTAATCACAAACATAAGTAAAAAAAAGTTATTATAAAAAAGTTAAAGTAGAATTAACCCAAGTTTTTTAAAAGACTTTTTCTTTGAAAGAAAGCTTACCATGAATTTAAAAAAAAATGCATGAAGGTTAGGTTAGATTTTAGTAAACTGCCATTTTGTGATTATCAATAATGTAAAGACTTTGAGTGAAAGTTGCCACTTGGAATATATCGGGTGTTTTAATGGCTCTGTGACTGTCACCCTTTGGCATCTATTATTGGTCTATTTGCTTCCCGCGATGGCTAAGAAATAGGACTAAATAGTAATTTAATCTTGTAATTTTAATTACGTGAGTTTGACATTTTATATCAAAGTTGTCTAAATTTATTATGGTTCATTAGTTTGCGTTTTTTAAGACATGCATGTGATTTTATTAACTAAACAAAGCAGTTCACAACTACAACATTACCGGAATACATAGTTGTAGGAAGGCTTAAATGAAAAATAGACGCTCAAAGTATACTTTTTTTTAACTTTAGGTGTTTAAAGTATTTTTTTTTTGTAAAAATAGATGCTCAAAATTTCAAAAGTTATAATTTTAGGTGTCTGACCGTTAATGGGTGTTAAATTTTTTTTAACCAACCAATGCTTGACACGTGGCACACTATTTGAAAACTTTAGGTATCTATTTTTACAAAAAAATACTTTGGGCACCTAAAATTATAACTTTTGAAACTTTGGGCACCTATTTTTCATTTAAGCCTTGTAGGAATAAAAATCCTATGACCCTTTCTATGCTCTAATACTAAATATTTAAATTCTAAGCCTTAATCTAAATTTTAAATTATAAATCTTAAAACCTAAGAAATATACCCCACCCCAAAAATTTTAAACCATATTCTAAACCCTAAACCTAAACCCTAATTTTTAGCTTGTGACATAAATATGAGCACCAAAAAGGTAGATGATTTCTAGTCATAGTTGTAGAAAAAAATGTTAAGGTTTAAGTGAGGGGCGGAGCCTTTAAGGAACTAGGGGACCATGGTCTTCAAAATTTTTAAAAAAAATGAATTTTATCCCTATAAATTTTAATTTGGTCCCTTCATGAGTCAAATTGCGGAGCCCGTGTGCTGGCAAAGCAGCGGATTGATCGTGAAGAGGATTTGCTTGTCATGGTCAGAGACAATGATCTACTATAATGTATTTGACTGTGTACGTTTATTGCGAAGCGCATGTGTTTATTATATATTGTTGGTGGTGTGTACTTTGTAATCAGTTGCGGTGGCTATGTGTTTTTATGTTCTGGGCTTTTAGGTGGTTTTTGTTGTGAGTTAAGTTGGCATGTAATACTTGTACTCTGATCTTGCTTCGCATTATTAATAAAGCATGATAGTCTTTTTCCTATTAAAATTAGAGAAATTTTTTAATGAAGTTCTTCTTTATCCTTAAAAAAAATCATATTAAAAGCTAGGTTACCGAATTATGTTGGATTCCAAGAGGTGGGAACTCACTAGCCGACAAGCTTGCAAAGTTAGCTGATCGCTCCTATTTTGATACTTCTTTTCTGGCATCTCCCCGCTAAAGTTTGATTATTACTTTCAACTGATTTGTTAGTCAATTCTGATATGTATGTAAACGCTTTGAGAGCGTTTCTACTTTTCATTCAAAAAAAATCATATTAAACTTTAAAATTCTAAATATTTTTAATAAAATTATTTTTTAATTTTTTTATTAAATCTCTCAAGATTATTAAAAATTTTAGTTAACCATCAATTTTTTAAAAAAATTTAAACCTCTAAATTATTTAAAATTTTAAGTTAACACACAGTACTCTTACCTCAAATTCTGCCAATTATTTAAGTTCCAGCAGTTACACAAATGATTGATTGGTTTATGAATATTTCATACATTGATAATTATTTGATGTGAGATTTATTATAATTGTACTTTTTTTATAGTTATAATTAAAAAGTCTGATAAAAGTCTAATAAAGTAGTATACGTGAAATACTTATTCCGTATCTCAACGATTATATCTCTTACGTTGACTTGTTCATGAAGAAAAACAATGTCCTACTCCTTCAACCATGTACACGTGTCATCTTGCAACTGGTTGCATTAGAAACCATGCACTCTCGTTTGCTCTATAAATACTGGATACGATAACGCCAACAACCAAACTGAGCTTAAACTGCAACGATTATATTATATATAGCTAGCTTTGCTTCCCCTACTGGTTTCTCACTTTTGATTGTTTATGTTGCTTATGGCTTTCAACCAAAACATGTTCTCTTTTTTGGCTTTTGCAGCCACAGTCTCTCTCTTATTTACCTCCTGTTACTGCTTATACCCTAAGCTCCTCATTAATGCCTCATTGGCTGAGTCTGATCAGTCTGGTTGGTCCCCAGCAGGAGCAACGTGGTATGGCAGTCCCACTGGGGCTGGCAGTGATGGTATATGAGACTATTTCCCCCTCGAATGACACTGTAATTTACCCATTTATTGATATTCTATACCTTTTATGTTCATCTAGGTGGAGCTTGCGGTTATGGGGACAGTGTGGAGCGACCTCCGTTTTCGTCAATGGTGTCGGCCGGAGGACCTTCTCTTTTCATGTCTGGCAAAGGATGTGGAGCCTGTTATGAGGTGACATACCCATATATGATACAATATATTTCACTTGCAAATTAAGGTTTTAAGCGTTGTTTATAATTACATGGTTGAATTGGATCCAGGTAAAATGCTGGACAAATGCAGCCTGCTCGGGAAATCATGTAACCGTCGTAATCACTGATGAATGCCCTGGCTGTGTTTCGGAGTCGGTTCATTTCGATTTAAGTGGTACTGCTTTTGGTGCCATGGCAAAGTCTGGCCAAGCTGACCAACTCCGTAACGTCGGAATCTTGCAGGTTCAATATAGGGAGTAAGAATTCACACATTTCTGCTACTTTTCTATCCTTGCAATGGAAAAATTAACGTGTATTTTTGGGAACTGATTCAATTTATTAACGGGTTGCAGAGTTGCTTGTAACTATCCTGGAACCACCATTACATTTCGCGTAGACTCAGGCTCAAACTCAAACTATTTTGCATCCTTAATTGAATATGCAGATGGAGATGGTGACCTTGCCTCAGTTGACCTTAAACAGGCACTTGACTCTGACTCTTGGCAACCCATGCAACAGTCTTGGGGTGCAGTCTGGAAACTCAACTCTGGTTCCACCTTGCGCGCTCCCTTCTCCTTCAGGCTTACATCGCTCAACTCTCACCAGACCGTCGTGGCAACTGCTGTCATTCCTGCCGGTTGGCAGCCTGGGAAAACCTATAGATCACTTGTTAACTTTAACACCTGATTATAACTATATAGTTATATACTTATATATGCATGTATAAATCAGTAAGTATACATTTGTGTTACACTTTAAATGCACGTATTATGTGACGAATTTCATGTCAGCATCATATATTCTTACACATCGTAATTGTTTGAGTATATATGTTTGTGGCAGAACTATTATTAGTAAAATAAAATATTGTTTATGCAGAAAAGTTGAATTCCTATATACTAGTTATTTTTTATATTTTTATTAATGGTAACTCTTTAAAAAATTTAAAAGTCCTAATATAAAATCATATGTACTATTACAATGCAATGAGTAATTAATTAAGTGGTAATGCTTTCGATACTCAAATCATGTTATTTATTAAAGAAATTGTGGTTAAGATACTATATCAATGATGTTTTAGTCGAATTATTCTAATTTAAGTGAAATTGGATTTGTGTAGCAGTGATGGTTTGTTTTTCCTCCATTTCCTTGCTTGTCTGAGCGTGACATAAGCATCACGGGCTTGACATGTTTGAGCACGTGAGTGCTACGGTCAGGGGTTTCAAGTATCACGTGATCCCTTTTTACTTGGCTTGTTTCCTTTTTGTTCGTTTACTTGGCTTGTTTCATGTGTGGTTAAAATGGGGCAAAGTCGCCCTTAATCGATTGATTTAATGCGAAGAAATACTAATTTTTAAGTAAAAATTAAGAATTTAAGTCTATATTCTAAATGGAATAAATTGATTTAAAAAAAATTAATTTTACAATGTGTCTTATTTTTAAATTAAAATATCGTAATAAGTACGCCTTGGCAAGGGTATTGGTAGGAAAGACGATGACGTGTCCGGAGATAGCAGCGATGATGGCAATGAGAGGCCATCAACCAAGCCAAACCGGTATGAGAAGCCAGATGATCAGAAGGATCGAGGATCCATAAGGTGCTACCATTGTGATGGTCCACACGTAGTGAAAGACTATCCCAAGAAGAGGAGCCGCCTCGATGCCATTGTCCATGAAGACGACGAGTCAGATGGAGAACCCGGTAGAATTGGTGCAATCGCCAGCATCAAAGGAGGGAAGCCGAGGGTAGTAAAAGTACATCGAAAGTGTTACCGATGTAAGGGGCCGCATTTAGCACGAGAGTACCCGGATCGAGTCAAGAAGTCTAAGGAGGACGAGCCCGAGAGTGATGAGGCTGCGAAGCTTGGCTCGATGATATTGAATTCTGCCAAGGCGGGGAAGGGCCAGAAGCAGAATGGGTTGATGTTTGTCGACATCAACGTGGCGGGACGACCGAGGAGTGCTTTGGTGGACACCAGGGCAAGCGATCTGTTAATGTCCAAGAAGGCTGCTGAGAAGCTTGGTCTTAAAGTTGTGGATTCAACTGGTAAGATCAAGGCTATGAATTCAAAGGAAATTCCAGTTGTGGGAACAATGCGGAAGATTGAGTTACAAATTGGGGATTGGAAAGCCAAGGAGAATTTTGAGGTAATCGAGTTAGATGACTTTGATTTTATTTTGGGACTAAACTTCCTTGACCTTATTGAAGCTCTCATCATTCTGTTTGCCGACGTCGTCTGTATCTTGGATCCGAGACAACGGTGCGTTGTGCCTGTGTGCCGAGACAAAGGGCGAGGAACCAAGAAGCTGACAGCCATTCAGCTTGTCGAAGATGCTCCAAGCCAAGGAGGCATCGAGTTGGAGGCGACAGTTGAGGATACTACCTTGGATGAGCGAGAGTTGCCCAAGGCAGTTGGCATGAAGGCCGTCGAGGAGCAACTCATGAGCGAGGTGGCTGAGGCATCGAACTTCAATGGGAGAGAAGTGTCGATAGGTTTTGCATTGCCGAGGAATAGTGGGGCATCAAACTTCAGGGACGAATGATTGATGTGTAGAGTAAATACCGGGAAAAGGAGTGAGGTACATCTTGAACACAGTAATAGTGTTTTACAGTTTGATTTGCCGGATTTGTTGGGTGTAGGGCGCAGAAAACCTAACCCATCAGATTGAGTTGCCAAGACTTGGTGCGGGCCGAAGCAATCTTTCAGAGTTCCGAGGGTTCGTTCGGTGTTCAATGTGAAGGCATCTAAGTTTGTGCACAAGGATCGAGAGAGTCCAGATTGGGGCAAGTCGGAACTGGTAGGAAAGAGTTCCTACGATCAAGATGTGCCTGGGACGAGTAATTTTGCATGGCGGTGCAAGCCAAGGCGAGCAGTCCTTATGGGGGGACAACCGAATCAGAGTCCGATGCTCTTTATGGGGAGAGTGGTCCTTATGGGGGGACAATCAAGCCAGATTTCTAGTTGGGGGCAAGCCAAGGTGCACGGAAGAAAGCTCCAGGATCGATCTCAACTTTGTTCGAGAGGCGCGATGAGGGCGTCGCCAAGTTTGGTGGGGGAGATTGTCACGGGCCGCGAGCTAAGGCCCAAGTCATTGGCACCACGGGGTGCGCACCAGGGTTCCCAAGAGGTTCTGTTAGAGATTTTGGGCCCAAAAGATTCTAGAAGGCATATCCACTTTGACCTTTGTAAACTTGCCTTGTATACATAGGATTTGTTACCATAGATAGAGGGGAATATTCCCAGGATTGTACCATTGTGGTTGGTGGGCTTCGATCATAGCCGTCGATGTAAATTTGTATAGACCGTCGGATTAGGGGGAACTCAACTATAAATAGAGGTCTTCCCCTCCTCATTTCATGTATCCAAGTTTCCAAGGAATAAAGGCATTTACTCTAAATCCTCTGAGTGTTCTTGTGTTCTTTTCTTTGTTCTAGAGCGTTCTTTCGAAGTTCTTCTTCGCTCATCTCGTTTGATCCGATTCCGCGTAGAACGCTTTGCGTTTGTCGGAACTTGGGAAGTTTGATCTTCCGAGAGGGTTGAAAAGGCTTACTTAGGCGTTTGTCTTGAGTCACATCGCCTAAGGCCGCACGGTGGGCTGGTTGGAACTCTAGCCACGTGACATCTTATTGGGTCTAGAACCCATGACCTAAAGGATAATGTTAAGGAATAAGATGAACAACTTGACCAATCGACCAAATGTGCTTGTTTAATTACTTTTATTTTTTAATATAATTACTTTTATCTTTTGAATTTTATAGCATTTAGTTTATTAAATTGATTTATGTTGTCCTATGTTTTTCTATGTTTATTTTACTTTTGTATAAGATAATAATACATTGTTTTATGAATTAGAAGACGTTGCATTGGTTGCCGATTAGATGTATTCGCTTCGACCCTTATTTCAATTATGTTTTAGCTATTTTTTTGAACGTATATTTGGTCAGATAATTATTTCATGCACAAGCGCATGCGAAAATTTTATTTACACAATCACTTTAGTTTTAGGGTTTAGAGACTTTATTTAGGGTTTAGGGGTTTAAGTGTAATAGTTTTGAATTTAGAGGCTATTGATAGAATTTTGGATTTATGGTTAAATTATAGGGTTTATTGATTAAAACCTAAATCTCTAACCATATTTCTCTAAACCTTAAACTCTAACCATGAACCCTAAATTATAAACCCCTACACTAAAATCATTAAACTCTAAATCCTAAACTAAAATTTTAAACTTTAAAATTAAAACATTTGTATAAATAAAAAGTTTCAATCGCCTGTGTATAAAATAATAATCAATATTTGGTCCGAGTGCAACAACAAGACTTATCGTAATTGGTTGGTTCTGGTCGGTTTTGTTTCGGTGAAGTTCAGGGGGTAAATAGCCTTTTATGGCGTGGTGTAGCTGTGTAATCTGGGAGTTGGAGATATTATTATTTTCGTAATATTATTATTAATGATATTCTTTTTTTACTAATATTATATATTATCCTTTTTTATTCTAATAAAATCTAATTTTTCTATTCTAATAAAATCTAATAAAATATATATATATATTGCATTCATACAATATGGGTTAGTTTGAATTCTTATTGAGGCTTTTTCTTCCTAAATTATATATTTATTTCATATAGCATATAGAAGGAAATTGATTTTATATAGAAGGAAGAAGTATAGATAGATTACTATGGATCGACTGAACCTATGACTATTCATGATTCCATAATTGAATAAATGTTCCAGACTAGAGGAATGTTATGGTAAAACTTCGTTTGAAACGATGTGGTAGAAAGCAACGTGCGACTTGAAGGACATGATCGGCTGTGGATGTCAAAACCCACCACTTTCCATTATGTAGAAATAAAGGTGCTTTTTGCTCGACATCCTTTGTTCTATTATAATCCGGCTTTTGTTGGGTTGTAATGTAAATAGTACAGGATGGAGCTCGAAGAGAAACATCTATTTTTCAGGGGCAAGGATCTAGGGTTAGTTAATGGAAATCAATAAGTTGGAACAACTTCGTAAGTCTATTTTTGATATAGAAATCGAAAGGCTCCGATTCAAACTATTTTCAAATCAAAAAGAAAATTGTTGGAATTGGTAAAACTCTTTTCCTTAAATTTATTTGTGACCCAGAGGAGCCGTATGAGGTGAAAATCTCATGTACAGTTTTGGACTAGCGATAGAAACAGTGATGTTATCATCGACTATAATTATCTAACAGTTCAAGTACAGTTGATATAGTTGAGGCGCAATCAAAATATGGTTTTTGGGATGGAATTTGTGGCGTCAGCCAATAGGGTTTATCGTTTTTCTAATTTCTTCTCTAGCAGAATGTGAGAGATTACCTTTTGATTTACCAGAAGCCGATGAAGAATTAGTAGCAGGGTATCAAACCGAATATTCAGGTATCAAATTTGGTTTATTTTACGTTGCTTCCTATCTAAATCTATTACAGTTCTTTACTTAGGGGGTTGGAATATTTCCATTCCATACGTATTCGTCCCTGAGCTATTTGAAATAAATAAAATGAATCGAATCTTTAGAACGACAATAGGTATCTTTATTACATTAACTAAAACTTATTTTTTTTGTTTATTTCTATCGCAACACGAATTTCTTTGTTTTTTTGTGTATCTTTGTATGCAGTATCAATTATTTTATGTCACATGTATTTTTTAATAAAACAGTAAAAATGAATTATCAGTACACATAACATAAAATTTTTGGTGAAATATATGAAAAGATACAGAAAATAGGCAAATGAATTTTGCCACTTACTTGTACATGGGCTGCACTCGACTATATAAGCAAGACACTTTTGTCTTTGTTTAATCACTATCACTACTTAATTGACTAGCTAAGCTACTTGGCTTTGGATCAACGCAAGGCCAGTGAATTATCAATACTAAATCCCCACTACCATACTCATTCAACCAAACCCATTGCTTCCTTTTAGGAATAAGGGAAACTGGGAAAGGGTTGTCCAATTCTAATGAACAATTAAGAATTCAAACAAATAAATAATTTGCCACTTCACCGGTGATTGGTTGACCGCTATTTATACTTGAATGCAATGGCTACAGATGACTTATTCCAAATATAAACCAATTTATTTATACATGTATATGTATAGATAGATAAAGCAATAGGAGTACTTTACTGTGGATTAAGTGATGCAGCTCAATATCAGCTTTATCCATTCTATTTTGGGCGAAAAAAACACTATATAAGTATTAAAGAAGAGGTCAAATCCATGTTTAAAACAAAAAAAACATGGTTAGCGAAAGAAAAGATAATAATAGGTAAATGTAATAATAAGGAGTAAGAGAGATGTGTGGAAAAGCCGATTAAACCAACCGACAGAGAAGGAGAAAGCAATGCATGGGTGTTATAGGTTGCTTGGCTTGGAATGCAAGGGATCATATAGGTATGGCAGTTAGAGCCACTATTTCACTCATCTCAATTGCACACACACACACACACACACTCCCCTCACTGGTTGCACACGACGCGACTCCCTTGGTTTGACCGGCGGCGCCACCACAAAGCCGAAGAAAAAGTCTCTCTCCCCCTCTCCTTCTCCTGCCACTTGTCACCTCACTCCCCCATTCCTCAACTCTCCATTTTGCTCTCTTCTCCCCTTCCCCTAATCTATCTTTCGTCCACAAATAACCGAGCCATTACTCTTACTAAAAACGAGGACTACCCCCCCTTCTCACCATACAACTCTGCAACAACCTTTCACTATACAATAACATTTTACGACTCACCCTTCTTTTCCATTCATTCAAAACTTCCCCACGTTCCTTTCTTCTTTATTTTCCTCTTCCGTTGAATGGCTTTAATAGTGGATCAACAATCTAACTTCAAACACTTTTGTAAGATTTGCAAGAAAGGGTTTGGTTGTGGGAGGGCGCTCGGTGGGCATATGAGGGCGCATGGAATAGGCGACGACACCGCTTCTATTGACGACGATGATCCCGCTAGTGATTGGGAAGACAAATTAGAAGGAAATGTGCCACCTAGCAACAAACGCATGTACGCATTAAGAACCAACCCTAATCGGTTAAAGAGTTGTAGGGTTTGTGAGAATTGTAGCAAAGAGTTTTTGTCCTGGAAATCGTTTCTCGAGAACGGTAAATGTAGCTCCGAGGATTGTGCCGAGTCGCTAGTGTCATCGCCGGGCTCGGACGTTGACGACGGAATTGCGAGGAGAGGGTACGGTTGGTCTAAAAGGAAAAGATCGTTGAGAAGTAACGTGGGTAATATCAATTCCATTTGCCCGTCAAGCGAAGAGGAAGATCTTGCCAATTGCCTTATGATGTTATCTAGCGCCACCGTCGATCCTTTCGTGACAGAACCGGAGGAGTCTTGCGCTTCCGCCAGCAAAGAAGAAGAGAGACGAAACACGATGAATTCAATTGCTCCTATTGCATGTAGGATACCGATGGAGAGGGCCAAAGGGTTGTTTGAGTGCAAAGCATGCAAGAAAGTGTTTAATTCGCATCAAGCATTGGGTGGACATAGAGCTAGTCACAAGAAGGTTAAGGGATGTTTCGCAGCCCGGCTTGATCATATGGATGATAGTCAAGCTGATGAAGAGCACGATGTTATGACGCACGAAGAGTTCTTCCCAACAAAATCTAGGTCACCTTTGCAATTGGATCAAGGAACTAGTACGACTCCATTGGCCTCTACATTGAATTTAAAAAGGAAATCAAAAGTACATGAATGTTCAATCTGTCACCGTGTTTTCTCATCAGGACAAGCATTGGGTGGGCATAAAAGATGTCATTGGATCACTTCCAATTCACCCGACACTTCCTCTTTGCCCAAGTTTCATCAGTTTGAAGATCACATCCAACAAAGACCAATGTTCATCGACAAATCCGAGCCGCTCGATCTTAAACTTGATCTCGATCTTCCTGCTCAGGCCGATGATCATGTACGTCGAAGCCACATTAATCAACTCCAACTGCAAGCTGACAACGATAACAACAATGATAAGAACAATAATTGCACTACTTCTCTGCAAAATGCGGATGACGAAGCAGACAGTAAGGCAAAGTTAGCGAAACTAAGTGAACTCAAGGACATCAATACGAGCGGAGCTTCATCTCCATGGCTGCAAGTTGGGATCGGTTCAACTAATAATAATGTTGACTCTGATCCTTAAATTTTGTGATGCAATATGGGAACATCCTCACTATATTTACTTGGAAATTGATTTTTTTGTAGAGATTTTGTATTTATATACTAAAAAGAAACTGTAATTACAAATTTAATCAAACATGTTTATTATTATCGGCATGTTTTGGTATTAGGCGAAGAGAAATGTCATGTTTGGTAAACAGGTTTTTGAGTCAAAATTAGAGGCTTGACCAGTCAAATCTACTAATTTAGATTTTGGTAAATAGAAGATTATAGTAGCGGGTTGGGGTGAAATCTCTCATTTTAAAAAAGCTACTTTTAGGAGCTTTTTGAGTTAAATGTTTGAATAAAAGACTTGTAAAGACTATTTCGTCCTTGATAATTATAATTTTTTTCTAAATAGCATAAATTTAAAAAACTAATAAAATTAAAAAAATCATAAATAAGAAATTAATATATACATATAAATTTAATAATTAATAAAATTATATTCAAAATATAATTTCATAAATAAGAAATTAACATATACATTTAAATTTAATAATTATTAAAATTATATTATTTTTACAAATAAAAAATTAATATATACATCATTTATATGTACTTAGTAATGATATTAAAAAATTAATTTTCATAATGTAATTAATATTAATATATACAAAATATTAATAACTAATAAATTATTCAAATAAGTATTGAATATAATCATATTCTTATATATCATTTTGCTTGTTTAAATAATTAAACAGCGGTCAACTATTAATTAATTTTACCACAAACTTCTATACAATTAGTTAATGCAATCTTTTAGTCAAATCAAATAATACTATCAGTTATTCGCTATTAGCTGATATAATCCTCTATCAATTATTAATCACCCGCTAATTGCCAAATAGGCCAAAATGAAATCCACAGAAACGGCTTACTCTCTTTGGTTCCGTCTTCATTTCAACTCTGTATTTGTTTTATCATAGTTGCATATATGAATTAATTACTTATCGATGATTATTTCAAGTACGTTCATTTGAATTTTATTTTCCACAATCAGACTTTTAAATTTTAAATTATGTATTTTTTAAGGCCCAATTCTTAACCTTTAAATTTTAAACTATAGACTATAAACTTTAAATCATAAATTTCTCAAATCTTAAAATTTAACCACAAACATTAAAATTCTGCTTAAACCCTAAAAATTAAGAATTTGTGGAAAATAAATTTTTACCACGGATGGATAAAATATTTTCCAATTAGTCATTACTATATAATTTATAAGCTATAACAATGTAGTTGTGACTTGTGAGCGTTGGAATTTAACAAGACATAAACACACAGGCCTTAGCCCAGTTGTTACCCACCAGGTACCACCCTTTTATTTTCTTGGCTTAAATAAAAAATAAGTGCTTAAAATTTATCATTTTTAAACTTTAAGTGTTTAAAGTATTTTTTTTGTAAAAATAGGTGCCTAAAATTTCAAAAATTATAATTTTAGGTGTCCGGCTGTTAAAAAACATTTATCCATTTAAAACGCGACACATGGCATGAATATTGATTTTTTAAATTATTTTTGAAAAAAAAACATTAAAATTAAATTTTAAAAATATCTCAAATTTACAAAAATATTCAAATCAGTCCCTAAATCCATAAATTCTAAATATTCAAATCCTCACCGCCGGCCGCCGTCTTCGACCCCACCTGTTCGGTCGTTGGACCGAGCCGTCCATTTCCCCCAACTCGTAAAATTTTAAGATTTTTTTGTAAAATTTTAAATTATTAAAAAATAATTTAAAGAAATTAAAAATGACACGTGTCAATTTTGTATTGGTTAACGTTTTTTAAACGGTAGTTAACAGCCGGACACCTAAAATTATAACTTTTAAAACTTTAGACACATATTTTTACAAAAAAATACTTTAGTCACCTAAAGTTCAAAAAAACATATTTCAAACATTTATTTTTCATTTAAGCATGTTTTCTTTATTGAGGGCTACGAACTATACGTTGAAAGTGTAAACCCAAACAATAATTCATTAAAATTGTATATCACAACAATATATATGTTCGACTTTGCTGATAATTTTTTTTGGATTAATTAGGGTCCGTTTGGTTCTAGAGAATAAAGATTATTTCCGTTTCATTTTTCAAGAAAATTGAAAACAGTGAAGAAAACGTGTTTAGTTGAAAATTAAAAAAATATTTTTAGAAAATGTAAAAAATGAGTGAAAATTTGACAACATAAAAAGGATGTTTTTATTGTTTTCATTGAAAATATTTTAGGAAAATAAAAAATATGAAAATAAGAGTTTTTTTAATTTTAACACGGGTTCAAATCTTTCTAATGCTATTTTTAAAAATTTTAGTTTATTTTCTCATATTTTATTTATTTATTATTATACTAATATTTTTTAAATATATTTTATTTAATTATTTAATAATTATTTTTTATTTCTATTTTGAAAAGCTAGATACCAAACATATTTTCACTATTTTCATTTTTGAAAACAAGTTTTATATCCTATTAACCAAGTATATTTTCTATTTTTTAAAAAACAGAAAAATAAAAATTATTTTTTAAAAATAAGAATTAAAAATAGAAAATAATTTCTAAAACTAAATGGATTATAACCCAGGTGACCACAACTTTAGTAATTTATACAGCTGGTGCGGACAAGTTGATTTCAAAATCATATATTTAGGGTAAAATAAATGGAAAAAACTTTGATACAAAGTCCGTGTAAATTTTAATTTACATGTGTCTTTTAGTTTTAGGGGTTAGGGTTTAAGATTTAGGGGTTTAGGTTGTATATTTTAATTTAAATACTTATTTTTGCAATGGTCAAAATATTATTAGACCAAAATTTATCAAGTATATAAAATATTCGACTCCTTTGGATCCAAACAGAGCTCTGTCTACATAATTAACCCTAAACCACGAGGGAGGTTAAGAGTAGTGACTGGTGGCTTTCCATCTCTGGGGACAAATGCAAGGGGAAAAGGTTTCAAGTGGAATCTTCCTACAACCATCACCTGTTTGACTTTGGAAGTTGCCCACTTAATCAACTAGCAATTAAAATAAAATAAAATAAAATAAAATAAATAGTAATTAATTAATTAACTAATTAATTAATTGGGTTTGGGTTGTCTCGTCTTTGGAAATATAGATTGTTTTTTTACAAGCAACTCATGAAAAGCCTATATAGACGGGTAAAATAATTACATCAAGAAGATAACGAAACATGCTTAGCATAATTAATCAACTTCAAACCAAGTTTACTTTGATATGTGACTGTAGATGCATTAAAGTAGGAGTGATCTTTACGGGTGGAATTGGAGCAAGCAAGGGTTTGGGGTTGGCCTGTGGCCCCTGGACTGACGACAAATGTGCGACGAGTGATAATTAGTGAACCTATTTCATATGAAACCCATGCCCATTCATTGGCCTGTGATTCCCACCGACAAAATATCATCATTTTCATAATCAGTATTCTAAAACTCAACTTTTACTTTGTTATAATCAGTACTGTTCCAACTCATAATTTCACGTGATAAAGTACCAAAAAGACTATTCGAGTAACTCGAAGTCGAGTTGAAATTCGCCCAACTCGAAAAATTGAATTTTACAGTTTTGCGATTTAGTCTCTAATTTCTTTTTTCTTCATTTTAAGTTCATTTTGACCAAATTTGAACTACATATTCCTAAACCGATGTAGAATATTTATTTAGCTTCAATTCATATTTTTTAAAAATAAATTTCATATTTTTCAATTTAGCCCCTTAACTTTGTATCATTTCCTCATTTCTTCAATCCATTATTCGTTTAAGTCAATTTTTGACCAAATTTGAACCACATGCTCCTAAACCACTATAGAATACCTATTTAGCTTCAATTCATATTTTTTAAAATTAAATTTCCTACTTTTGCAATTTAGCCCCTCAACTTTGAATGATTTTCCATTTCTTCAATTTCTCTTTTGTTTTAAGTCTATTTTTGACCAAAATTAAACCACATGATTTACTAACACTATATACTATCTATATAACTTCAATCATATTTTTAACAAATATATTCTTTTTTCAATTTAGTCCTTTAACTTTACATTTTATTCAATATGATCATTCAACTAAATTTTTTTGTAAAGTTTTTTCTTCACATCAATTCATTGACTCATTTATACTTCAATCAATATTTTATCCCCAAAAGTTCCTTATTTAAAAATAATATAAATATATTTTAAAAGTTTAGATGATATTTTTTTATTAAATAACATTACAAATCTTACTTATACATATGAAAAATAATATGAAGGAATATATATATATATATATATGCATATCTTATATGACTAGAGAAAGTTGCTTAAATTAGAATCAAACCGTATTATAACATGATAAATAATTACAATTAAATTTGTATAGAAACTCGAAAATTCGACTCGACTCGAATTTCATAAACTCGACTCGAATAGAAAAAATTTCAAATTAAGTTTGAGTTGTAAAATATGACGTGTCAACTTGAATAACTCGCAATTTTTTGACTCGACTCGATCGAACGCTCAACCCTAACATCTGCCTCACAATATTCGCTTTATTAACATTCATGCCTTCCTCCAAAGTTATACTAAATCCCCCCAATAATTTCAGCTGATATTAACAAATTAATTCCAAAATGAGTTATCAATTTTTCACATACTTATAGGTAAGATTTTATTCGATTTGAAGAAAATTAAATTTGAATTAATCGAATTGAGTTATTTGTGTTTTTTGATTTTTTTTTAGTTTGAATTGAATTTTATGATTCAGTGATTCGTTTGAATCGAATTACAAACTTATAAAAATATCACATGGGTTTTGACAGTTTCAAAAATATGTAAATCGGTCATTTCAACAAAAATACAAAATATCTTCGAAATTTTAAAAAAAAATCTAAATGTTTTAATAAAATTGACATACGTCAACAATCTCTAGAGCATGTGGTTAAAGCTCTCAGTTGACACGCTCTTTTCCCCTAGGTTGTGGGTTCAATACCTCGTAGGAGCAAAATTTCCCATCCCCTCCCATAAGTAGGAATTGTTAAAAATGATATATATATATATATATATTTCTTAAAATTCTTTAAAATCCATAAACATGTTAAATTATAAAAAAAAATAAAATTCTTCATAAATGATATATTTGAGGCTTTAAACAAATAAATGGTTAAAACTAAAGTATCTTATTTTTCTTTAAAAGAATTTTCAAATATATATGTTTTAAAAGAATTTTTAAATATATATGTTTTTAAATTTATATTCTCTAACTTGGAATTTATTTATATCGTTGACAATATTTTAATTTAATTTAATTTCTTTTAATTTAACTCGAGTGAATTTATTCCACTCAATTCGACTTGAGTTTCATTTTACTCAATTTGATTCTAAAAAAATTAATTGAGTTAGGATGGTAAAATATGATTAGTGAATTCAACTAATTCAATTTTTTTTCACTTGATTCAACACGAATTTCATTTCACTCGACTTATTTTAAAAAATGAGTTAAGATATGATTCATCACTAACTCCTACCCATAATAATCAAAATATCACCTTAGATGAAACCCTATAGCCAATGATTCACAATGATATATAACTTGAAAAAATATTTATTAATTTAAGTAAGTATGTTCTTCTTTGCCATTGCCGGATGAGTATAACTACTTCAAAGACTGTTTGAGGAAATTCATACTTCATAGTCCCTTATCAGAAATATATATATAAAAAAAAAAAACCATAGCACCTTGAGTTAGTGCAAAATCCACATCCTTTCATGCTTCACAGTACCCTGTTCCATGACATTCCCAAAAATGCCTATTCCAAATCATTTCAATGTCCGTGATGATTATCATATCCTAAATTGATCCAACAGGACATACAGCAGTTGTGAGAAGGTGACGGAGCCGGATGGTCGATCAATAGGGTGCCTATTGATGGACCTAGCCTACATAAAGCAGGCTCGTCTGTCCACCATTTGCATCCTCTTGTGTTGGGGCCAAGCCACACACATATGATGAAGATGTACGGGCAGCAAATCGAAAGGTGTTCATTGCAAAGCCAGCATTGTCATCCTTGCCACTGAACATGAACATGCTTTATACATTGTGCTCTAGTTTCTATGCCTTTTGAATGGGTCTAACTATGATGAAAAGACACGATCTTAATGTGCTCCAAATGCTTTTCCTTTACATCTATCATCTATGATAGTGTAAGAAAGGCCACCACTTCCTTTCCTTTTCTAAAGTTTCGTATTTTTTATATGGGATAATTGCAGTAGACACCCTCACTATGATCCATATTTTAAATTACTCCTTAAACTTTAAAATATTGTAATTTAGTATTCAACTCATATCAATTTGATCCTTCTATTAGCTTAACATGTAAATCAAGGTTAATTATTTGTTTGCTTATTACCTAAATTTTTCATATAATAGATATATGTGTGCTTATATTTTGATCTATGTGTTTTAAACATATTCCGTTGATCTGGACATGATTTTTTATTTATTGTTGTTTGTGTTAGTTAAAGTTATTCGTAACCTTTCAATCAGCAGCAACTCTTGAATTTCAAGGCTTTTAAAGCTGAAAAAATGGGGTACAAGCCGCATTTGATGAGAGGTAAAGACTTGAGAAAAAATTAAAGTACATTGGTTGAACTTCATACACCATTAAATAGTTGTTTCTGAGTTTGGCTGAAGCACACACCTAGAACATAACTCAATCAATAGGGCATAGATCTTTAAAAGATATATTTGTCGACGTGAAAGACTAGGATTGGGTTTACCGAACCCTAGCAAAACAGCATTTACTCCCCATACAAAACTCCTTCCTCAATGGGAGGTAGTTAGTTTCCTCCGCCGTTTCCCCACCCTTCATTTCAAGCAATAGATCCAAAATTAAAGGGGACTTTACCCTAACCATTTTGACATTATACTGCTCTTTTACTATTTTTCTTTTCATTCGTACCCCTATTATAATATACATAACCGTCCCAGCCGGCATGCTAAAGCTACCTGCACTAACAGTTGGCCTAAATCTCACCCACAAGGTGTAACAGATTCTCCAAAATATAAAAATAAAATGGACACTACTTTGGCAAAAAGAAGTATACATATTCATTAGTAGAATAATAAGAAGTAGTGTTGTAACGATATCATTTGTTTGTCATTTAGTTGTATGTCACAGCAAGGGGAAAAGTGGGACACCGTGTGATTTGGGTTTTCTTAGTCTGCTCCGTCGTTACAACAAACCCCAGCAATTTTCTTGACCATGTACAAAGCAAAGCAAAGCTAACCCACCGGTTTATTCTGGTAAACCCTCCCCTTTTAATTCCTAAGATACCCTTTAGGTTATAAAACTAAGGAAAAAAAGATTTATATTTTCCGTTGGTAAAGAAAGGGTGGTTTTGGAAATATAAAAATTAAGGAATTGAAGGGGAATAAATAGTAAATACGGAGAAAACGGGCAAAGTCTCGCATGTTACATGTCGCTCTTCATGCATAGATTTTTATTAATTTTTTATTTATTGGTATTTTTTCCGTTTTAAAACAAAATTAAATTACCCACTGAATCGAAAGAAAGAAGGAAAAATTGTAGTTTCTTTGTATATATCTCTTGGTGGAGGAATACTGGTCAGTTGTCACCTACTGCTTTATTTTAGTTTTTGCACTCTCTTTCCATGCTTCTCTAAAACTCTCTCCCTCAACCCAAAGACAGGAGTCCAGAATTCATAAAATTTTCAGACATTAAGCTCTGTTTCTGTTTTTTTTTTTTTTTGTAATGGAGAAACATAGGTGCAAGTTATGCTTGAAAAGCTTTGTAAATGGAAGAGCTTTGGGTGGTCACATGAGGTCTCATATGTTGAATGTTCCAATTCCTTCCAAAGTCGAAGAACCAACGAATCAACCGACTCAGTCCGAGGCAGCTTCAGCTTCGTATTCATTGGATGATGAAGAAGGGGAGAAAAGCGGACAGTTTTATGGGATTAGAGAGAATCCAAAGAGAAGTGTTCGCATGGTAGATCCTGAGTTTGTGGATGCTGGCTCGGTTGTTCTTCAAGACGGAGAAAGTGAGACCGAATCGTCTAAGAACCCAACTCGGAGACGATCTAAACGGACTCGGAAAATACTAGACCACCACCAACAACAACAACAACAACATGACGAGGAGGAGGAAACGAAGAAGCTTAAAGTTAATATCAACCAACTGAGTAAGACCGAGTCTTGGGCTGAACCTGAACCGGTGAGTTCCATCTCTGATACTACAACTGAAGAAGATGTCGCTTTCTGTCTTATGATGCTTTCAAGAGACCAATGGAAAAGCAAAGTACATCAAAATTACGACGATGAAGAAGAAGAAGAAACGGATGAATCAGAAGGGTACTTCAAATTAATCAAGGTTAATACTAGAACAGCTGGGGCTAAGTACAGATGCGAAACGTGCAACAAGGTTTTCAAATCGTACCAAGCACTGGGTGGACACAGAGCGAGTCACAAAAAGATCAAAGCCTACTCACAGGCAGCAACTCACGAAACAGAGTTGAAACCAGAAAATGTGGCTACTTGTTCAATTAACGAAAAGAAAATCCATGAATGCCCTGTTTGTTTTAGAGTCTTCTCGTCCGGACAGGCTCTGGGTGGACATAAAAGATCTCATGTAACTGGTCAAGTAGTAGCAACAGCCAAAACAACTATTAAAACTTCCAAAAAGTCGGGAGATGGTTTGATAGATCTTAACCTTCCTGCTCCGATCGATGACGATGATGCTAGCCAGATTGAAGTTTCCGCCGTGTCTGATGCCGAATTCGTCAACTACGTCAAGTGATGAAAAGGGGAAAAAATCCACATCGTCTTTGGAATTGGTTTACAGCAGTGTTTGATCCAAAGGCAAATAAATTTTGGTTGCTTTTTACCTATCTTTGGGATCTAAGATTTTTTTGCCACTTTGTTCTACACTGTTTCTAACCGTAATTCTTTTCTCTGAATTTGTCTCCTTAAGTTGTGTTTGTAACAACTGATCCTTTAGAACCTATATCACCACAGCACAGACCAAATATAAACCATGCTTTTGTTTATTTCACTGCTGGATTATATTTTCTGGGTTCTTTGATTTTAACTCCGTTGTTAACCTCAATGCTGAAATGTCATTCTCAGATCATGTTTTCTTTTCAAATTTAAAAACTAAAGGTAGCCTCCTCCATATGTCGCTACTGCCATTATTACAAATTCATCAAGAATTCTCTGCAATCTGTGTAATTTCATAATCATTAAAAAAATCTTTCCTTTCACAGTATTTTGGTGCCTTCTTCTTTCTGTCTGAAACTGTTTCATGCTTTACGTGCAAATCAGCTAAACCAGTAGACTAGGACAGGGACAATATTTAATTACTTTTACAGCCTTGGAGATTAGTCTTTCTTTCTTTTCTATTCACCATAAATACATTTCCATGCGTAAGATAAGAAAAGGAAATGTGATATGAAAAAAAGTAATGTCCCCTGTTTTTCTTAATTTTACTGACTGGTTTAGCTTGATCAAAGCAGAGTAGCTCGAGATCATTGGATCAATGAAAATAATAGATATAAAAACTTGGGTCACCTTCATTAAATTTGTAATAAAGGTACTAACAACTTTACACTTTTATTTTTTTAACAGAAAATATCCTTTGATTTTTTTTCGCTTCATACTTGATTTAAATTTTAGGGATATTTTTTTGGGTAAAACTTTGATGCACAAGCTGTGTAAAATTCTTAATTTTACACAAACTCTGTATATTTACAATATAAAAACCCAAATCCTAAATTCTTAACCTTAACCCTAAAAAACTAAACCCTAAATTCTAAACATCAACCTTAAATTCTAAACCCTACAACCCAAACCCCTAAACCTTAAACCCTAAACTAAAACTCTAATCCCTAAAACTAAAAGGCACGTGTAAACTAAAATTTATACTGCCTGTGTATCAATTTTTTTTTTTTTTTTTTGCATTTGATAAATGCATTTAGGTTATTTTATGTAAAGTAGGAAGAGGGTAGGCATGCGAGGGGTAGTAAGTTCCCTTCAGTCGTATTTAAAAAATATATATTTTTATACTTTCAAAATACTATTATAAAATCTATTTTGATTTTTAATTTTTATATTTTAATAAGTTATTATTTATTTTTTATATAAAAATCTCGATCGACTGAGATTTAACTTAAGTAGAAAGGTAGGAGTCGCATTACACAAAATTTTGGTTATTTTTTATCGAGAAAAAGAGCACGACTCTATTTCATTTTATATAAACGATATTTTTTAAAAGTCTCAATGTGATTGCATCCATGTTAATATATATTCAAAGTTTAACCCTTAATAAAAGAACCTAAATATACTAAAGAATTATAGCTTCGAGATCCTTTAATTTGCCTAGAGGTCAATTATATTTATGTTGTCTCATCTGACATGTATTTAAATCATGATACTTGTCTTGAAAATATAATATTTTCTATTTAATAAAAAACTCAACCTTTAAAATTTAACAACAAAATGGGTGTAAACTAGTTTTTGTGTGTCCAAATTGCAGCATGGAGACGTATAATAAAATAGAATTTATATAACCTTTTATAATACAAGTGAAGCAAGGATATGAAAAATGAGAGGAGCAAGTCCCGAGTCCTAACGCGGGATACGGGTGATGGTGGGGTGAATGAGCCATAAATCCCATGACTTTAAAAAGGAATCGTATATGGGCGTTGGAGGGGTGTGATGCCTTCAATGTTAAGATTGAATGCATATTTCATCTAATTACAAATTCATTTCTAAACAAACAAAGAAATAATAATCGAGCAAGTTGGTCAAGTTGTTAATCTTTATTTTATTATATTCTTTTAGATCATGAGTTCTATGACCATTAGGAGCACCCCTTCCTTCTCCTAAAGTTTTCATTTCCCCTCTTTAGTTAGGATTATAATTAGGATTATGATTAGAATTAAGACTTATAAAAAAAATAATCGTTCACGATTCTAAACCAAGTTAGGTTTAAAAATAATATTTAGAATAGCCACACTCACATAAACTCGGTACAATTAAAAATGCATTTATGATCAAATAATTTAAATAGTCTATCAAGAGTAAATATATTATTGGTAAGGAGAGTGTTTTTTTTAACAATTTCTACTTGAGTTAGGAGAAGGAAAATTTTGCTTCTATTGGGTCTTGAACCCATAACCTAGGGAAAAGAGAGGGTGTCAACTGAGAATTTTAACTATATGCTCTAGAGATTGTTGACAAAGAGTGTGTTTTTACCAATTCAATGAAATCGTATTTGCATGCCTCACGTGAATCCTCATGTCCTCACGGTCCACAGAGAAATTTAACACCTTTTACTGCTATACCAAGAACAGGAAATAACTTGATCAAATCAAAACAAAATATATCAATTATATATACAGCACTTATCCTAATATTTGCTTGCAAATATTAACAAGTATTTATTTGTTATTAAATTCATTTTTTACCAATATATTTTGGAAGACAAAAGTTATATTATTAATGAGTATATTTGTTATTAAAATCAAATTATAAACAGCAAAAACTGTAAATACGAAAAAGTACAGTAATTAAAGATAACAAGAGATAGTGCTTAAGCTAACGTGACAAGTGGGAAACAGAATCGAATTAAAGGGAAAATATATATTAACATTAAATTCCATCAACCTAAAGTCAAAATAAGTTCTAGATTTGTGCGAATTAAAAAAAAGTCAATACTTTCATACTAAGCATTTTTTAGATGATGCCACTTAATTTTCTTATACTTAACATCCACCCAATTCATATCACATGTTAAATGATAAAAAAAATGATTTTTTTTATTAAGTAGAAATAATTTTATTCTCAAAATAAAAGTTAGGATTCGAACTCACATAAAATGTGATAATATGAGTATTTTTTGAATCAAACAATATGACTAGTTTTGGTCACTCGACTGAATAGTAGATCTTAAAAAAATGTTGTCTTTTAAGTAAAGTTTTAAGCTCGAATTTTGTGTATGAAAAAATAGTAATGAAAGAACTTTTCCTTTAAAATGAGGTCCAAGCATAATCAACATCTTTGCGTCTACCTTGTTTAAATTGCATGCAAGATCAAATTAAGTAAAAAAGGAATATATTGTATTTTTTACATTTTGTTATTGGAATATTCACATGCATTGTTTTTATTTCCACCCTTATATTCGTTCTCTTCTTCCTTTTTTAGCTCTCTTTTCATCGTAAATAGACATTTAGGGATCATATTAGTTGATACAAGGCAAGTGGGTTTAATTAATTGTTGAACTTCCACTAAAAGGCTACCTTAATTAGTCCGTATACCATACATGCTTAAAACTTGGTTCTCGACAATATATTCTTCAACTATTGTATGATAATGCTGACCTAATCCAGCAGCAACGCTGTAGGAATAGCATTGGTTGAAAGATGTTGCGATGGGGTGGCACTTGTCTTACCGCTCAATTAGTTTATTTCAGTCAGTTATGTTGTCTGCTTTAAATTCAATTAGTGCTTCCAAGTATTGGTTTTATCGAATTTGGTTGTAACTATGGGTCGAGGAAGTTTGAATATAAACGAGACGGAGAAGCCGGCTTATGACTTGAAAAAACCCTCCATTAAAAGAAAAGAGGTCAACAATGCTCATCTTTTTCACTGCACTTTTTTCCTCTTCAAAGTTGTATAACCAAACGCTACTTCACCATCATTGAAACCCCACTTTGTCGCCTTTCCGCTTCTTGCTAGTCTAAAAACAGTAGCAGCATAGTGATTTACACACATCGCTATCATTAATTTGTAATGCTCAAGTGCTTCGTAATTTGAACAAACCGCACTCCGAGATGAATTTCTTGTTAAACTACTAAAGATAAAACCAAAAGCCTTAGCACTCAACTTGGCGTGATTGACGCCAGTTGCGTGTTTTATTCTAGTCTCGCCTTTGGTGATGCGAGTCTACCTCTATTTCTCTTATGGTGTTGCTCATTTAGGTATTCAAAGACACCGAGTGCATGAACTTGAAAGTTCAAAGTTAAAACAGGGTCTCTCTAGATGCATGCTACTGCATTTCTACTACAGGCAAGATGAGGCTCGCATTAATAATTTGTCACACTATTTGGTTGATAAATCTAGGAGACTCATCGCGTTGTCTTTATTGTTTTTGGCTATCAACATCGCACGATAAAACAAGCAAAAAAGTCAGACAGATTCATTAACATTTGTATGTGTCCTAACAAATTGGCCTTAATGTCTTGGTTTTGGAACTAACATTTTGTATTAGTAACTTAACTGCCAAACCAAACGAAAACCACATTTCGACAACCCCAACCCACATGCCAAACTAACATGCCTTTTTTCATTGGGAATTGCGGTGGAAAAGCTTTGCTTTAGTGTTTTCTTCGTTTGGCTTTTGTTTTCATTACGATGCTTGGCCTGTGATGTAACCCGGCAGACAATGGCTTCTCACTCGAATGTGATCCGAATAATGACAGCTTATCTTCCAACCCATTTTTAATTTTTACATATTTTATGTTCCCTTTACCTCTCCTTTTGAGTTATCTTTAATATTTGTAAGCAGCTATATATGTTAGCGTTGCCTTCTTATATTTTATTGGTTACAAACAGAAGAATTCTTCCTTTTTGGACAATTGTCTTTGGTTCACGCTACAAACACCATCATTTCTTGCCCCTTCCTATAAGTCATGTACACTCAAAGGCAGTGCCTGTATGTCTCACATGTGAGCATCTATCTATCCAACCAGAAACCCATTTGAGAAGATGCTTAATTTGAGCAAAATTTGCACTTCTTTTTCCTTCACTTCCATCATATCCATTCACCCTGGATCAAGCAAAGGCACGTGTTGGGTCGTGCAGAAGGAGAAATGGGAAACCTGTGAGCACTACATAGTTAAGTTATGTTGCTGTCTAAGCTAAGAGTCTCTTGGCCTTGAGATCTGCTTTTTTGGCTGCTGGTTTCAAGTTTCACTGTTGTTACTTCATTAGGCATTTGTTCATTGTAAATTTCTGCTTGTTTCCCGGGACTATTTTAAGATACCAAAGAAAACTGGTGAAGCATGCATTTTCAATGAACCAAAGAAAGAGGGAAAGGAGTTTTTTTTTTTCTGGACCACAAATGAAAATGAAAGAGCGATTATTTACCGCATAAAATTATGGAGATGGAGAAGCCTTTCCTGCACGTTAGGTTGAATTACATAGCAAACTCTTGACTCATCCTTTTTAATTCCCTTAACGCTTGCTTTTACTTTTTCTTCATCTCTATTAATACGTCGGCTGCAGATCAACCATATATCCGTATCACTACCCTTGAAATTGATTGGAAATTTGACTTTACTTTGGAAGGAAATCCTTTGACAGCTGAGGCTGATCTTGTCTTGTTCAGAAACAAAAAGGCTTAGTCATTTCTTCTAATTAAGCTGTGATTAGAACCGTGTAACAAGACTTGACCATAACACAGTGGTAATGGGAAGTCTATTGGAAATGTTGACATATAATATTATAAGTAGTTTCTAGCTGAAGGGAAAGTAAGATCAAACTTTTTTGCACTCTCAAACAACTGGTGGTATAAACCAAATATCGACTACTACTTTTTTTCAAAATGACAAATTTGCTGCTTTAAAAGGGTCGAATGCACTAAGTAGTGGGTCGAAATGGTGGGTTTAGTGGGGTTCTTTTACTTACTGTGAAGCTTTGAAAAGCTCGGCACAGCAATTAGTTCCCATAATTTTCTTATTATAATTCCACAAGGGGAAGCACTTGTGGACAAAGCAAGAGTTTTAGGGTTTTTTTATATTCACCCGTATTTATCTATTGGTCGATTGATCTAAATGGGGTGCATTAGAGAGGTCTATTAGGGGAGATTCTCCTAACACAGGTTGCTCAAATCATAACTCATTATTCAAATTTCTAACATTACTTAAAGGATCTAACATTTAGTCTCGATATTAAATAGTTTTAAGGGCTTCTTAATATACGCTGGCACTGCCAAATCATGCCTACCCATTACGCAATGGACTTTGAGAAATTAGGCTTTGGTGACCAATTGGCCTATTCAATTCAACAAAGTGGCTTACTTTTCCTTGGATCTATCAGTTAGCTAAGGACTTGATGATATGGTTTATTGTGTGTAGATGTTCTGTTTCTGGCTCATAGCCGGTAAAGTTGGTGCTGAAGAGCATTTGACTTATGATGAACGGAATAATATGTGGAATAGTGTTATAAAGAAATTTCTATAGCTTCAAAGGTTTTAATAAATACAACTATATTGCAACGACTAAGATTCTGCAAGTAGGAATAAACACATTTTTAATAGTATTTTGTATTTAGAACATATTAAAAAAAGTTTATGATTCTAACATTTTTTTATGCTACCCACCCCAAAGCTTAGTAGGTATATCGGTATATGGTGGCGCTGGAGACCAAAGCCCAACAGCAACCGATGGGCGCACTCTACAGTAGCCCATGTATAGGCCTCCCATCGAGTAGAATTTTATCCAAAAAATGAAAACCCAAACATAATAGCCTTGGACTGCGGAACTGGAAACTCAGTTCACTGCAACTGCAATCGCATGCATTTTTCAATCAATTCTCAAAATGCCCATCTTCTCCACCCCGTGTTATCTACAAGCTAAAAAGCCAGGGCCTTGTCCGCGTCTCTCCAAGACTTTCCCCCCAACGCCCTTCGTCGTAAGACCGATCCGCAATGGAGGGGAGGGTTCAGTCTAGGCGTGGATTTGGGTTTGTGCCGCACCGGCCTTGCCCTTAGCAAAGGTTTCTCTGTTCGTCCCCTCACGGTATTATCCTTTTTCAAACTTGTTTAAATTTGGTTTATTTTCCTGCCTTTTCAACGTTTTCATACCTTCTAGGTTTCGAAATTGAGAGGACAAAAACTTGAGCTACAGCTGCTTGACATGGCTGAAAGAGAGGTTTACCAATTACTTTCCCTTGTAATTGAAAGATTTCCTTGAAAATGTTGCTGTAATGGAAGATGAATATTGCAGGAGGCTGATGAATTTATATTTGGGCTTCCTAAATCTTGGGATGGAAAAGAGACTCCCCAATCCAACAAAGTTCGCAGTATTGCCGGAAGGCTATCTGTTCGAGCTGCCGACAGGTAATGTCTTATGTTTCCTCTTACGCTCTTAACTCAATTTTGTCACTAGTCATTCGGGTGGATAATAATTTGCCTTCAAAATCACTTCTCTCTGTGTTTTTATGTGTCAATATTTTCACTCAAATTCAGGGGTTGGAGAGTGTATCTACAGGATGAACATGGAACATCATCCGAAGCTGGATACAGGATGATTAACTTGTACTAACAAGTTTACCCAAATTTTATATTCCTCTACCTAGCAGTGGACTGGAACATGATTCTTTCACTTGTCTTTCAGGGGTCTCAACCAGTCTGCTCGCCAAAAAAGCTCCAATGCTTATGCTGCTGTGGTATGTAATGAGTCCTCCTCCTTATCAGTGATCACATTTTTAGATTTATATGTTGAAGAAGATACTGTATATCTTCTTTTTCCTTTATGTTTTATTATACTGTATTTCTTCGATGTTGATGGTTGCAAACTTTCTTTCATCATGTGAAGTAGACCATGGATTATGATCTCCCTGTAGATATTACTAGAGAGATATTTTGCCATGTCTGGCGAAGGCAGTGAAATTGTTTTGCCCAAACAGATGGATTTGCAAGAAAAACTTAGAAGAGGTGCACCACTGGACATTGATTTTTCATCAGAAGAATTTGTTGATTGACAAACAGAAACCCTTGTTTTCTGCTGTAGGCAAAAGAGGATTGAAACTGTATTGATTCTAGTGTTTTTATGTAGAGTTGAGAAAATGTGAATCTAGAAGTGCAGATGGAGTGCTTTACAATTGCCGTATATACAGCTCCTCTAGACACCATTTTTCTCTGCCTCCTCTCACCTTCTTCTACTCAGATCTCATTCAATTTGTTTTCAAATACAATGTCTATATTATCCAGACTACTCCCCATCCATATATAGAGTGTATTGAGCGCTTAAGCATGTTCGATCCCATATTTTCATGTATATTGTACTAATGACAATGTCAATCGAGCTAAACTCAATTGACATTTCTTTTAAATGTAATTAAATGAATAGATTGAAATTTTAGCATAAATATATCGATATGTTTATGGTAATCGATCAATGTCTAATTAATTGACTCTTAAATTCATAATTTCAAAACATTTCTATTTAATATGTTTTAGTTTTTTATTTTGGTGCTTGATTGGATTGATTTTCTTAATTTTATATAGTGTTGTTCTTTCATATATACACTTCTTATATATTTTCTTATTTAAGAGTTGTTTATTTGAATCTCAAACCTTTCAGAGGTTCTGGTGTGTGAATCATTTGATAATATAACATTGTAGAAGGTGATCAACTGGGTAATTCACCATTACATTGTTAGGGATTTAATTAAAATGAACAAATTCTTTAATAGTGATGACTAAATTGAGATTACTTTTTGTGACCAAAATTAAAGCATAAGAAATGTTGGATGACTATTTAAGAAGTTTATCCAATACAAAAAATAGTTGATACCTAATTTTTATTATTATTATTAATGATACCTACCTTAATATCTAGAGAGAGAAAAATGGCATATGTGAAAACTGTAGGGATGGTTTGGAGTCTAGATTTCATTTATTTTTTGAATGCTCATTTTTAAGAGAAATCTGGAGAGATTCTCAGACTTTGTAGACTGACTCGAGCAGTGCTGAGTTTGGAAAGAAGAACTAAACTGGGCTATTGAAATGTTGAAGGAAAAATTTCTCATTGTGTTTATCATAAGATTAGTTTGGTAAGCTCATATATACTTTGTGTGGGAGGAAAGAAATCGAAGGCACTTTAGTAGAATTATCAGGAGTTGTATAGATATACTGGATTGTATAAAGAATATTGTTTGTATTCGTTTGAAAAATAAAAATATTTATATGGAAACTGTAAATAGGAGGCTTTGTGCTGATTGGGATATCCTTTGATGGCTTCCCAAAGGCAAGTTCCTTAGGTTTTTTGTAGCAACTTTTGTTGCTTCTTGGATATAATAAAATTTGCTTATCAAAAAAAAAAAAAAAAGGGAACCGGAAACGACCGCAGTCAACTCGGAAGCAGACAAACGTCACTGTCTCACGGTCTTCCTTTTAAGCTCTCTCACTGTTGTCTTAATCTCCATCTCCATCCCTTTTTTCTCTTATTTCCTATTTCGCCGGAGGCCAAAGCTGAAACCTCGCCGGAAGCCGCCAATATTTCATGTCATCGGCGCCCATCTCACTCTATCTTAGCAGGATGAGCATCGGCGAACTTCTCGTCATTGAGCCTCAAGAGTTTCAGTTTCCCTGTAAGCATCTTCCGAAGTCTTTATTTTTTATAAAAAATTATTTAAGTTTCGCATTGCTTTCCAGATCCATTTCTTCTCAACTCCCTCTATTTTCGAATTCTTAACATTTGTTGTTCCTGAATTAGTTTATTTGAGAAAGCAGATTTTCTGTTCTCTAAACTTGTCTAACAAGACCGACAATTATGTGGCTTTTAAGGTAATCACGCTATTTCTTAAATCTCTTTTGTAAAGATTTTTGCTAAAACAGAAAGAAGTGAACTTCTTCTGGGTAAATTAGTATGGATTTTGTTGTTTTTCAGGTCAAAACGACGAACCCAAAGAAGTACTGCGTGAGGCCAAACACTGGAGTTGTGCTGCCTAGGTCTACGTGCAACGTTATTGGTCTCTCTCCTTGTCCCTCTCGCACAAAATTTGGACTTAGCTATAGTTATTTTAGTTAATCGTGTTTAATGTTTAGTTGTATTAAATTATGTTTCTTTTTTCCTTGTGATAATTTCATGACAATCAATCATTAGCTTTGTTGTCAACTTTATCGTTACCTTTCTGTAGTTAAAAATGGTTTATTTATGGAACCAGTTACAATGCAAGCTCAAAAGGAAGCACCTTCGGATATGCAATGCAAAGATAAGTTTTTACTGCAGTGTGTGGTCGCTAGTCCTGGAGCTACAGCGAAGGATATAACTCCAGAAATGGTATGATGCATCATACTCTTCTGGATCAGATTTTAAATTTGGGCTTTTGTCTTCTAACCATTTTCTTTTTGATGTGTTAGTTTAATAAGGAATCTGGGCATCAAGTTGAGGAGTTCAAATTGAGGGTTGTTTATGTAGCGCCTCCTTAGCCTCCTTCCGCTGTTAGAGAAGGATCTGAAGAAGGCTCTTCACCTAGGGCTTCAGTTTCAGACAGTGGTAGCTTTAGTGCTGCAGAACTTTCATCTGTGAGTTTCCCTGCCACTATGTTTGACGTTGAATGGTGTTCTGGCTTTATTGAGTTATTGAGTGGAAATTTACAAGGCAGTTTTAACATTATCATGAACTACTAATAATTATGGGGTTCATTTCTTCCATGTGGGAATATCTACTTCTAAGTTGTAGTCTATTTGGTTGGCAATATCTTCTTTCAGATAGGTTAGGTGTCATTTAGTCGCCTCTAATGAAAATTACTTTGTATCAGGCTTGTGTTTGCAGACCTCACATGGTGGTACAACAAAGAGAGCAATATTAGTACATTCCTTTAATGTTATAGCAACACTTTTGTTGTAAGAGAGTGATTTTCTAGTAACAAATGAATTATCTTCATATTAAATGTTCTACAGCTGGGCTGAACATGTATTATCGCTTGGACGGCGATATTACCTAATTTTTTTCCTGTCACGTTTTCTTGACTTGTTTTTAGACCTGTTCTGAGGACTATCTAGGAGTGTAAAATTACTCCCACTGTCAACAAGGATAATAAGGAACCTTGTCTCCTTTCTTTTCATATGATGAAGAGTGCCCCCTGTGCTGTATAATCCTATAGTCACTGAAATACCTCGTCTAAAAGACGGTTCCGACTTCTATTACAACCCCAAGGAGCCATTGCCTGATTTAACGAATGCAGTGCTATCTTCTTGTCAAATAACGAATGCTAGTATATTTTTTATTATTACTTTGACGTCAAAAGATTGATGCTATCCTAAACATTTGCATTTATCCAAATAAAAGGAAAGCCTTAAAAGATTGATCCACGGCTGTGGCATTCTTATTCTGAAAGTTACTTCCAATTGCAGACAAAGGCTCTCATTTCAAAGCTAACCGAGGAGAAAAACTCTGCCATTCAGCAAAATAACAAGCTTCTGCAAGAACTGGTAAGTTACTCAGTTTCTTGCGGTACTTTGGAGTTCAGCCGAATTAGGACACCAAATGCTAATATGTTATAGCTATATTAGTGCATAAACATTTCATCACGGTCGCTTTCCAGTTGTCAATAACTTATCATTGCCTTTATGTCCATTGCTCCAAGTCCAAGGGTTATGTTCATTGCTACCTTACGTCGAATTTAATTTGCAGGAACTCTTGAGAAGTGAAGCCGAAAGAGGTCACAGTGGTATTCCATTCATATACGTAATTATTGTTGGCTTAGTTGGCATCATTTTGGGATAGCTCTTGAAAAGAACATGACTGCATACTGCCAAGGTACTCCCTTGTTCTTCGATGCGCCTTATCGGAAAAAAATGAGATGTAGAAAACTGGAAAATCAAATATTTTGACTGATGAGCTTTAGCTTTTGTTGAATGTATTACTTACAATGAACTTATTCCTCATTGTATCGCCATGCATTGATTGATCATTCCAGTGGGAATTACTGGATTTCCTTGTTGTGGCCAACTTCTCTGAGAAAACTCTCTAGTTTTTTTTTTTTTTTATATCAAATTATAGCATAAATTTGTACGAAATCTACTTGAATGCGTTTATATAGTAACAGAGTATTGAAATTTAGTGTGGTTTATGATCACTAGATTCTATTCATTTCAGAAGGGAACATCTTATAGTTGCATTCAGAGTCTAGCTGGATTGTGCTCTTAAGTGCAGTAAAGTTTTTGCATTGCTGTTTTCTTTTCATCTATAAGATTAAAATCCAATCTTACTTAAAAGAGCATTGAATTCTTTACCCTTCAATTGAAATAGGTTGGTCATTAGTTAGCCCAATTTATATGATATTATGAACCCTTAAAAATGGCCCAAAAAGAATTTTAAAATTTGATAGTAGCTATAACATTCCTTTGTTGGATATGAAATGTTCCACTCCGTGATTTTATTAGGTTTAAGTGGACTTCGTATTCAATTGATTTGGTTTACGTAAGATTTAAATGGGACTAGGGTAAAATTGAGTGAGTTTTACTATTAATATTTCAACAATTAAATCGTAAAATTTATCAATACCATTATGTGTAAATTTGTCAAATTATTCTAATGTATTTATCATGTCGATTCAAAGTAATGACTATATGAATGAAACACTATATTCGAACGTTAGATAATTAAAATATCAATCATTAATAACTTGTGAAATGTGTAAAACTAAATTTTACACTAGTATAGGTGGATCTCTTCGCAATTTAAATTCAAGTTAAACGTGTTAGAACCAAAGCATACTTAAAACATTACAGGTATGAAAACTAACCACATGTCAAATTATCAAGAACAATAAATTAAATGCGGAAGCGTACCTGAATTCATTGATGGATTGATAACCTTGAATCCTTTGATAAAGATCGCCTAAAAGGTGGTTGTGATCTTCCAAGAATATATGTTATCTCTTGATGTAAAATTTTCTGACAGGGAAGGAGAGAAAAATAAGTTAAAATATTTCTTGGGGACCACTACCTCTTTATATAAATTGAATTAAAAACAGTTTATTAATATTTATAACTACGCCTCTCATTGAGTTATAAATATAACTTATGGTATCTATACTTTTAATTCTATGACAATTTAATACATATAACACGTGTAACATACTTGGTCACTTAATTTTGTATCATACTTTATAATAGCAATATACATTATACATATGTGCCCACAATTGTGGATTTTAATCCAACAATCTCCCACTTGGGCAACATATGTTTCATGACAAATGTATAACCTTATGAGCTCAAAATTTTGCTATCATACAATAGGTACTCTTTAACAATCTCGTCCATCAACTATATCCATAAAGGATCAAAGCGGTCTTCGCCATATCATTTATGACTGGACCCATCAATGGTCACGTATATAAATATAGTCAAATAACATAGATCAATCATTGATGTGTAGCATGGAAAATTGCATGAAATGTGAGCCGAACATCTCTATTTCCAACTGGTCCTCCTAAACCTTAGTGAGATCAAACTTTACTAAATTCAAAGTGTGCATAAACCGAAAGAACTTTATTTCTGTAGAAAATAATCTTAAAATATCCTTAAACTGAAGTAACTGAAATTGTCTAAAACGAATGAGCATTTTTCAAAATTATAAACTCCCACTAAAATTAAATATCCTTAAATAACATTACACCCACATGAGTAGGTGTGCTCATGAAAGACCTAGTGTGATAGTTTCTTAATAAGCGTACAGTTATGAAGTTTGTACTAGCATGTTCTATAGACACACAACCACTCTAAATTTCCTTTAACAACTAGGAACTTAATATTTATGTGCTTCAAATTTGAAGTGTTCCTATTTTTTATAGAATAAATGAATGCATATTTATTGTCACAAAATAACTGAAGTGACATTTCTATTCAATCTACAATTAGCAGCTTATGTGACAGAATTTTTTGCATCAATATTCTAATAGAATCGAAGCCTGTAAATCTAGTGATCTCTAACTTATCAGAACTTTGATATGTGAGCATGCAATTTTTTGTTCTCGAAAGATATCTCATAACCCCATTAGCTGCTACCCAATGGTCCATAGTAGATTAGCTTAAATATCTGTCTAACATTCCAACAATGTATGCAATACCCGAACGCATACATACTTAAGCATAAATTAAATTCCCAATTGCTTATGCATATGGAATCATTTATATTTTCTAAATTTTAAGGTTACTTTTAGGGCATTGAGTAAGACAAAATTTGTCTTTTTTAGCAATATGAATATCACTTGGTTTACTCTCACTGAACTTGTAGTATATACAATTTCAATCAAATTTATCTCAAAATCGAATGAGATAATCAATATAAAATTTATAATTTCATTAATTAGAGTCCTACTTAAGCTCATAGATAAATTTCTTTAATTTACATATCATTAATTTTGTATTATTAGACACAAATATATGATTGTACCATATAATTCGTTTCTTCAATGTCACCATTGAAAAACACAAGCTTAACATCCATCTTATGTAGCTCAAGATTAAAATAAACAACAAGTTTCATGATTATCCTGAAAGAGTCTTTCAATAAAACTGAAAAGAAAGTCTCTACAAAATTAATGTCTTCTTTTAGAGTATATCCTTTAAATACAAGGCATCCTTTATACTTATCCGCATTACCATTTGCATTCCTCTTGATTTTAAATATCCATTTACAATCAATTGATTTGCACTTTCAAGTAATGGGATGAGTTCTTAAACTTTGTTGTCTTGCATAAAATTATACTCTTCTTATATGACGTCAATCCACTTTTGAGAGTTAAAACTTTTATGGTCTGACAAAAAATAATTAAGTCGTCTTCTATCATTCTATTGTTATCTTTATTTTCTTGAAGAAATACAATATAATAATTTGAAATAGTATTTTTCATTCCTCTCGTGGACCTCTTTAATGACACTTGTTTTTGAGGTTATTGAGTTTGTTCTTCTGAAACAACTACCTTATCTTACATGAGAGTTCTTCAACTCCCTCCAAACTCAACATCCTAAAAAATTATAGATCTCTCCTTAAATAATTTTTAATTATGGGATCATAAAACTTACAGTCCATGGATTACTCAAAATAGCCGAAGTAGTTGCTCGCTTTTGAAGTTTAATTACTTCACATATATCCTAACTTGTTATAAAAGAAATCAACACATTGTAACTTATTGTTGTTTCTTTTGAGTTGGACCCTTAGCAACTTTATTCTAATATTTTTTATTGCCCTTATTCTTAGAGACACCGACTAAATGAGTACTTTTACACTTATGATGCTTCAACTTTTCTTCATCTTTAACACAATGAGAAATGAGCTCAGATAGAGCCTATTTCTCATTTTTACAGTTGTAACTTCTTTTTATTTCGTTAAACTGTATAGGAACTATTAATCTTCCTTTGGATCGATTAATACTAACATAAGCTGAATTACATGCGCAAGACCTTTTATATTTTAAAATAAAATAATTTCCAATATAGAAGTAACTTCGATGACTTAATGTTTCAATTAATTTATCTCAAAATATATAATATAAATATATCGATATCCAAATTTAAAATTTTGTAACAGACAAAACTGAAATTTCTGATAACACTTAAGTTTCTGAAATAACTCAAAATAAAGTTGTCTGAATGAGGCTATCAAAAATCGAAAAATCAAAATCTTTGACCGTTTCTCAAAATATACCTAGCATGCATTTGCCATTTTTATTGTTACTATAAAACATAATGCCAAAAATTTATAGATGATTAAAATGGATTTACAAACAAACCAAATTAAATCTATATTCCATATTAATAACAACAAATGCATTATAAAACCAAATTATACTGTTCCAATAACCAAGAAACCAAATATGAATATGATTAACAAATTGCAATATCAGTAGCACCATGAAACTTCATTCAATTCAAACGCACATGTATTCGAATCTTAATTCTTAATACATATCAAATGCCAAAATCATAGACATGTATAAATCTATTGCACTAAATCATAATATATGCATCGTCATCTTAATAGATAAAACACTGAAGAATTTAATCTAAAATATTTTACGGCATATGTTTTCCAGGATCAAAAACAAATATATATATATATATATATATTCAATCTTGTAAGGCACAAATAAAGATGACAATATCAAATATTTAACTTGAATCTGGAGCAGTTTTATCCTAATTTGTCTTTAACTACTAAATAAACTTTACTATGTACATTAATCAATGTCATAAGTTTTGGGAAATAAAAAAATAACCAGTAGTTTAAAGTAGAAGCCAATATAGCTCAATATAAAAGTGATGGGCGGCACAATCATCAACGGAACACAGAAATCCCTCACCTTTTATTATTATTTATGAAATTAATAATAAATAGAGATCAAAACATGAAAAAAAACCCATATTATTTAAATCTTATATGTATTCTATTTGATCTAATGTAAAATAACCAGAGAAAATATATGATGCCAAGCTTCAAGTAGAGTCCAAAACACAAAAACAAAACTGTCCATCAAACCATGCGGTAAGATCCACAAAACTTTAACCTAAACTTTGTAGCATCGATCTTTAATCCAAACACCAAATTAAAAATATTAAATCAATAAAATCTTAAGAACGAATCAAATTAAAAAATAAATTAATTGATTCTTAATGACGAGATTCTGGTGTCAGTTGTTAGAACCAAAACATACCCAAAACATAACAGGTATGAAAACTAACCCCATGATCTATCATGTCAAATCATCAAGAATAATAAAGTAAATGCGGAAGCGTATCTGAATTCATTGATGGACTGAAAACCTTAAATACTTTGATGAAGATCGCCTAGAAGGTGGTTGTAATCTTCCAAGAAGGTGGTTGTAATCTTCCAAGAAGATAGTTGTCTCTTGACGTAAAACTCTCTGACGGAAAAGAAAAAAAACAACATATTTTTTGGGACCACTGCCTCTTTATATAAACTGAATTAAAAACAATTTATTGATATTTATAATTCTGCACCTCATTGAGTTATAAATATAACTTATGATATATACACTTTTAATGTCATGACAATTTAATACATATAACACGTGTAACATAATTGGCCACTTAATTTCGTGCTATACTTTATAATAGCAACATACATTATACATATGTGCCCACAATTGTAGATTTTAATCAAACAAAACGTTCAAAAAAAAACATGCAACATATATGACCACAACTGTGAATTTTAATCCAACAAAACGTTCGGAAAAAAACATGCAACAGTTGATAAACTTGAAAGGCAGTGCTCTACAGAAATAATTTCACATGTCAAACCGGCAAATTGTTTCATTCTCCATTTAGCATTTTTCAAGTTATACATAATATTTCTGTCAAGAAAAAAAGTTATGCAAATAATACAACCAGTTGGTATAAAAATAGTGGAATAAATGCTATATAATATATTTAAGAAAGGTTAGCATGACACATCAGTACATATATAAACACTCAAGATATTAACATATTTAAAAATAATGTTGTATTCATATTTGCACAACTAAAATGAAAAACATAAAACATTACCACATGGACTTTGCTTCAACCTCATCATAATTGATTTTGGTGGTTATGCTAATCATACTGATTATTGATGCTACTCCTCATATTGTCGGTTCCACTACTCATCTAACATGTTTTATTTACTTTTCATTGCTACATAACATCTAATTTAAGAGCGAGCACATTTGGTCTGTTGATCAAGTTATTTATTTTTGTTCCTTTATTTCTTTTAGGTCATAAATTCTAGACCCACTAAGAGCACCATTCTCTTCCCCTCTAAGTAGGATTAAAATTAAGATTTGTCAAAAAAATATTTGATATAAGAATATCATAAGATCATAATTAATTTAGGTATTTGTCCATAAATATATAATTATAACACTAACTCAATTTTTTGTTTTAAAAAAAAGTTAATCACCTGAAGGCTATTTTTTTCACTTGGTAACACAAAATCATTTTCTATCAAATCTCTGAGATATAATAGTTTATTAGGATAAATGAATGTTTGACCGGGGTACATTCATCATTTGGTAGACAAATGATACAGTGGGCAATGGTTCAACACTTGTGGGTTTTTTTTTTCTTTCTAAAATATCATAATTGTATTATTGGTGTGATGGAGGCAAGAATTGGAAGACACAAACGAGGCAGCCAGGCAAATCCTCTTGGGTCTCATTTCACATGGACTTGTCTGTTTAATATATTAAAGTGTAATTACCAATGCCATCCAATAATGTGTTACTGCCAAATCAATTATGCGTTTCTTTTTCTTAATTCTTAATCATGTCAGCTGGTTGACATTTAACGAGATCTTTGGCCATGCAAAGTCCCCTGTGAGTTGTGACTGCACCAAATACTTGCAAGAGAAAGAAAGAGATAGGGGAAACAAAGAAAGCCCGATTGCGTTAACGGATGGCCATTGGCCTATTCAATATTCACTGCTTACTTTTAAGTGTCTGGTAGTGGCAGTGACGGACGCAAAATTTTATGTTAAAGAGTGTACTTATAGAATTCTAAGGGCGAAAATAAATTTTCAATTCAAAATACATAGAAAATTTGTAAATCATATAAGAATTTTAAAATTTTAGATGGGCTACCGCCCCTCTAGCCCTGTCTAGGTCTTGGTATGTATCACTAACATTGTGAGGGATGCGTTGTTTCTAAGCGACTAAAGGAAATGGAGAAAGCAAATGAATAAAACAATGAGGGAGAGAATGTTAAAAAAGAAGATATGGTGGGCAGGGCAAGCATCTACTAAAGTTGAGAGCCTAGGCTACATGATAAATTGTGTGTGATGAAAACCCTAACGTTTTATTTGCTGACGCACACCCTTGCATCCCCACCTTTCGCTTTTCTTGAGCATATTTTTGCCTTGGATGCTCACTCACTCGCCTTTAATTATCATCTTATTATTTGTCGATGCGTATTCTTAACTCTGCTAATCATTGCTGATTAAAAAGCAGCCATCATTATATGCCTCAACCAATTCTCTCTTTTCCTATATCTGCATCCATGTTTTCTTTCAGACCAGCATTTTGTGTTGACAAAGTTTTTGAATCCGAAGAAATCATGTGAATTAGATACTGATTAATCATGGGAAATGATTGACAATTAATATATAGCACATGATCAACATAAACACATTGCTTCACCGCTAAGACAACATCAAATGCCTACAAGTGCTGAGGAATGTCAAACTTCATATATAGTTAAAGTCATACATTTTCACAACTGTGCCAGTGCATGCATGTTTCTAGTGACAATCATAGGGAATAGAATAATCCTTGTGATTATCCTTCATAACCTTTGTTTTGGGTCAACCTAAACAAGATTGTAGCTTTCCCACGCAACAGTAATTAAGTCGCCTCAAGACGAGAGGTTATTGCCTATTGGACACTGGTTATTTTCCCAACCTTTTCCATATTATTTACCCATGCAAGGGGACCCGATTTGTTTTCTTTTCTTTGCTCTAGAAGAAATGTAAGTTACACAAGGCAACTGTAGCTTTAGCTGCACCACTAATGGTTGTTGATTTATAGAATTAGACTTTGGTTTAAGTGAGATGCAAAACGTTTTTTCAACTTTGGAGAGGAAAAAAGCTGCCAAATGTCCCCAGTCTTTACCATCTTTTTTCCCTAAGAACTCTTATTTTCAACCATCAACAGTGATATAGTTTTGACTATATCTGAAATGAACCTAAATAGAAGCTGCTTTTTATTCTAAAATAATCAAATCCTATCGTATTTCTTATCACTCGACTTAATACTATAGTAGGAGTATAATTAAATCCCTCAGTCCAAGAAGGCTTGTTGAAGACAAAAGTGGTTACGTCAATTTCTTAAGGAAAGCAGGTTATTCCAAGGAAGAGCTTGAAAGAAAAAGAAAAGAAAAGGTGTGCCACTTTTATGAGCTTCCATATGAAGAAAATGGCAGGCAAAATATGGAGGTCTTGGAATCTGCTTTCAACTGTTGAGGGCAGGTCCATGATCCATCCATATCAATTATCATGCAATGCAATTGCAAGAGAGGCTTTGAATTTGGTTTTAGTGAGAATGGTAATGGGAGAAAGCCACTTTCCTTATGCCCTTTCCCTTTCCCTCTTTCAAATGGACCACGTAAAGCCAAAGCAAAGATTGTTTTTACTCCAGTCTCCATCCAGCAACAGCTATGTTAAATCGCTTTGTCTACAAGTTGTATACGCATTGTTAAAAAGTTAAAATTATATATGAACAGATACTACATTGTAATCACCTTAGACTATTCAAAAAAAAGAACTCCATGTACTGTGTTTTTGTTTGTTAAAAAGACACTGGTTCAAATCGCTTTATCTACAAGGTGTATGCACATTGCCAAATAATTAAAAATATGTATAAACAGATACTACACATAGGTCATAATTACCAATAACAACTTTAAAAGAGAAATGCCAAAAGAAAAGCATACTTGTAGTCGTAGATGAACTCCTTCTAGCTACTAGCTAGTTTAGATATTGGAATCTTGATGGGAAGTCATAGCTGAGAAGCAAGTGGTTGAATTGTACATGTATACGTATATGATTAAGCGCAGCATTGAAAACGCAACCACCTGGTTTTTGCATGTGGCGGTGATTGTTGAAAAGCATATACACCTTAGAATATGTTCCAACCCCACTACCAGTCTATCACTACATACAGGATTTAATATCATTGTGTGTGATGTGAGCCTATACGTATAGGTGTAGGGAGAAAAAAATTCTTAGGGTTATAATCATATATAAACATTTCATGAATACAATATTAATGATTACAGATTTTAACCCACTGTTCAACGGATATTGTTTCAAACATTTTTATCAAAAAATCAAAATCTATCAACAATTGTTATATTGTCCTTTGATTCTTGAGAATTAATCTCACCTCAAGTTTTTATCATTCTTGCTTTAGTAGTTGTTAAAATTTTTGGCATTTTAGATGGAAATGAACTAAATCTTATTATTTAATATTGGGTAAAACTTTATACACAGGCTGTGTAAAATTAATTTTACACAAGCATGTGTATTTACACTATAAAAACTCAAATCTTAAATTCCTAACACTAACCCTAAAAACTAAACCCTAAACCTTAAATCATATACACTAAATTCTAAACACTAACATTAGATTCTAAACCCTACAACCTAAACCCCTAAACTAAAACCCTAACCCCTAAAACTAAAAGGCACGTGTAAACTAAAGTTTACACGGCCTGTGTATCAAAGTTTTTTCCTATATTTATACTCAATATCAATTATGAGTAAATTTTGATTCAATTAAAAATCAAAAATAAATTTATTTTTTAAGTTAATCAAGTTGAATTATTCGAGTTTTTTTTTATTTTTCGAATCCAAATCCAGTCGAATCTTACAATTCAAATTAAAAACTTTTATAAATATCACTTGGGTTCCTAATAATTTTAAAAATATAGAAATGGATCCATCTCAACAAAAATTCTAAAAGATCTTCAAAAATTCAGAAAACTTATGAAAGTTTCAAATTTATAAAAATTATAATATATATTGAGAAAATTCTTTAAAATCAATACAATTATTAAGTTATCTTTTAAAAAATGTTTTTTTTATTAAATAGATAAATATTACATTCTCATATCAAGATTTGAACTCATACATGATGAGACAATATAAGCATTCTTAGCCACTAAACCAATTAGTAGATCTCTTAAAAATGTTTTAAAATGATAAATTTGAGCTGTAGACAAATAAATTATTAAATCTAAATTATCTTATTGTTCATTTATTTTTGGAGCTTTCAAATATATAACCATAAACGTACGTGTTCTAACTTAAAATTTAATCATATTGTTGACAAGATTTTAATTTGACTTATTTTTTAATTTAGTTTGATGAGTCATATTTTATTATCTTCACTCAATTTAAATTTTTTAAAAAACTCAATTTAAAATTTTTAATTGAGTAAAAGAAATGAAATTCAATTTGAAGGATTATCAAAAAAATATTCGAATTGAATTTTATTTCTTTTGACCCAGTTAAAAATTATAAATTGATTTAGGATAATAAAATATGACTCGTCAAGTAAATAAACCCTAAATTTTCACTCGATCCGATCGAATCACACCCCTAATTATGATTAGGTTTAATTTTGCCTCCGGCATCTATACTCTTTGGACTTTTAAAACTTAGTCATTATGCTTTTAAATCTATGAACTTTGTTCCTCTACTTGTCTGACGTGAAAAAATAAAGTTCAATGGATAACAATGCTAATGGATTTTCATTAATTTTATTATGTACATTTTAATCATCCAATATCGGATTTAAAAATTAAAATGCAATTATAACACATTCAAACGTAACAATTGTCGCTTAATGGTATTATTAATCAAACTTCAATTTTTAAATCGGGCAGATATGAACCAAACAAATAGTCTCAGTGGAAAAGCGGATGATGTTTATCATAGAATACCTGAATTCAATCGTTTTATCTGCAAGGTGTGTGCATTGTCAAAGAGATAAGAATATGTATGAACAATATTACCGAGACAAAATTATTGAAATTTAAAATTGAATGATTAAAATTCAAAAGTATGAAAACTAGATGATCGATCATCAATGGTATTCCTTTAAAAAATAAAATGTGGGTTTGAAAAAACAAAAAGTGTGAATCAGTGAGTTTCTGGTCTGGTGCGGTGGCAGTGCCACCCAGTTTGAGGCAATGAGATGGTGATTGTCTCGAAAGAGCATGTATCAGACCACAAAGATTGGTTAATCTCACTGGACAAAGGCATTTTCACTAGGACGGTCTGTAGGTGATCTGAAAATGGGAATGTCTCCATCTCCATTTGCTTAATCCTACAACAATACAACGCCTCTGTCTCTGCAAAAATGTTATCTCCCCCCCCCCCCTGACATTCACTATTCAAGTAACAAAGCATACACTTGGTTTTACACAAACTTGAAACTCGCGTCTTAATCAATTGAACACAATATAACTATGACATATGCGATACAATTTTATTTAATACTTGAAGAAAGTAAGAATTATATTATTTAATAAGTTTCAGTTGATTCGTGAACCTATGAGGAAATTTAGGCATTCGATGCCATAAACTATGAACCCGGTTCATGCATGGGTATTGGAAGTTAAACCAGTTACTAGTATTATTTTCTTTTTCAATAAATGCCAAATCGACATGGACTTGTAGCAATATTATTAGCCTGAACGACACAAAGATGATCTGATTGGAGAAGCTAACAGAAAGATGTCACTTCTGAGTTGTGTGTTTCCCAACCAAAAAAACTTGATAAAGCCAAAGGGGCAGTTCGTAGAAAACAAGGATATACTACTGCATTCAACAACAATTCATTGACTTGAACGTGTAAAATGTAAGAGAGTTGATCCTTTACCCATAACATGCTTTGCCTTTGTTGTCAAGCGTATAACTGACAATGGCAACTTAGCCAAGGAAAAACAACCAAAACAGAGTTATACCCACATCCAAATGAAGCTGTACAAAGCCATACAAATGCTAAAATGTTTGGTTTCTTGATACCACACAATAAGGCCCAAGGTACGTAGACAATTAGCTTAAAGAGAAGCACAGCCAACAAAAATTAATTCTGAAAATGAGAAACTAAGAGCAGTAAGTTACGAAGCACCTTTGAACCAATCATCAGCACCTCCAAGCCGAAGCAGCGATTAGCTCCCTCCTCTGCCAGCAAAGAACAAGGGAAGATTGCCTCTTCTCAACATGGAAACCTCTAATCAGAGTTCGTTGGATCAGACACTCAGCTTGGGACTCGGTGAAGTTACTGAATGTTAATGGAGAGAATCCAGATTGCATAAACAGACTCCTCCAAGGAGGCCTTCTTTCCGGGGACCGATGTCGACCCAACACGATCTTCTCGATGCTAGGTTGAAGGAAGAACCTTTCAATCTTTTCCAAGGCATCGAGGTTCGTATTCACAGCATCAAGGGACTCAAGGAGGTCGGAATACGATTGGAGTGCATGGATTATATGGTGAGGAAACGGGACATCAGTTCTGTCACAACCCCTGTCTAAAGAGACTACAATTTTAGGTGACAACTGCTTTACAAAACGAAGGACCAGAGGGAGGATTGAAGGGTAATCGGAAAATGAACCAATTGGGAGATTAACCGCTATTGCTTCATTCTCAGCAAAGTGCAGGGGCAATGGCCACGAACATGAATTCAAGGACTCAAGATTCATGATTTCGATGTCCAAGGCCATGTTGATTTCGCTAGCAAAGTGCTTAATATTTTCCTGGGTGAAACCAAATTCTAGCTCATCATGATTGGATGGAGAAGCAAAGGCAGTGATTTTCATAGAAGGGGCACCGCCATTTCTTAAAACAAGCTCCTGCATCAAAGAAGCCCATTGCCCACCATACCCAATATCAAAATCAATAATGTGAATCCGACTACACCCTTCAAACACCTCGAGAAGTGCTTGATTGCAGGTAAAATTGGCGAACTGAACGATTGGTGAAATCTCAGAGAATGATTTGTAAGCACCAATCTTGAAAATCAAGTTATAAGTGGACAAAGCGGATGTGTTGGTAGCATTCAAACGAAGGAGTAACTGTAAGGCCTCCTTGAAGTAGAAGGCAGCCCTGACAAAGGGCTTACCTACAGGGGAGAGCTGGTGATTGAGCCGCGCCAATATCCCTTGTGCGAGTACCAGATCCCTGGTTTCTATCAGCTCTGCGGCCTGAATTAGTTGGTCGATTATTGCCTGCTGAAGCTGCTGGTTCGCCAATTCATCACCCACTATTTTCGGTTTCGGTGCAGTTGCCATTCCAATTGTTGTAGGCCTTTGCTGAAGCAACTGAGTTGGTTGTTGTTGGCCCCTGAGATAAAGCTCCTGCCCTGGACCCGAAAATGGACTCTTAGGGACCTGATAGTTCGGTCCACTTGAGCCAGAGTTAAGTCTCTTAGGCGGTGGTGATGATAAAAGATTATGATCTTGCAAATGAGCATATGAAAGTGGGAAGAACATAGCCGGGTTTTGAGTAAACTGAGCTAGATTTTGGTCCATCATCATCTGTGAATTGAAAAACTGAGGTTTTTCATCCAAAGCTTCAAGGGGCTGCTGTTGTGCAAGGACGCCAGGAGGGAGTGAAGTAGGCAAGAGATTGTGAGGTGATGATGTAAATGCAGAATTTGATGGGGCTGAAGCTGAAACCATATCAATAGAAGGGTTAATGTAGCTTACCAAGTTGCCACCACCAGTAATAGACTCGAAGCTGAAACCTTGATCCACCAAACCAAAACCAGCATTGAACTCCATATCTTGGGAACCGGCGCCACCTGACTGAAGAATTTTGTTCAGTCCCATAGAAGGGTCATCGACATCACCCATAATGAGCCTCAAAATGGATTGATCTTGACTAGGAGACCCGGGCAGCACACTCTCCCAATCTTCCATGCCTAAACCACATTTTTCCGTTCCTGCATTAAGGGGCTGGCTGTCGCCCTTGTTGTTATTGCCTCCGGAGACAGCTTTCGTTGCCGCCACGCCGCTGTTGTCCGTGGAGGCACCGCTGCCGCCGCTTTCGCCGAGAGAGGACGACAGGGTTGAGGAAGATGTTGGAGAACTTGGGTTTCTTCTAGTACTAATAGACGTGGGCTCACAGCCCACATAGCAAACACCTTCCTTGCTGTTTTGCCACTTCCCTTGTGGAGGACGACGGTGGCTTTGGAGTAAGAAAGATGAATCTGAGCAAGAAGAAGTAGAAGAAGAAAAATCTAGCGCGCCCTTCCCTTGAAACTCCTCAAAGGATAGGGGCATGGCCTTCATCTAAGGAAATATAAACCCAAGTACCCAAAACTCCCCGGTTTCCAATATTCAATAAGCCACCACCCACCGGTTAAAAGAGTAGAGTTTGGTTTGAGATACAAGGGAGAGAGAGCCTTGAGTTCCAAGAGAGGAAAATAAAGAAACCAATTAGATCGTGTTTGTAATGGAGAGGGCCTACCATAATTGGCTTTTGACAAACCATTCAGTGCTTACTTTTTCGTTTTGGTTTAAAAGGTGGGAAAATCACAATTTACAAAGAGAGGAAAAAATTAAAAAGAAAAACCATTGTGTGGGACGGGATGAACGCGTTGTTTTTAAGCTGGCTAAAAGAAATGTTGAAAGAAAATGATGGAAAAGAAACAAGGGAGATTGAAATAAAACAAGGAAAAAGAAAGAGTTGGAGAAGATATGGTGGGCAAGCATCTATTAAAGTTGGACAACGAGAGAAAGTGAATCAGACATGTTCAATATGTACGGGTGTTGGTTGGGATTTAAACAATATTCTTTAGTTCTACTTTCACCTCAAAGAATTTATTTAGGGACATCGAATTTTGTTCTATTCGATTCAACAGACGCTGTTCCCGCAATTATATCTCAGAACTCAATTCTGAATATTGACTAGGACCAGCTTTGAAAATAACAACGTGAATGAGAACTAAAAGATGATTGTCTGCTGAAAAACTCTAATGTTTATTGCATAAGCACACATGACACCCATATATGATATATCTCAGCTATCCCCACCTCATATTGCCTTGTCTAAGCACATCATGATGCATTGGTTGATTACTTGATTTGTTTATAGTAATCGGTTCTGGCCTGCCTGTTAAAAAGGCTGTAATCATTGTCAACCCCTTTTCCTCTATACGTAGAGAATTGAAACCATTAGTATTAATTCTTGGCTGCAAATGTGGGGGATCATGGACTAGAAGAAGTATACATGATGGACCTCAACAGATTGCTTCATTGCTAAGAGAACATCAGCAGCATGCCTATAGCTATAGGGCAGAAAAAAGGAATATCAAACTTACGCCTGCAACTTCTTGTCTTCTTTACAGCTTATCCCAATCAAAGATACGTTGTAGTAACGCGAAATGCCGCCGAATTAAACAAATTAACATTAGCACTCGGTATCTTTCAAAGTCTTGTTGATGATTATTTGAGAATCAACAAGGGAATGGTATACTTGGAGATTAACCTTCACAAACCTTGTTTTAGTCCAAATTTAAACAAGATTTTGTCATCAGTAAGTAATTAGCTAAACTAATTCATGTTACCGAATCACGGTTTAGTTGGTGACCCGACCCAACAAACATGTTTTTGAAGAGGAAAAGCTGGCAAATCTTTAGCATATCTTTGTTCTTAAAAACTACTATATTTATATAACAGAATCCCTCACTCCGAGGAGGCTTCATCAAAACAAAAGAGCTTACCTCAATTCCATAGTGGGAAGTTGTTTATCATTATACTTTACGGTGGATGGAAGGATGATTTTTCTTTTCAGACCTTTAAAAACAACAATAATAAAAGTTGTATGGGCTCCATATCAAGAAGATGCCTAGCTAAATCCTGAGGTCTCTTTCTCTCATTTATTCAATTTCATGAAAGAGTCTGCTTTCAACTGTTGAGGTGACTAAGAGGGGGGGCTTTGCAATTTGCATTTGGTTTTTCGAGAGAATGATAAGGGAGAAAGCTACTTGCCTTTGCATTTTGCTTCTCTTCTTTCCCTTTCCTTCCATCCACCGATTGCCATGATTTCAATCTCTTTTGCTTAACACTTAAAGTGCCTTTTTATTAAACTCCTCCATGAAAGCTCATTGGGCCTGATTTGTTAAATGTGGCGTTGGCTCTAGTTTTGTGGAGGCCAAGGGTTCCAGTGAAGTACTCAACTCATCCTGCCATTAAACCCTGAACTGAAAATGACTCCACGTTGTATTTCTAATGTCACATTTATGTGTAGATAAGAAACATATTCTTTTTGTTCCTCCAATGCTTTTCCAAATCATTAAAGATTATTAAAAAGACATTTCACTAGGACGGTCTGTAAATGATCTAGAAATGGACATTTTTCAATGTTCGTTTACTGGTCTCAAGCTACAAAAATACAAGGTCGGGGATAGATCTTTGGACTGGCATCATCAAGCTCAGTCTCCTTGTGCACAGTTCGTACACGTATACGAATGCAAGATCACGACCTTTCATTCTCTTTGGAGTGGAGAGATTTATCATATATCTGTTTGGTCGTCACTTTTATTCTCACTATACTCCCAACATTGCACCACATGAAACAATCAGACACCACGTCTAATTGGACTTGTGTGAACTTTGCGATTTATGATTTCGAAAGTAGATAGTTGCCCTTTCTAGTTAGCCAATAATTGTACCCTACGTGTCATACGTTATTAAAGCTTCCCTCGTAGTCCTACTATTATTGATTAAATAACTGTCGGATTAATTGCACTGTAACTCAATTTCTAACTTCTTAAACTTTTTTTCGCTTAAATTTTTTTTTTCACACTTAAATAAAGTTCATTGAAAGCAAAAGGGAACATACAAATCAAACACCACCCCAAAGAGGCCACGTAAGGCCAAACAACACAGTCATGCAAAAGATAAGGAAAAACACCCACATAAGGGGAAAACAACAGTCATATCCCTAGTCAGCACTCTCCCGTCAACCTCATCGTTCGTCGGGGAGAGTTGTTTGAGATTCGGCGAGAAACCCTTAAATAATCTTTCAATTTTCATCATTTTATGGCTGTTTTGGTCGCCCGTTCGTCGCGTCGCTACCACCATCAAGCTCCTGACGTCGAGCCAATCAAAACCCTACCGGTCGATCATCTGTCTTTCACCGGTAGAGGGCTTGTCGGAGCAACGCTATTTTCGGCCAACTTTTTTCGTTTTGGGCAGCAAGCGTGTTTTGAGGTCGCCGGTGATGTCTCCAGTGAACTGTCGGTGAAGCTGCAAATTTTGGGGTATTCATGTATCTTCATATCCGAGATGTTGATGGACGTCGAATTCGGGTTCGAGAGTGATCGAAATGTGTTTCAAGGGTTAATTGGTGTAGCAAGGAATCAAGGTAATACATTACCACCTCTTGCATGCTTATGAAACATGTGAATAATTGGTTAATGTATGCATGAATATGATTAAGAGTATCGTTAAGTCCACTTAAGCCAAATCGATTAAGAAAAATAAGAATAGTAATCTGAATAAGATCGTAATGTTCGAATGAGAAGTTAATAAATCGAAAAGATTTTGAGTGTAATAAATTGTGAATAAGGCTGTAAATTTCCAAAATTGACTAATAGTGTTGAAGGATACAATGCCTAAAAAAGTCGATTATATAATTATGAAATACCCATGAGGTGAAAGAATGGCCGTAATACCCTTGTTGATGAATATCAATGTGGAAATCTACATTTATTCTGGTAAACAATTAATTCATCTAGAAACCTTAATGTACTTAGAAAGATACGGTATCAAGACTAAAACCTCCGAGAAGTTAAGAACTTGGATTCAACCGAAATTTTGAATAAATCTTTAAAGACAAATTTTATGGGAAACTCTTAATATGGCCGGATTAATTCAACTGTCAGAAATTATGGAATTGATTATAATGACTGAAATGAGTGGGAGAATTAGAAATACTAGTACTGCTAAATTGGCAAATGACCAAAATGTCCTAGAGTATTGGAATTTCTAAATTAACCAAAATGACAGATATGCCCATGAGTTCTAAAATAAATATATGGTAAAAAAGTCAAAAGGGCTAAGATGATCGAGAAGATTGAAAATACCGATATGTATGAATTGGCTAAAATGACTAACATAGCTTTGGACACCAAAATTACTAAATTAACTCAATGACGAACATAACCTGGAGATTAAAATGATTAAGTGGTTTAAAATGACTGAAAGAACATGAATGATTGCACTTTAGTAATTGGAATACCTGACACGAGATAAATGTTGAAATCCTAAATTTCTTATAGAATGCAAATGATTGTAATGCCCTTAAGGGTTTGAAGCTTGGCTTATATATGTTAGTCATTTCTTCATACTATACAATAACGAAATAATACTGTATAAATTCACGTTTAACTATATCACACAGCTAGAACTAAATTTTGAACACGTGTGAGGTGTAACTATTTGAATGTTTGAAAAGTAATGTATTGATGAGACGTGGTTAATGGAGTGGACTAGGAAGCCTGGCATGCCGTCAGCAATCTTTAGCGCAACAAATCCTCGACTTACCCTATCGGGGTTAAAGTACAAAATTGCCCTTGAGTGTTAAAATGAACAAAATACCTTTACGAGCAAAAATTGATTGGAACCCTCCTGATATATCCGGAATCTTGATTGATCCTAATCTATCTAACTTATCTAAATCTATCCTGACATATCTGAATTATTGCATAAAAATGACATACCGAAAATTCTGAATAATCTTGAGGTATAATTCCTGAAAACCTGGATGGAGTCAATATCTATCGAATTCCTTCAAATAAGGTTTTTGATTCTGAATTAGTCTATAATGGACTATAGTTAGTGTCTCATTTCGATGATTATCAAGGACCTCTGAGTAAGTAATTATTTTATCTAGTGTGTTCTAAGTACACATGAATATCCTCACCATTTTGAAATCAAGATTGTCTATCTAATATAAATCATGAGTTCTATCTGTTTCAAAATATATATATATGTGTCTGATATGAAAACATGTTATCTGTCTTCTGACATACTGAAAATAATATTATGCTTATTATTTATTGTTATTACTGCTTACTACTGCTTACTACTGCTTACTGTTTACTACTAATTCTTGTAATTTTTGCCTAGACTGTTTTACTAAGGTATTTGGGATATAATATAAAGTTAAACAGGTTCAACCCTGATCTGACTGGGAATTTATTCTGTATCAGGTTCCTATGCTTTGGCTAGGGTAATACCTTCAGGCTTCTATATTAGGTTCCTATGCTTCGGCTAGGGTAATACCTTTTGGCTTCTATATCAGGTTCTTATGCTTCGGCTAGGGTAATACCTTCTAACTTCTGTATCAGGTTTATATGCTTTGGCTAGGGTAATACCTTTTGGCTTCTGTATCAGGTTCCTATGCTCCGGCTATGTAGAATTTATATTGATTTTGATATAACAAATGGCTTTAACTCATTTTGATATAACAAATGTTTTTAACTATTAAATTTTTTAAAATAAATTTTACACAACTCATATGAATTACTCACTATACATTCGAATATAATTATTTTGGTCTTAAACTTAACCAAACATTTGATGAATTTTAAAAATACATTCGATGATTTTTTGTTAGTAAAAATAGCCTTAAATGTCTATATGTACCGATACGGTACTATGAGTATCGGTACGCTCTTGATTTCAAATTACATTGAATGTAAAGCCGGTGCCGGTACGGCAATAAGTGTACTGATATGCGTACCTGATTTTAAAACATCGAATGTAAAATTAGTATCGGTACGGCAATATGAGTACCGAAACGCGTACTTGATTTTAAAACATCAAATGTAAAATCAGTACCGGTACGGCAACATGCGTACTGATACTCGTATTTGATTTCAAAAGGATGAATGTCAAACGCGTATCGATACGCTACAATGTGTAACGATATAGTATGATTTTATTTTCGCATCGAATGCCAAATGAGTACAGGTACGAGATACCCCTACCGATACTCATTGAGGCAAAAATTAATTTTTTTCAAATGCGTACCGATACCGAATAGCCTCAAGATTTTCCAGTGAGCAATTCACGTACCCCTTTTTACGTACCGATACTCAACTTTGAGTACCGATACACCCTTCTTTGTAACTATTATTTCTATATTGGGTAGGTACTGATACTCAGATACGCGTACCGATACCTGGGGTTGGCAGACAGCATTTATTGCGGGAGAACTTGCTCTCCAACGGCTATATTCAATTCTTCAACCACCCAAACGGCTAGAATTCAATGAAAAAGTATAAATACAAGCCTCTAGTGCAGCTACAACAAATATTGAACCTACATTGATCAAATTCAAGCATCAAAGCTAAAATCCAATCCTTTGTGCTTTTAGAGTCAAACCCTTGTACTCAACTTGTGTATTTCATTGTAATATTTATTTCAAGTTTGGGGTTGAGTGTTCTTGTAATTTGGGCAAATATTTACCTTGTGAGGACATTTTCATTTGCCATTTTCCCTTTTTTAAAAGAGTGATCATTGATCAAGCTTTGGGTAGAAAGCTTTGGTCAGTTGTAACGGTTGCCTCCTTAGCCTAGAAAAAGGGGAAGAATTTGAAATCCTTAGTAGGAAGCTAAGGTAGTGGACGTAGACCTTGTTAGAAGGTTGAACCACTATAAATCATTGTGTCACATTGTCTATCTCTTTTCATTTACTCCCTAAATTTTTAAATTGCCAATTCACCCCATTTTAGCCACTTTCTTTATTGATTGATCATCCTAACAATTGGTATTAGAGCCACACTCAATCGAAGGTCTAACAACCGTTGATTCTATCCTAGAAGGTAATCCAATCAATCAAAGTCAAAGACATGGCATCCACCTCCGGCAACAACTTGTACGAGTCGCAATCCATCACCAAACCTCCATACTTCAATGGGGATAACTATCCCTATTGAAAAAATCATATGAAGTTCTTCATCAAATCCCATGACTACCTCTTATGGGATGTAGTGGAAGATGGACCAACAATCCCGATGAAGAGAGAATGTGATAGGTTAGTTATGAAGTCCAAGGACGAGATCACCGATGAAGATCGAAAGAAGCTCCAAATCAACGATAAAGTAATGCACATACTATTTTGCTCACTTAGACTGGACGAGTACTCTAATATGTCATCTTGCTCAAGTGCCAAAGAAATTTGGGATAAGCTAGAGATCACATACGAAGGCACCAATGAAGTTAAGGAGACCAAGATTGGGCTTCTTAATTTGAGCTACGAAAATTTCAAGATAGAGCCGGATGAAGACATCTCCAAAATGTTTGAACGATTCTCCGTTATTGTAAATGGCTTCAAGGGTCTTGAAGAAGTCATTCCAGATGAGAAGCTAGTTCAAAAACTACTCTACTCACTTTCTGAGTCCTGGGATGGTAAAAGAACGACCATCATAGAAGAAAAAGATCTCAAGACGCTAAAGCTTGACGCTCTCATAGGGTCTCTTCTTACCCATGAGATAATGAAAAAAAAAAGGAAAAGATGAAGAAAAGAAGAAGAAAGAAAGAATGATTGAAAAGAAAGAGGTAGAGAATAAGAAGATGGGAATTGCTCTCAAAGTTTCACAAGAAGAGAGTGATTCAAGTGAGGATGAAGATGAAGAGTTGGCTATGATAGCCAAACGATTCACTCGGCTTATGAGATCCAACCGAATAATGGATCTCAAGAACAGGAACAAAGGGGATGAGAATGATCCTATTGTGTGCTACGAATGCAAGAAGCCGGGGCACATCAAAATTAATTGTCCCCAACTCAAGAAAAAGGGCTTCGAGAAAAAAAAGAATCACAAGGCCCATGTAGCCACTTGGAGCGATGAAGAGTCTTCAAGTGATGAGGGGCACGAAGTTGTCAATCTTTGTCTCATGGCCTTTGAGGAGGATCCAAAGGTAACCTCTAACTCATTAAATGATCTTACATATGATGAATTATTTGATGATTATAATGAGTTACAAGAGGCTTATGACGAATTGGTTGAAAAAATATAAAGAATTCGTTTTGAAAAATAAGAAATTTTCCTTGATTTGAAAACCGAAACGATTCCTTATCTAAAACCAATTCGGAACTCGAAAAGAAGGTTAATGATTTAAAAGATAATCAAAAGTATTTTGAATAAAAAATATAGATTTAAATAACCATATTTCTGAGTTAAAGGATCATTACCTCAAGGAGGTTAATGATCTCAAAGCTTCCTTGAACAAGGATGGAAAACCAAATTTTGAAAAAGGGCAATCTTCAAAACCCAACCGTGTAAAAAAAAACTTTGGTGGGTACAAACATGAAGGGCACTCAATGCCCTATTATGGTAAGAAAGTTAGAAGTGTGTGGATTCCTAAGAATGTTATTGCTTCTAACAATGTTAATGAGATTGCTTCTTGGATTCCTAAGGGAACCAAGATTTTGAGAACTAATGTTTATGGACCCAAAAAAATTTGGGTACCAAAAATCAAAAATTGATTCCATGTTTGTAGGGGGAGCATTGCTTCAAGGCTAAGGCTACAAGTGCAAACTCATGGTACCTTGATAGTGGATGCTCAAGACACATGACCGGAGACAAGAGTCGATTCTTAGAACTAAAGCTAAAGAGTGGAGGAGTAGTAACTTTCAGTGACAACTCTAAGAGCCATATTGAAGGAATTGGTTCCATTGATAATCACTCATCCATTCTCATTTATAATGTATTGTATGTCAACGGTCTAAAACACAATCTTTTAAGTATTAGTCACTTATGTGACAAAGGTTTTAATGTTCTTTTTGATTCTAATGGTTGCAAGCTTTTAAACATTAAAATAAATAAAATTGTGCTTTTTGGTCATCGCATAGGAAACATATACATGGTGCATCTAGATGACATACACATTTCTCATGCATGTTTTGTTGCAAATGATGAGCATGATTCATGGTTATGGCATAGAAAATTAAGGCATGCAAGCATGAGTGTTTTAGAAAAATTGGTTTCAAAAGATCTAGTTAGAGGTTTGCCTAAAATAAAGTTTTCAAATGATAAAATTTGTGATGCTTGTGCAAAAGGTAAACATAAAAGAGTTTCTTTCAAACCTATTAATGATGTTTCAACTAGTAGAGTTTTACAATTGATCTATATGGATCTCTTTGCTCCTATTAGAACTACTAGCTTGGGTGGAAAATCATATGCATATGTTTTAGTTGATGATTACTCTAGATACACGTAGGTTTTATTCTTAAGTACCAAAGATGAGGCTTTAGAAAAATTCAATACATTTTCAAAAATTACTCAAAATGACCTTGGTCAAACTATTTCTCACATTCGAAGTGACCATGGCACCAAATTTCAAAATCTAGGCTTTGAGAATTTTTGTAACTCAAATGGTATTAGCCACAATTTTTCAGCTCCTAGAACACCTCAACAAAATGGGGTTGTTGAAAGGAAAATAGAACTTTAGAGGAAATGGCTAGAACCATGATTTGTGAAAACAATTTGCCAAAATACTTTTCGGCGGAAGCTACTAATACTGCTTGTTATATCATAAATAGAGTAATGATTAGGCTTATTTTAAAGAAAACTCTTTATGAGATTTTAAAATTCAAAAAGCCTAACATTATCTATTTTCATCCATTTGGTTGTAAATGTTTTATTTTAAACAATGGAAAAAACAATTTAGGCAAATTTGACTCTAAAAGTGATGAAGCTATTTTTTTAGGGTATTCTTTAAACTCTAAAGCCTATCGAGTATTTAATAAAAGAACCTTAGTTGTTGAAGGGTCAATACATGTGATTTTTTATGATAACTTCCTTCCGATGAAGGATTCTTATGATGATGATGATGTAGGGATTTTTGCAGCCAATGATGGTGGGCAATCATCAATGGTGAATGAAGTTCCAACCAAAGAAGAAGAAACACAAGATCCACATTTAGAAGCCCTGAAGGACATGAGTCTTAAGGAAAAGGAAGTGAGCTACCCAAGAGAGTACAATTATGTCAAAGGTGGTGAGATTTTAATGATCTATCCAAAGGGATAACCACTAGACTTTCTCTTAAAATGCATGTAATGTAGCATTTATCTCATGCATAGAGTCTAAGAATGTTAAAGAAGCATTAAATGATGATTATTGGATAATGGCCATGCAAGAGGAATTCAATTTGAGAGAAGTCAAGTTTGGATATTAGTTGATAGGTCTAGTAATAAATCTACTGTAGGAACTAAATGGGTGTATAGAAACAAACTAGATGATAATGGTAACATAGTGAGAAACAAGGCTAGACTTGTAGCTAGAATAGAAGCCATTAGTTGATAGGTCTAGTAATAAATCTACTGTAGGAACTCAAGAAGAGAGAATCGATTTTGATGAAACCTATGCTCTCGTAGCTAGAATAGAAGCCATTAGGATGCTTTTAGCATTTGCATGTTTTCATGAATTCAAGCTTTTTCAAATAGATGTTAAAAGTGCATTTTTAAATGGTTTTATAAATGAAGAAGTGTACTAGAACAACCACTCAGTTTTGAAGATCCAAAATACCCAAACCATGTTTTTAAACTTTCAAAAGCTTTATATAGTTTGAAACAAGCTCCTAGTGCTTGGTATGAAAGGTTGTCAAGTTTTCTAATTGAAAAAAGGTTTTGATAAAAGAAAGGTAGATACTACACTCTTCATAAAAAAATGACAAAGACATATTAGTAGTCTAAATTTATGTTGATGATATTATTTCCGGTTCTACTAATGAATTTCTTTGTCAAGAGTTTGCTAAGTTGATGTTCACCATTCTTCAAGCACACTGAGGTAGAAGAACTGGAGATCATTGGGGAAGGAAACTCAATTACAACCATCCAAAGGGTTATTCCTACACTAAGGATTGAAGCAAACATGAAACTCATGGATGTCGCTGATGGTTCTTCGAGGAACCATCCGCCATAGCAAGCTTACAGAAAAAATCAAACCAAGCATAGCTAAAAAAACCTTAGTCTTATAGCACCATAAACCATCCCTAGCTTAAAATTTTCAAGTTGGTAAATGATGGGGGGATACATCTCTTTTCTTTTTCTTGTAGGCTGCAAAATCCAAACCAGATGGGGAGTCTACACAACAATCACCTATGTTTGGTAGTTTCTTTGCAATTGAAGTGCCCTTGGATTTACCATTTTGCTTTAACGAGGTTTGACTATCCAAAAAGCCCGCGTTTGGGTTTGTATCTTCCCATAACCTCGTACAGTGCAAAAGAAAACCAACAAAATCTTCTAAAAATGAAAACAAGATCCCCGAAAAATAAGGATAAAGCATATTGATGGTAAAAATATCAGCCTTTGGAGCAGACACAACTGTCAAAAACAATGAATAGCTGAACCAAAGGGTAATAGCCAGCTAACCATGCTAATACCAAAGGTCAAAGACGTCTTTGCCCTCGAGACCATACCCATCTCCTCTTTGCAACCGGCCAAGAGCTTCTTCCTGTCAGTACTGTTGGCTTCTATGGCTTGGATAACACCGACATCAATGATCAAAATCAGCTTGTCAAGGGGAAGAAACACGATACTAGACATATCAGATTCTTCGCGGCAGAGGAGTGAAAAGACCCCGCCATGGTCGAGCTTCGATCGGAGCTCTTCAGCCTGACGGGAAAGAGGCTTCCATCGATCAACCCAAGCGTAAGTTTCGGATGAAAAAGCTTTTCGCAGTAAAATCTGGCGGGGAAAAAGAAAGTTGGCGAGACCCATACCAAAACATAGATCATAGGAGTCCAAACTCCATCCCGCAGCCCTTGCTGCCGCCCATCGCCGCCGTCTTGACCAAACCTTTGATAAAATCGACGATGTTACCCGGAAAGTGATTTCTACACCACCGAAACTAAAACCGAGCAGGACTTTAGCGAGATTTGAGAACTAGAACGGAATAGAGGGGACTCGAGACCTTGAAAGGAAGGAAACTCGGGTTCTTTCATTTTTTAATTCTAACTTCTACAACTTTTTAATATAATAGAAATGGAATTTAAATTTTCAAGACCAATTCCTAAGGTTTGGCTTGGCTATGTAATTCCAAGCTACTAAACTATTATTTCTTTTATGTTCAGATCATTAAACTATTCTTTAAGAAAATAGTCACTAATGTTATTTTTTCTTGTTTTAGTCATTAGCCGTTAAAAAACTAACAACGATGTTGACGTGAATTTATTTATTTATTATTTTTTGTAATTTTTTCTCTCAACTACATATTATTTTGCTTTGAATTTATTCGACTAACAACGATGTTGACGTGAATTTATTTATTTATTATTTTTTGTAATTTTTTCTCTCACCTACATATTATTTTGCTTTGAATTTATTCGACCAGTGACATAGATTTAAAGAAAAATAACATGTGGAGGACAGAGAAAATTACAAAAATAAAAAAATAAATCCGCGTCAACACTGTCATTAATTTTTAAACAGTTAGTGACCAAAATATGAAAAAAACATAACACTGGGGGCTATTTTATCACAAAATGATTATGTGATCAAAATAAGAAAGAAATAATAGTTTGGGTACCACTGTTGTAGTTTACCCAATGGTTGAAAACAAAAAGGTAAATATAATGTAGTAGGCTAGTAGACATTACATCAGCCCAATGGTTGATAATGGCAACAAGGCCGAACTATTGGCCAGTTTTTGGACAGAGTTGAACCTCATGTCTTAATCATTTGCTCAACTAAGCTTATGCATTTGATCAGACTCACTAACTAAACTATCCCTCTCTGTCTGTCGGCTTGTCGCTATCTTCAACATTGACCCCAAACCCCTATTTCTTTTAAACTCTTCAAACAAATTAGCATTAATTAAAGATTTAGCATTTTTAATACTAATCTGTTAGACAATGAATTATTTATGGTTGAGGTTGATATATAATAACAACATTTCATTGTCTCTCTCTTATGTCACATGCAACATGGCCTTTATCTTTAATTAATATATAATTAAAAAAAAGTTTTGATTAAGAAAACAAAAGCAAAAAAGAGTTCGTAAACTAATTATGTGGGGGTCCAATGGTACAACACCCATGTGACCATATTAAGAGAGGCATTTAGAAATTCATATATGTTGAACCAAACAGTACAATAAAAATTAATTCAAGGTATTGAAATATACAAAGTGTTGGCATGCATAACATATCATATTATTATGTAAAAAAACTGAAAACTATGATTAACTGCAAGCTGACATAATGAAATTAATTATGTATTGCAACCGCCCTTAATGGACACATTCTTCAACAAAGAAAGGAATTATTTAATAAGCTTTGGTTAATGCATGACCCCAAGGGAATTTAGGATTTCGGTGCCATAAATCTATCAACTCTATTCATCATTAATACCAAAACCCCTTAAGTTAAGCAATTTAATAATAAATTTTAACGATCAACAATTTCTAAAATAAATATTTAAAGTTATTAGTTAATATTTTTTTTTCTTTCTTAAATTGTGAGTTTAAAATTTGATCTAATTGAAATTCAAGTAATTACAAAACATCATAAGATGATAGCCATAAATAAATAAATAACAGATAAACATATACTATCACTTTAATAGTTGTGCTTATCGGATGGGGAAAAGCTAACAGAAAGATGTAAAAGCAAGCTTTCCTTTTCATTTGTGGGTTTCCTAACCAAAAAGTTTTATACAGATGCAGTTTACAAAAGACAATGATTGTAAGTTTAAATGCTGCATTCAACTCAAATTAACAACTATTCATTCAATTCAGCTGTATAACATAAAGAGAGCTAATGACATGATCAAGCAATTAAAAGATCGGAAGGTTCTTCCTTACCCAATGTAATGGGTTTGTATTATTGACAATTTATAATATTTACAATTAGAGTATATATAAAATTACAATTAAATATAAAAATAAATATTAAATACGAGATAAGATTTAAATAAAGATAAGATTTAGATAAAAATAAGATAAGATAAAATTTGAATAAAATTATTAAGATTTATCTTATCTTATTTTCATTCTTGATACCCAGAATTTGTACATAGACATACAGTTGCAAAAATGGTTTTGATAGGAAACAATTAGCCTACGGTGGTACATAGACAATTAGCTTTAAGAGAAGCACAGGCAATAAAAATTCAAAGCATGAAATAAAAAAGATAAGAAACTAAAAACAGCAAGTTATGAATTGATAGAATCACCAATATGCTCAGTGTCAAGGCCATCCCTTATTATATTACGACCCTGCCTTGACAAGCCCGTTCATTACCGAGCAATGGTGGACCGAGTGATGATATGAGCAGTCCCTAAGGAGCTACCAAGTCAAGGATGCAAGTTGAGAAGCTTTAGGAAGACGATGAAGGCCCTATCCAGAAAGTGTCCTCATTTGGGACGAAGCAACGTCTACTCACGGCATTCCTGGTAAGTTTATTTAGCTCTTTAGGGGGAAGTGGTCTGGTGTCGGGTCTCCACCATCCCCCTCGCCTGGGCTAGCGACCGAGCTTCCTTGGTGTAAGCGACCTACTCCTAGGCCTATGTGGGCCTAGGTGTGCGGGCAGTGGGGCCTAGTGGTTGGCGCACTGTCTCCCCGGGAGAAATACCTAGGGACGGTTTGGGGCCATAGGGCCCCATATCGCGCTTGTGGCTGAAGTACGAGGTTGGAGTGCAGCTATCGCTAGGCCCTGCGGGATTCGAAACTCTAAAGCCTTAGGGCCTTGTGACCCTGAGAAGGCTCGACCGAGATAACTCCTTAGACAATGAGGCATGAGGAAGGCTGACTTGTCTGGGTAACACCCATTTCAAGTGCCGCACGGCTTGCCAATCGAGCAAATGGGGCATGTCCGTGACACGTGGTATCAGAGCGAGAATACGATGGACAATGTACCCATGTGATGGTGGTGTTTGGCTATGGCTTTTGATATAGTGGTGTGTATTTGTTAACCAGACGCCACAGTGCTCGTGTACCAACTGGAACACTATGATGCTTTATTTAGTGGCTGTGGTGCGTGGTGACGCCAGACGGATGCGTAGCAAAAATGAGAGTTGGACTATTTGTGGATCAGTTGGTCTCACGCCAAGCGCTCCCACGGGTGGAGTAGGCAGGGTGGATCATCATGACAGGGGAAAAAAAGAGAGACTACTTTTTTTTCTGTGCGCAGAGGCGCTGGATTGTGCATTCTACGCCAAGCGCTCCGGTGAATGGAGTAGGCATGGTCGAATGATAGTAAACCAAGCGCTCTTTGGACTGGAGTAGGCAGGGTGGGGGACTACGCCAAGCGTTCCCATGTGGGGAGTAGGCAGGGTGGTCTAATCCCACACCAAGCGCTTCTCTTCAAGGAGTAGGCAGGATGGTGTAATGTCACGCCAAGCGCATCCATTAGTGGAGTAGGCAGGGTGGTCTAGTTTCACGCCGAGCGCCCTGTGAGGGTAGGCAGGGTGGCTAGAACCTACGCCAAGCGCTTCTACGAGTGGGGTAGGCAGGGTGACTCCGTATGCTGATTGATCAAGACCTAGTCAAGGCGCAAAGGTGTCTATGGTGGGTTTGGCAAGGTAGTGCCGATGTGTTACATTAGCGCGGTGGCGCGTATGAATTAGGGCACAGTGGTGCTCATTTGTTCGCACTGAGCGTAACATTGTTGTTGGCTGATCGAGACAGCGATCGAGTTGAGGCGCAAAGAAGCGCAAGAACTTTTGTGGATGAGATTGATCTTTGCATAGTAGTGCATGTCCGTGATTTGGGACACCGACAATATTTTTTTGAGTTGCTTTAAAGGCTCGTTGAAGGCTGTCTATGGGACATGATGAAGTGTGTATTCCTTATAGCATGGGGGCACGAATTCTAGCAATATGGGGATGCTTACGCATCACGCGAGAGGAGAGTCATTCCCTATGGTGGCTATCGGTAATAGTGATGCTTATTTTGATACATTTCCTTGTGTCGGTAACCCTTGCTTATTGATGTTTGTTTTGTCCTGTTAGTACAAGGGCGTGTGTAGCCCGAAGCATAAAATGTGCTTATTTTTGTTAATCTAACATATTGGTGCTTGTCATTTCCAGGGTAATGGGATAAATTCTTGATTGATGGAAGTTAATGGCAATATTGTTTATCATGGCACTGTGGTGCTTGATTGTTGCCTAACTATCTTTTTCCAGGTGAAAAGATGAGTGGGTATAGATGGTTGTAGAGTGATACAACGGATAGTCATGGGTCCGTAGACTAACCCTAAAAGAAAGAGTTGGAGACAACTTGAAACCGTTCCAAAATTGCTTTGGGTTCGGGGACTCAAGGCGGGGGAGTCGTGTTCTTCAAGGTGGTGGATTCGCCCATTGATAAAATCAAAGAGGATGATAAAACTCATTTGTTGTGGGGGTACCTTAGTATAGTGTGATCGTCTAAGGGTGCAGGACAAGACTCTTAGGACCTCGAACTATTTAACGAAGTGGTCAAAGGATCACGACGATCGTGGTATGCCAGATGGAGTGGCCCCTCTCGAAAAAAAAATGGAGTAAAAGGGTAAGGCAAAGTGCTATTTGTAAAGCTACTCGTTTGGGTGAGAAACACAAGGGTGGTACAACTTGGTAATGTGGGTGCATTTGAGGGAAGCTCTCCTTAGGAGTTCTTTCACAAGCAGAGCCAAAGAGTAAGCGTGGGACAGACAAGCTCGATGGGTATGTGGTGATGATTCAAGTACAATTCAGATCTCACCCTAGTATTACAAAATCCCCAATTTGGGCAGTGGAGATGTGGGCTACTACTGACAAGCTAGTTGGTGGGGCGAGCTAGTAAAGCCAAGGCTTAGGTCAAAGTTGATGTATGGACCAAAAGACCAAAAGCAAAACCTGGGTTACCACGGATATGTCGGTGTTACCCAAAAATAGAAATGTGGTGGTCAAGGAAGTTATAACGCACTTCCCGAGTTTGGCAATACTGAGCGTGAATTGCGGTGGGAGTCGACTTTGAAAGTCCCATTGAACTTGTGAGGTACATTTCATTTTATTGTTATGTAATTGGACTAACCAATTTCGTGGTCGATTTTCTCTTTGTGTGTGTTACGACGACGGTGTTCCTACCAATTCCTTGAGGATGTGGGGCAATCGATTAGAGAACCAAGACGGTTTTTGAAGGTTTGGCGGTGTGTCAAGAAGCCCAGTCGTATGCAACAGGGGATAAATGTTAGCTTCATGTAACAAAGAAGGACACGATACAAATATCCCACCTATTTGTAAAAGTCGATGTCCGTGCAGGCACAATGATTACGGGTGTGTCGACAAGAATGGTGACAAACGCGCGGGAACAGTATTGCCCGAGAGAGAACACACCCAGTCTTTGGGCGTCAACACAAGGTGGTGGGTCGGTAGACCCTAGTCAGTTTAAGGAACTTGAGGTCGTAGTGGCTGCCATGAGAGCTATGGCATCAAATGATCGACTTTGAGCAATAAAGGAAATACAGCAAGAGTTGACCCAGACTATCAAAGATTTTGGTAATGGAGGCAAAAGAAGCATTAAGTCATATGAAGTTCGGACTAGATGAGATCAAGACTCGGGTTAACCTGATACAAATAGCTATGAGCAATTCGATGACAGTAGATAGGGTTTGAGGACTAGGGTTTCAAAACCTCAGCGGTATGAAGGGAACAGAGATGCCAGGGAGCTTGAAATTTTCTTGTTCGACGTCAAGCATTATTTCTGATATACGCATACTAAAACAGATAAAGACAAGGTCGCGGTGGCCTTGGTGTATCTAATAGGGGATGCCAAGTGGTGGTAGCGGTCCAAGTTTATTAATGGTGTTTGTCCTATCAAAATGTAGAATATAATGCTCAAAAAAAAAGCTAGGGGATTTAGCGAATACAGATTCTATTCGAGATTATGTAAGAGAATAAAGAGGTATTGATCCTACATGAGAATACTCTACTGACTAGATGTCGTGGGTATATGGGGAAGAGTTTGGTTCCTGTGAAAACCTAAGTTAGACGTAGAGGGCACAAGTGAGACATCATTTTGAAGTCCACGACACGAGACTAACGTTGATATGATGGTTGTGGGGTGCTAATACAGGTTCCTTTGGGGCCGTGATAACAAGATGAACTTTTCTAGTAAGTGGATAATGGGGAAGACATGTCTTTTGGGAAGAGGGTAATGGCCCCGTGACAAGTATAGGCCATGTGTGTCAAGAGATCAAGTGCGTACTTTTGTGCTTATCAACAGTTATGTCTGTTACAAAGGGAGTGAAGGAGAAACGAAAAAAAAGGGGGTAACTTGATTGGCTATTACAAGGGCCATAGGAGACCATTAAGAAGTTCTAGCGAGGACATATGACCAACTATTTGGCTACTAGAACAAGGGCAAGGTTGTTCGAGAGTATATTGGTGGGCATTCATTAGTAAATGGTGCAGGTATAATTGAGTAAGAAGAAAACTTCACGAGTGGATGATATTAGCTTGTCGTAGAGACTGTATTCTCAAATAGTCAAAACACACGAGGTATACATACAAAGGCATACCATGATTGGTGGTAGCATAAGGCAATGTGTGCCAACCCGTAATCATACGAGACTTGTGTGGATATGTTTTCATTGATAAAATTGCTTGTATATCTTATAAAAACAGGATGTAGTCACGGAGAACAAAAAAGGCAAGTACAATGCAATACGGTGTTGGCAACTAGAGATAATCTATGCATTATTGAGCAACCAGTGCAACGCGAGCATGTCTTGGCAAAACTTGGGTTAATGTTGATGACAAATGTATGGTGACACATTCAATACTTTGGAGGTCTCGGTATGAGATGAGGCAAAGTTGGCGAAGATATATAACGTCGAGGAGCAAGCCATTGAGTGACGAGTCATAATACGTTTGCTCATGATCAGGTATGTTACTTTTGTATTTGTGTAGGTTAATGGGCAGATCGTGGAGCACAGAGAAACTACAAGGCACTTGTTCGAGTGGATCGATGGTTTGTTACTTGTCTTTTGCCCGAGCCACAATCGAGAGTAAAAGTGGGGAGCATGAATCTAAAACTCAACATGATAGAAGTGGAACTGGGTCATAATGAGTTTGTGGTCGATCTAGATGATTACGGATGTACAACATAGTCAAAAAGGGGATAGAAAGAACCCGGGATCGAGGCTTGAATTATTTGGCTTGAAGGATCAAATGGCGGGACAAGAAAAACATACCAAATCGAGCACGAATCGAAGATGTGCTGCCACAAGGGTTTGTATCGGCTCAACAGGTGATGAAGAACTGGTGTCAATATCAATGAGAATCATCCCTTCCTGGACTACATCGATAAGGGCATCAGTAGAGGAAGTGGGGGAGAATGTCAGAACCATCCCTTCTTGGACTACATCGACGAAACCATCGATAGAGGAAGTGGGGAGAATGTCGAACCATCCCTTCAGGGCTACATCGATGAGGCCATCGATAGAGTAAGTGGGGAGAGAATTCAAGGCCATCCCTTATTATAATACGGCCCCTGCCTTGACAAGCCCGTTCATTACCGAGCAATGGTGGACCGAGTGATGATATGAGCAGTCCCTAAGGAGCTACCAAGTCAAGGATGCAAGTTGAGAAGCTTTAGGAAGGCGATGAAGGCCCTATCCGTAAAGTGTCCTCATTTGGGACGAAGCAACGCGTACTCACGGCATTCCCGATAAGTTTATTTAGCTCTTTGGGGGAAGTGGTCCGGTGTCGGGTCTCCACCATCCCCCCCGCTGGGCTAGCGACCGAGCTTCCTTGGTGTAAGCGACCTACTCCTAGGCCTATGTGGGCCTAGGTGTGCGGGCAGATGGGGCCTAGTGGTTGCGCGACCGTCTCCCGGGAGAAATACCTAGGGACGGTTTGGGGCCATAGGGCCCCATATCGCGCTTGTGGGTGAAGTCACGAGGTTGGAGTGCAGCTATCGCTAGGCCTGCGGGATTCGAAACTCTAAAGCCTTAGGGCCTTGTGACCCTGAGAAGGCTCGACCGAGATAACTCCTTAGACAATGAGGCATTAGGAAGGCTGACTTGTCTGGGTAACACCCATTTCAAGTGCCGCACGGCTTGCCAACCGAGCAAAAAGGGGGCTGTCCGTGACACTCAAGACCTCAAGGCAAAGGCGAGCAAGCTCTCTTCTTCTCTCGCCAAAGAAAGAACTAGTGAAGACTGCCTCTTCTCAACATTGAAACCTCTAATCGGAGTTTGTTGAATCAAACACTCAGCCTGGGACTCGGTGAACTTACTGAATGTTAACGGAGAGAATCCAGATTGTATAAACAGGCTCCTCCAAGGAGGTCTTCTTTCCAGGGATCGATGTCGACCCAACACGATCTTTTCGATGCTAGGTTGAAGAAAGAACCTCTCAATCTTTTTCAAGGCATAGAGATTCATATTAACAGCATCAAGGGACTCAAGGATGGCAGAATATGATTGGAGTGCATGGATTATATGGTGAGGAAACGGGACATCGATTCTGTCACAACCCTTGTCTAAAGAGACTACAATTTTGGGTGACAGCTGCTTTACAAAACGGAGGACCAGAGGCAGGATTGAAGGATAACTAGAAAATGAATCAATTGGGAGATTAACTGCAATTGCTTCATTTTCACCCAAGTGCAGAGGCAACGGCCAAAAACCAGAATTCAAGGACCCCAGGCTCACAACTTCAATGTCGAAATCCATGTTGATTTCACTAGCAAAGTACTTGAGATTATCGTGAGTAAAACCAAGTTCTATCTCATCATGGGCGGATGGAGAGGCAAAGGCAATGATTTTCATACAAGGGGCACCACCACTTCTTAGAACAAGTTCCTGCATCAAAGAAGCCTATTGCCCACCATACCCAACATCGAAATCAATTATGTGAACTCTACTACACCCTTCAAAAGCCTCAATAAGTGCTTGATTGCAAGTGAACGACAGGAGAAATCTCAGAGAATGACTTGTAAGCTCCAATCTTGAAAATCATGTTATAATTGGACAAAGTCGGTGAGTTGGCAGCGTTCAAAGGAAGTAGTAACTGTAAGGCCTCCTTGAAGTAGAAAGCAGCTCTGATAAAGGGTTTACCTACAGGGGAGAGCTGGTGATTGAGCCGCGCCAATATCCCTTGGGCGAGTACCGGATCCCCGGTTTCGATTAGCTCTACGGCCTGGATTAGTTGGTCGATTATTGCCTGGTGAAGCTGCTGGTTAGCTAGTTCATCGCTAATGATTTTTGGTTTCACAGTGGTTGCCATTGCAATTGTGGTTGGCCTTTGCTGAAGCATTTGGATCTGCTGCTGTTGGCGCCTTAGATAAAACTCCTTCCCTGAACCCGAAAACGGAACCATAGGGACCTGGTAGTTTGGTCCACTTGAGCCAGAGTTAATCCTCTTTGGCGGTGGTGGTGATAAAAGATTATGTTCTTGCAATTGAGCATATGAAAGTGGCAAGAACATAGTCAGGTTTTGAGTAAACCGAGCTTGATTTTGGTCTATCATCATCTGCGGATTGAAAATCTGAGGCTTTTCATCCAAAACTTCAAGTGGCTGCTGTGCAAAGACAGCAGGAGGGAGTGAAGATGTAAATGCAGGGTTTGTGGGTGCCAAAACCGTAGCCACGCAGGGAAAATCAGAGCAACTTTCAGCCATGGGAGAGTCAGTGTTGCTTACCAAGTTGACACCACTATTAATGAACTCAAAGGTGAACCCCTGATCCACCACACCAAAACCAGCATTGAACTCCATATCATGCGACCCGACACCTGAATGAAGAATTTTGTTCAGTTCCATACAAGGGTCGTCGACATCACCCATAATTAGCCTCAAAATGGATTGGTCTTGACTAGGAGACCCGGGCAAAACACTCTCCCAATCCTCCATGCCTAAACCACATTTTCCGTTCCAATATCTAAGGATTGGCTATTGTTGTTGTTGTTACCAGAGACAGCCTTCGTTGCCACCACGCCGGTTGTGACCGTGGAGGCACCGCCGCCGCCGTTCCCACCGAGAGAGGAAGACAGTGTTGAAGAAGATGTTGGAGGACTTGGACTTGTTCTAGTATTAATAGATGTGGGCTCACTGCCCACATAGCAGCAACCTCCCTTGTTGTTGTGCCACTTCCCTTGTTGATGCTGGTTTTGGAGTGGCAGCGATGAATCTGAGCAAGAAGAAGCAGAAGAAGAAAAATCTAACGCTCCCTTCCCTTGAAAGTGTTTAAAGGATAGGGGAATGGCCTTCATCTACAGAACTCAAAAAAAAAAGTACACCCAAAACTATCCAGTTCCCGATATTCAGTAAACTGTAAACCACCACCCATAAAAGGTCTGGAAACCAAAAGTGAATGACTGGTTTGATTGTTAGCAAAGAAATTAAATAAGACTCAAATTTTGGATGATACACTTTCTAAAAGAAGGGAAAAAAAATACTCCTACCATGCCAGACGTAGCTTCTTCTTCTTCTTCTTGAGCTTCCTTGCTTTCAATCCATGGTACCTCAACACCCCTTGTTTTTTTGCTTCTTCTTGAGACTTTGGTGTAGTAGTATGTCTTCCTTTTGTTTACTGCTATGGATGCGTTGCAACATATAAATGTGGTAAAGTGCCCTTCAATCTTCATTCCCTCTCCCCCTACTTTCCTTTTATTGAAGTAATAGTAAGATATACGTTGAACTCTACCATAAATTAAAGTTGTATGTATGTGATTGGATGGAAAAAAATCTCACTACTTTCATTTTATGTGAGATAGTTACTTTCTAAAAAAAAATTTGAGTTCTTTTTTTTATTAATTTTTTTTGGCATTGACTTTTTTGTCATCGGCTGGTTTTTAGTATTTACGCTAGTAGTATATAAATAAAATTATTCTCTATTGATGAAGAATTATTTATTTTTTTAATTTTATTTTTTCTTTGTTTTGCTTTCTCAAAAATCATTTTACATCTGTTTTTTAGCTATTTTGTCCGCTTGTATGGCAGTTTGTTTGTCTTTTTTACAAGATTTTTCTGTCTTCGAGACAATATTGTCTGATGTTATGCCAATTTAGCATTCAGATAACAAGTATTATCAAGCATTTCAAGTCACAAGATACTCGACGGTTTGTTATTTTTTGAATTCCCTTGTGGTATTTTGTTGATGTGCCAATAACTCGTAGCGAAAAAATGTTTGATACATGGAGCTTTCTGGTTAAAGTTTATCTTTATTGAAATTTTATTTGGAAGACGGAATAAGTTTTCTTATGAAGTATTGCGTTTAATTTTATCTTCCACCCTCTTTGATTTTTTTTATCTTCATGGATATTTGTGGTTTAGAGTGTGTTATACTTTGTAATTCTTCCTTTTGATTAATAAAATTCAGTTAGAGTTCTTCATTCAAATTAAAAGTTGTATGTATGTGAGGATAATTTTGCACTCAGGGCAGATCTTGGTAAGATAAATTGAGGGGTCTATTTAAAATTTTTGAAAGATTTAATTTAAAAATTTCAAAATATTTGAGTTTTAGAGAAAAAATTTAAAATGACTAAATTAAAAATATTTAAAGAAATAAAAATTCAATATAGATTTTAAAATTTTTGGAGGTCAAATTAATTTTTTTTAAAAATTAAGGGACCAAAAGTCAATTATCCAAAATTTAGAGAGGTGAAGGTCCTTTCTGGCTCTCAGCCTCTTACCATGCGATAAAAATGTGATGACAATTTCGAAAATTTGTATGTGAAGTGGTCCTCAGTAGGGCTGTTCATTAAAGGTGCCCGCTTCTCTTTTTCTTTAGGTCCATGATTTCCCCTGAATTGAATTTTGCTCAAATTATATGTTAAAATGCCGACAATTGCATATCTATTTACTTTGAAATAAAACATTAATTTTAGAACATCCATATTCTTAATTCATTAAATTTCAGTTTTGTAAGGCATGAGCTTCAATTATAACAACTTATTAATCCCTTACTGATCGATCACTAAATCACTATACTTATAATTTACAAAGCATTTATCGCAATAAAATCCCACAACAGAGAATTGGTTTATGAGCAATAGGCAAATAGCAAGCTTTCTGTTGCAAACAACAACTTCAAAGTTCAAAAACCACTTATTTGCCTCTCTTTTTTCTAAATACCTTGACTGTGCAGTGTGCACTGTTTGCGAGCCTTGCTGTCGAGTGTTGACAACAATGAATCGGAGAAACGAAAAACGGCGAATCGACGACTATATGAACCAACGATGAACGAGACCGACAAGAGGGAGAAGCGATCAGCGATGGAGGAGCCTGTCTCTTTAGTAAGGGATTTTAAATTGTGGATTTGGGAAAACGAATTATGTTTGGTTTAGGGGTCCCGAGTATGATATTTTTATTTTTAATTAATATATATTTAATTAATTATAAAATAAAATATATTAAATATATATATATAATCGGGTAGTCGGGATAATTATCGGGCCAACTAAAATCAGATTTACGGCCCAAGCCTAACCTAAATACCCAGGATAATTATCGGGCCATGTACTCAACTCGAAAAAAATATAATCATAAAATTACCTGGTTATTTTGTATCGGGTTATCGAATAATTAGGCCGGATCAATCGAGTCGGATACTTTTGAACATCTCTAGTCCGCACATGCCAACGATGTTTCTATTGTATAATTCATTTTATATTCCAACTAATTCCAAAGCAACCCTACTCTTCTAATAAAAAACCTATTTTTTTCCTAATTAAGCCAAAGATTAGAGATGTTAGTAATTTTTTTTGGGAAGTCAAACCTCGCAGTTATTTATGTTTTGTGTATTGAAGAAACTTTAATTTATCTCTATAGAAGTCAAGTCTTAGATTTCATATTGGGTAAAAGGGTATATTTTAGTACCTAAATTTAGTTTTAAAGGTTAATTTAGTACATGTTTGTTTAATTATGTATCTGCATGTTTTTCAAATTTTAATTTGATATCTATTTTTTTCAACTTAGATACATAAGTTTTTTTGGCCAAAAGCATGCATAAATATGACTCTTTTAAAAAATTGGTACTTGCAATTTTCAACAAATTTGAATAAAATAGTCAAATTCAGGTACCAAGTTGAACAAAAAAAGTCAAATTAAAATATATAATTAGACTTAAAATATTGTTAGGATTTTTGTTTTGATATAATAATTGAAAATTAGTTTTGGACTAAACTGAAAAGATTTCAAAAATGATTTTAAGTCCAAACAACTTGAAAATAAGTTTGAGATGTTTTCAAATGGTTTTGGAAGGCTTGAAAACATTTTTTCATAGCCAAACTCAATTTTTCTGCACGCCAGTACCGATACGATCTACCCCATATCGATACCCATTATGGTTTCAACTACATTATTTTTCCAGAACCAAAAACTAGTACCGATACAGGTTTATGTGTACCGATACGGAGAGGGTCGTACCGCTACGCATGTACGCGTACCGATCCCTGCTTTCAAAACCCCCAACGACTATTTCCATGTAGGTGTATCGACACAACGTACTGATCCAGCGTACCGAAATGGACTGTGGCGTACCGATCCACCATACCGATACGCCCTTAGGCGTACCGATACGTGAAGTCTAGAGCGCGCACAACGGCTATTTCCATAAGTAGCAGCGTACCGATACGCACACCCGCATACCGATACCGAAGCGCCCAAAAGTGGAAATTAAGCATGGAAATGTGTCCCTAACGGTCTCCAACGGTTATGAACTCAATTGAGAGCATAAAAAGACCCTTGAAGCACTAGCAAGAACTAATGCTTGAATTACCAACATCATTATGATTGAAAAAGTATCTTAGTGCTCAAATTGTATATTTTTGTATAGACAAACACTTGTGAGCTTAATTGTTAATATATGCTCAAGTGTATTAGGATTTATGTGAATGCTTTAGAGTGCAAACAATCTGCTTAATAGAGAATTTTTTGTCTGCTTTCTTTTTTCCTTGTTGAGGGAGTTTTTGCTTGACCTTGAGGTATAGGTCAAGTGGTTGTAAAGGTTATCCCTTGAACCTTGAAAAAGGGAGAAATTCTTAGTGAATTTGGAAATCCTTAGTGAGGAAGCTAAGGTAGTGGATGCAAGCTTTGGTTAGAAAAGCCGAACCACTCTAAATTCTTGTGTTTGTGTTCATTGTCTCATCTTTTGCTTCCACCACTATCACCCAAAAACTAACTTCTTCACCACTTGGCAAGCAAGAACGGTTGAAGAATTCGAGCCCAACAAATATGTACCAAATTGAATCTTAAGATAAATTTTAAAAACTAATTACCCAAAAAAGTTAATATTAAATTGAATCTAAAATAAAAATACAAATACCAAAATATATGCTTTAACTCTTCGATATTTGAACAATCTCGTATACTAGAAAAAATAACAATTCCTTTGAACAATCTCTTCCTCCTCTCGCTTGTAAGAAAATTTCTTTTAAAATAAAATATTAAAAAAGAGCATGTTTGTCCATTTCTTTGGTTTGAAAAACAACAATTCCTTAAAAAACAATTTTCGTCAAAAATATATGTAATCGTCTATGAAAATTTAAATTTACACAAAAGACAAATAAGACAATTTTTGTGCAATTAAATATGTAGAAAAAAATGATGGATTTAAGGGATATGTAAGAACAAATAGTTTATTCTTTCTTAAGATAATTAAATGTTTTTCGGTGGATAATTAAAGATTTGTGAACTAGTTAAAGTATTTTGTTCCTTTTGTTGAAGCACGATAGAAAAAATATTACTTGACGGTGGGCTAACAAAACCAATTAAGCAATTAATTAACTATTTTAAACCAAAATCATGTATCTCAAGAGTCATATGATGAAACAAAAACAATAATACTTTGGACTAATTAATTGATGTAAAAAGCAAAAAATATTACATGTATGTTTCAACCTACTTTGGTTTTAACCTTAAAAAATAAAATTGGTATCGGGACAAATTTTATATTAGATCGAATAATAATAAGTTTAATTTTTTAAATAAAACTTTAAGTTCAAATAATGTGAATAAAAGTAATATAGAAAATGTAGTATGGAGAATCTTAATAGAAAAACAATTAATGCCATTTGTAACACCCTAAAATGTACATAAAAAAAGGAGCATGAAATGCCAATTAAGGGATTTGAACCCATGACCATTGGCTTAGCAAACTTAAACTTTAACCAACCAAGTTAAGACGATCATTAATATTAGTTTGCATCGTTTTTGTGTTAAGCCATGTTTTAGATGTTTGACCCGATAATAAGGGTCTGACTCTTCACCTACCTTATTGAACGCCATCTTAATCTGAAAAATATCAGATATGAAATCTGAAAAATATCAGATATGAAATCTGAAAAATTTCTCCCCAACCACCCAAAATTGTTCGACCATTGATCTGCCCTACCGCCATGTCATAGAGTGCACCACCGTCTTTGTCGTGTCCGCCGTCACACCCTGATCTCTGCCCTTCCTCACTCGCCATTTAACACAGCCGTCCAGCGTGAGATTTGTTCTAAAAAACTGGCAAAAAAGCAAGCATCACCCTCTGTTTTTATGTTTTTTGTTAGCTTTTGCCGTCCTCTTGTTGCATGACCGCCGAATCCGAGCTCCCGGTGTTGAGGCATGCAAAACCCAGGCGATCGATCGTCGATCTGTCACTGATAAAGGCATCATCGGAGCTACGTTATTATCCAAATGTTTTCTCTCTATTTTGGTAAGTTGGTTCAATTTTTGACCAGATTCTGTTTAATTGTGGGAATGATTGAAATATGGAGTTGAATCCCGATCTTTTTTTGGTCAAAATAAGCCATTTAGGGTCGCCCGCGACATCTCTGGCGAGACGCATGTGAGATTCTATTTGGGATAAGTGGGCTGAGTCGTATTCGACCCAATAACCTGACCTGTTTCCCCTGACCCAACCGCTAAGTCAGCTACTCAGTCAACCCGCTGAGTCAGTTACCAAATCAACCTATCAAATCAACTCATCGAGTCAACCCGCTCAAGTCAACTCGTCTGAGTCAACTCAATTGACTCTGACCGTTGATCGTTGACCAAAAAGTCAACTTTTTTTTCTAAAAACTCCTATTTTGGGTTCCCTGAGTTTATTTTTGAAGTTTGTTTCGTAAAATTCTAACCCGAAAGTCTTCGACTTTGACCTTGAACCTGAACATGCAAGGGTGTTGTACTAATTAGTTTAAGAGTAACGTAATTGAGTTAAAGACTGATTATGGATTATGTTAATTGAAGGTATTCGCATTTCCTAGTATCTGAGATTTTTGAGGGGCATCAAATCCTAGTTCAAGAGTGATTGAATGCCATTTCAAGGGTCGACCGATATAGCAAGGAATCAAGGTAATACCTTACTACCTCTTGTATGCTTTACGAAACTAGTCAGTATTGGTTAATGCATGAATGAATATGATTGATCGTGTGATTATAGTGGAATATATTAAAGTCATACTGATTACGGTAAAAAGATAATAAATTGAATAAGACCTGAATGACTCGAATAAGAATTTGATGACCGGTAAGAAATCCAAGTTCAGTGAATAATTGATGAAGCAATTAAACTCAAAAACTTCAATTCAGATTATTATTGTCAAAAGATTCAACTTCTGAGATACTTGGATATGAAATAACGAAAATGCCCCTAAAGTATGAAAATGACATGGATAACCCTAATAGTAGAAATAGTCTGGGAACTCATGTTCGACCCGATAAAACTCTAGATTCACCTGTTAAATTCCTGATCTTGTTGAAAAATCTCAGTAACATGCTTCTAACCTTCGAGATTGTGAAATACCTAGGTTTTCCCGATTTCTAAATAAATGTCTGAAAACCATTTGCCTGGAAATGCTTTAAATGATTGATTCGACTAAAATAATGAATATACCATTGAGCTCCGGTATAACTAAAATACTCTCATGCCTAGAATAAGTGATTTGCCTTCGATAAATCTTAGAATTACCAATAAAGCTTAAATGATTGAAATGCCCCTATGAGTTATGAAACATGACTCATGTACGTCAATCACTTATGATATTAATACAATATTGGAAGATTTTTGCACGAAATATATGTTCGACTACTCAGTGGTAAGTCATGAAGCTGGCCGTTTAGCTATATGATACAGTCGATTCTAAAAAAATAAATACCCAAAAGATGTCCCTATTCGATTACTTGGTGAGCATCGTATTGTTGGAATCTGTTTAGTTGGAATGGACTTGAAAGTTTGAATAGTCAATAGAAATCTTGAATATTACAAATCACCATTTTATCATTATTGGGTTGAATTACAAGTTTACCCATAGCAGTTAAATGACCAAAATGCCCTTGTTAGCTAAAATGATCGAAACATTCTTGATATATCGGATGTCCCCAACGATCATGATGTATCAGTTCTCGAATGCCAGGTTGGAGCTGTTAGTTCTAAACCTCTTTTATTTATGGATCTCGCTTCTGAAATCAGTTCAAAATTGTCAGAAGACTAGTGTCCCCTTTCTTACGATTACTAAGTGCTTCCGAAAAATAAATTAATTCATCTGGTGTGTTTAATGTGCACATGAATATTCTCTCTATGGTTTGAAATCAAGGTTATTCCTCTAATCTGAAACATGACTCCTATCCGTCTGGAAATATACCTCTGTCTCTTATATGAAAATATACTATCTATTTCTGCTATACTGAAAACATATGCTTGATTTTTATTTTACTGATAAATACATGGTCTGATTCCTATTTTTACGCCACTGCTACTAATTGCCTACTATCTGGATATGATAAAAAGTCTATACAGGTTCAACCCTAATCAGGCTTATAATTTCTTATGGACCCAAGGTTGCCCCTTAGGTAGGTTCCGACGCTTTGGCTCGGGTAATTCCTTATGGACCTAAGGCAGCCCATTAGGTTGGCTCCTACGCTCATTGGGCCTAGGGTAAGTCCTTATGGATGCAGTTCTAGGGAACTGTATATCGGTGTACGTTTAGAGGGTAGTTAGGTGCTTCAAATAAAGCTTTCTTTCTTTTAAATCTACCCTGCTGAATAAATTATCAATGTTTAAAACTCTTTGTATGGTTCCTATCTGCACTCAATGGAACACACTAAACGCTCTAGTTCAACTTTCGTAATTTATCTTTCTTCTGATTCTTCGGATTATAAGCACCTTGTCTAGTTCTCAGGTGACCAAATAAAGGATAATTTTGTTACCTTTAAGTACCTCGATAATATGAAATTCTGTATCATAGTTGAAACATGTTGATATCAGGCTCATCACATCAGTTTATGATTTGCCATATAATTGCTTGTGCCTACTGCATTATTTGGTAGTTCTGTATTACTGAGCTTTTCGAAGCTCACGTTGTTTTTACCATCGCATGTTAAAAGAGTTTTATCATGGTTTAGTGACGGACATCAGTGTCAGAAGTTCCCTCGACGTTGCTTGCGGAGTACGATACTGATATAGTTAATGGGCATGTATGTCGTGCTTTATTTTGTCAGAGTTTGTAATATGATTTCGAATTTCTGTTACATGATTAAAAGATTTCTTTTGAAACGTTTTACAATTTTAAACGTATAAAAAATAAATGTGTTTATGTGAATTTTTACTGTGGGTCGTTTCTGTGACCCTAATGTGACATATCGGGTTGGATCGAGCAACCTGTATCAATTAGGGTGTTACATCGTTTTCCCTCCATCACATTCATGTACTTCCCTATGAACCCATAATCATGAAAATAAAAGATACGGTAAAACATTTCCTTTTTCCCGATTGATTTCATCACCAAATTTTCTGGAATCTATGAAAATGGGGTATAAGTAGCAATCAACTTCATGTGAAAACGAGGAGCCTTTTTTATATTTGTTTATATATACTTGAAAGAGTAATTGATTTTCAAACTCAAATGGGGGATTTTATTAGTGGGAAATGAAGGGGCTTTGTAGGATGATGGATTTTTGGTTGTCTATTTGTCTGGAAAAATGATTTGAGAATTGGGCATTAATGTGGGGAGGTGAGACATGCTTAGGTTTGCCATGATTTGGACATGTCAGGGAGATGGCTTCGTCTACCACCCTCCCCCATGTGATTGTTAACAACTTCTCCCCTCTCTTTCCAAGCGTAAAGTGACCCCACTCAAACCTTCCTTTCTTCCTTCTTTTATTTTATAATCTATATTTATAGATGTTATACAGGGATATATCGGTCGAACGTTAACAACAAAATAAAGATGATGATGATCATAAACAAAGTAAGAAAATAAAGAACACTAAGATTTATGTGAAGAAATTCAAAAAGGAAAAATTACTAGTAAATGATAGAAACTTTTACTATAACATAGTAAATTATAAGTAATTTACGTCTTAATGTTCTGCAGAATATATTCTACTTGTATCTAATGTTGTGTATAAAACTTTAATTCTTAGTATCTATTTATAGATATTTATTGTTTATTTACAAAGTAAACTTGCATTAAAAAATAATTCTACTCAATATAAATTTTTTACTTTTCATTGAGGTAAAGTAAATAATATCTACTAAAAATAAAATTTTATTTTAAATTAAATCTTATAAGAATTTAAATCATAACTCTAATAATATATATTTAGAAGGTGACATAAGTGAAGTTATTTTCCTATTGTTATGATATTATCAAGAAAAGAAGACACCTTTTGCTATCCCTCCTTGGCTAAAGGGGTTATTTTCCCCATTCCCAAGACACCCCAAATCTGAAGCGACTGGGAGAAAAGGCTTTACGAAAATACTAAGACTAGTATTTACAGTGGCAGATCCACATAATAGATTAGGTGGGCACTGAATTTTTTAAAATTTAAATATTTAGTTTTATTTTTTTATTTTTATAAATTAGTCTTTAAATTTTATGATTTGTATTTATCTTAAAATTTTAAAATTTTTATGACTTATGCTCATCCTCAAAAATATTTTAATTTGTGCTTACCCTTAAAAAAAATTTAGATGTGCCACTGAATATTTGTTTCTATTTATCGTGAATATCATACACCATGTCATTTTATTTTCTTATGTTGGATGAATGATTAACATCCAACATGAAAAAAATAAAAATAATCAATTATTTATTGAACCATGCGTGGACACAAATGGACAGTTCAGTTAACTACGGCTGACTTCTATGACGCAAGGCGCCGCCAATATTAGATGACGAATCAATTAATTCCAAGCACTTACAACACAAAATACACCTACTTTACTGTTTTCCTACTGCAAACACAAAACCTTGCCGTGCCGTTTCTCATTTGCATGTGATTTTTCCACCATCGGCAGCCCTGTTTCTGCTGCTCCTTTTTTGTCTCTCGTGAGGAACCTCCAACAGGATGACTTCGCGTCTCCAGGTTTTGGCTGGACGTTGCCGCCCGTAGCCTCTCAAGTTTTTTGTCTTTGGAGACGGGCCTTTGATCATCCCCCATGGTTGTTGATGGTAGTTCCCGGCGGCCGATCGATGGAGACAAAGTTTCTCGACGGTTTACGGTGCTCCTTACGAAATTTTGGCGGTGGTTTGGGAGATAGGTCGATGTTTTCGAAAATAAGAGTTTTTAAGGGCGCGGGAGCGATGGCCGTAGGGTGTTCATTATCGGGTACCCGATTCCTTTGGGTACTTATTTACCGGCCCGTTTAACTCGAGTATTCGGGTAATCGGGTAACGAGTACTCAGGTAATCGGGTAACGAGTACCCGGTTCATAATTTTTTTTTAATTTTAAAATTAAAAAAAAATCACATATTAAACACATAAAATTTAAAAGTTTATAATACATAATCTAAGCACAAAAAAAAGTGATTTAAAGCTAGTTTTAGAATATTTGGAAATATATATATATACTAAAGTTCAATATTAATCTCATTTTTCCTTTCGGTATTAATAAATTAATAAAAATATAGTTGAAAATTTTAAAATTTAAAAGTATATAGAAAAATCGGCTTAGACCTGGCCCAATTATTCCCGGGTCGGGTACCCCTCGTTAGAGTCACTCCTGGCCCAATTACCCGTATTTTTCTTTCGAGTCATCGGATCAGGTAATTTTGAACACCCTTAGCTGTACCCCCTCGTCAGAGTCACTCCTGGCCATCTTCTCCCCCTCTTCTGATGTCTCTCTTCTTTTTCTGTCATCCTTCATCGCGGCTCTTGGCTACCGCTCGACCACCTCGCAAGCCTCTTTTCTTCCTTTGTTTCCTTGCTTTCAGGTTGCTCGATTTGCCTCGGTTCTGTGTTGTTGTGCCCCTATTTGCTCGATGACGGTGTTCACTACCTTCGTTTGTTTCTGTGTTAAGGGTTGAGAGCTGCTCGATGTATGATGGCTTCTCCCATGATGTTTCCCTTTTTAGTCTAATTCAAATACCACCTTTGATGACAAAACCTTATTTTTTTCGAAATGAGAAGCCTGCTTTCGGATGGAGCTCTCGCAGAGGTGTTGTCTGTTCGAGTCGTCGACTGGTTCTTTGCTCGAAAAATCTTGTTATGTTTTCTTTCATGTTACTTAAGTTTAATTTTTAGTTGCTTTGTTGTTATGTTTGTTCTTCTTTTCAGATGTTCCCTTCCTTCCTGTGTGGATGATGATTTTTGATCTACCTTGTATGACAGCTTGAGAAAATTATTTGTGATGTCCTTGTTTTTTTTTTTGTTGAATGAATTTCTTTTTTTTTTTGTAAAAAAATACCCATACTTTGAGTCTAATTAATCATGAAACTGAAACAAGTGCATGCGATTCCATTTATTTAAACTATCCTACTTTTCTTTATGTAGAGGAGGCCACATAATATAATATATTCAAAATATTTATGTTAGTTAATGTTTTTGCTACTCCATCAAATAGACAACTAGGTTTTGGCATTTCCTGTTTTGAGCAATAGGGTAGGTGAAGGGCAATGGATGTAATAATATCTTCATTAAATATGACCTTTGCTACCTTCTAAAGTCCTGCACGAAACCGCAACTCTGGAAGCAAATATTAATTAAGTTGCGAATACAACCAGACAAACATTAAATAGTCTGATGAATTTGACCATGGTAAGGTGAATCGGTGAAGGACAAACCAACATAATTTTAGTGCAATCTATCAACCAAAAAAAAACCTGTAATTTACCATATGTTGAGTGAAAATAGTTGTAACAGTTATTAACACATCCGTCATCAACTGCTCCTAAAATTTAGTAGCAAGTTGGTTGTTGTTGCTCAATTGCTTGCTATATTAATCTCTTATTTGAACAGCTTATCCATCCAGATAAGAGTATTTTTTTAATAAGGTGATTACAATGTAGTATCTGCAATAATATTGAAAAGGAGGAAAGTTGGTAATAATTTTTACGACTACAGGGTAGTATAAATGCATGCCTCTTTCAGATTTCTCAACCCGTTATAACTTTAAAGGGTACAAATAAAGAGTGGAAGACTCTATATCTGCTGCTTCTTTTACGACAAAGATTGTCCTGCCCCTCCTGTCCGTATGATCACATGAAGATTCAACAAATAAAACTAGGCAACGGTGGGCTGTGTTTCATTTACTTGCTGCTTTTTCGTTTGTCATTTAGCTGTTCTGTTTTACTATGTTAAAGAAAGATGGGTGGTTTTGTAAAGGACTAAATATGGACACCTTTTTTTTATTGCAAGCCCATGTGCATTCCCATTTTCGACATGGTTTGAACTAGCACTAGGTCTAGGTCTACGTCTAGGTCTAGGTCTACTCAGCCTATGTCACCTTTCTTGTTTAGCTTTTCGGCCCAAGTAAAATTGTCCACTTGCTTCATAGTCTTTTGTTACTAAAACCCATTATCAAGGGCTCAAACCCACTGCTAATCTATGATTAATCTGCCTGTTCTCTATACATTTTGCAAATGAGTGATTCAAAACCCATCGGCGTGTGTTATATGCCTGTACTTCCCCTTATCAAATTGCAAGATGATATGAAATAACAAAAAGTTGACCATTTGAATATTTTTCGAAATCAAGGCGTTTTTTCTTGGACGAAGTTAGGATCAAACATTAGGAGGAACAAGAGTCTATTAAGCCTTTAAATCTAAAAATTGAGAAGGACAAATATCTTATTTAACTAATATTTAAACTAAAAATGACTTAAAACGCTATTATGTCAAAAATTTTAGGAGGGACAACAACCCCTCCCACACCATACAAGCCTTCGTCCCCGCATTCACCACTGATACATTATTTCTTGTACAAGTTTAACCTACAAAATTGCTTATCTCTGCATATATGTGATGAACCTAGTTACATCCATTTTGGACTTATTCATTTTCTTCTAAAGTATTAATTCACATCTGATGAATATATCCAAATCCAACGCGTAAGTGAATATGTGTTGGTAAAGATTTTTCCAAGCCTGTAATAGCAACTAACGGGTTAGAACTTGGAAATTGGAATCAGGGATTCAGCTTGTGTAATATAAAGCCAAGGGATATGCGAAATGAGAAAAAGTAATGAGCTGAAATTGGCGTGGAGACAACGGAGCGTGAACCAACTGAGAATGCTCGACTTTTACAAGACATATCGATTGGAGGTGATTTGTCAACGCTCTGGTAGCTCGAATCCCCAGCGGAGACTGTCCAGCCCTCGCTCCCTTCTAAACCCAACAAACATAAACATCCACCCATGAAGATCGCCAAGCTTCAACTCCTAAGGGCATACAAACAAAACACCAAAAGCCTAAGGCTAATGGCATGCATGCTCTCTGCAGGAGAATGTTTATATGCAGCAATTTATGTTTACGAGAGAACGAGAATTTCAACGTTATTTAATATCTTTGCTTATGTATTCTCAATATAAATTCCTGGAAATATGAAAGATTTTGATCCCAGGAATTCTCAACATGACGAGGAAACATTAAAAGGAAATAAAAACTCGATTGGCGTCGTCCATATTTAAACCTAAAATCTTTAATGTGTTAGACTGACGTGATAACCAAGTGCACCATAACACCATCGCCCCCGTTAAACTGCCGGTTTAAGTTAATGTACAAGAAAAAACAAAGGAAGCAACGAGTTTCCACGGCCATGGAATGGGGCCAGATAGCAATTTAATGGATCACATGGCTTGGGTGACACGTGTCACTATAACCGGTATTGACGGTTAAGGGGGACCCCTCTTGTGCTTCACAACATGTACAAATGAACCGGTGGTCCACGTATCATTGTCTCTTCTCATCTATTCTACCTATGGTCAATCCTACACGTTGTTTTTTGTAGGTACCACTTTTATATCAACTGCACAATGTTTTTTTGGATCCGCCTACTAATTGCAAATGCTTCAAGTTCAACAATGAACCAGTCCTTGCTCAATAGGAAAAAAAACAATGAACCAGTCTGATCTAGTGTTTCGCTATCTGTTTCAGATGATGTGAACGAAATGAAGGCAATTACCATTTCTATTCCTTTATCTAATTCTTACCGTAAACTATTCTTTCAAATACTGTAATAAAATTAAGGTGCGTTTCTCCAAATTAAACATGATTTACAATATCAAATTTCTTTTATTTTAGAAGTTAGTAATATGGAGTAGCGTTTTCATTATGGTTTTTTAATTTGTATAAAACAAGAGACATTTCGAATACTAAAAAAAGCACCATTGTTGGTTGTCGATTTCGATCTAATGGCTTTCCCACTTTTCTATAGCTTAAGCATTAGAATATTGAGTTTAAGTATTTCAAGACCAAATGGTGGGCAAAAGGCAAAACGAACTAGAACACGAGGGACATGGCTCAATTGCAGCCCATCAGCCTCGGAATACTCGATTCGTTAGCTAAGCTAAGCTAGTTAGGCACTGCATTAGCTTTCTTAATTTAAATTTATTTTGTCTTCATCATTTCTCACTTCACCTTTATTTAACATGAGACTTTGATTTGGACATTCTTGTGAATCCCCACATTAAATTTTCCAAATAAAGCCCTGTGTTGTTCCTCCTTTTCCCCCTTTGGGACCCAATTGATCGAAATAACGACATAAGGGAAGCAACCCATACCATCTGCATGTTCTAAGAATCTACCCTGATACCTCGCATTTAATTCTCTTACTACAAATACCACCATAACCTATACTCCTATACTACACTGCAAAGAGTTGTGCCCTCAACATGTCAATCTCATCTTGTTTTCCTTCTATGTCTTTCTCTGCATGCATGTACTGCTCGCCCCCTTGCTGCATTTCACAGTGAGAATAAGCATGAAAATGAACTTCACGTATCCACCAAGGTTTGTCATCATTATATAAAATCATCTTGTGCATGTTTCTTGCATTTTGATATTTAAGTTTACTTGTGTTTTTGCAGAATAATGATGATACTCAAAAGCTGGAAGATGCTGATCAGGTCAAGTTTAAGACAGTTGAAAACGAGAAAGAGTCAACTTGTGGTGCAATTGGAACAAGTAAGCCTGTTGTGTCAGTTTCTTGGCGGGTGCCTCATAGGAAACATGGCGAAAAACATCCTGGTTTTAACCTCGATTACTCACCACCAAAGACGCATCCTCCTTCTCATAACTGAGAGTCCGGGGAAGCAACAATGCAAGAAAGATAACTATAGAGAGTACTCCAAGTCATGATATATATCAGGGCTTAAATGTTTCATCATTCCAGCAAAGGCATGACATATAACGTAGGTTGATCAATTAAAATGAGTTCCCTTTTGCATTATCTCTCTTTATGTCTCGGGGGAAAACAGAAAACTAACTAAGCTGTTTAAATTTGAGTCACTTTGATGAAATACATACACTTTATCACCGGGATCATTCCTTAGGCTTGGAGGTGTAGAAGACGTGAAATAAGGTTCATAACCCAACATTAAATGTCCCAAAGGGAAGGATATCTTAAATTGAGCACAGTTACTAGCTGGGTATATATGATTCAAAAACTAACTATGGGAAATAAAAGGTGAATGAAAAGCAGGAACGGTGTGTAAATGAAAGATATGTAGGGACATTGATGGTAAGGTCTAAAGATGTGGCGGTGGTCGAGTTTTCCTCTTAAATGAGGTCGGCTGATTATCAACGGTATCAGTTTCAACCGTTGAACTTAGAATCTTGTTGCACGGTACCAACATCTTAGGGAAGTGTTCAACGGCCCTCGACCAGGAAATATATAAAAATTCTAAATAAAAAAGGCTGAATAAGTGTTGAATTTATCAGTGACCCGCTGGTCTCACTGAACTATTATAAATGCTAACATTGGATGCATTAATGCAACATAGTCATCACGTACCATTCCTCTTCGCATTATGCCTACGTAGTAACTTTGAGTGGTACCAGTACGTAAAAAATGAAAAGGAAATTAACATCATGATTTTGCATAAAGTAACCGAGTTGTTCAAAATCCCAATAAAGTGGTAAATATATCAAATTAAGAGGAAGAAAGCTGTATTCCCACCCGTCAAAGTGCATCAACTAGCTTAGGCTTGAGTTTTTATCTTAGGGGCAAAGGACTTGCATTGAAGCTTGGGCATCTTGTCCCCTAAAAGTAGATGCAGATTATGAAACGCAAAAACCAGTTGAATATTCATATAACCGTACTACTCTTTAAATATAAACCACATGAATAATAAAACATGCTTCTTATTCTTTCAATATTGTTTGGACCGTTGCCTGATGGCCTGTCATTTGCTATTGGGTCTCTCATTTCAATTTATTTGGGCCGGAACAGTTTTTCAAATTGTCCACTTGCAAAAATGGATAGTCTCCGTTTCTAAATTTTAGCCCCCTTTCTGTTTCCCGCCAAAACACTCGAATCCCTAACTCATCTATCTCTCATCGGAACCAATCGTACCGGAGAGAATAGAGATGGATCCTAAACAAGCTTCTTCTTCTCTCGATTCTCTGATATCTTCGTTTAACACTCGAATCGCTGAGCTACAAGAACTTGTAATTGCAAGGAACAGTGAGTTAACTCGGAATTCAGTTCCCTTTACCCTCTCCTTTTTTTTTTTTTTTGCTTCGCCATTAATGTTCAATTTTGTTTTAGATAAGCCGGCTTGTCAGTTTAAATATTCTGCCTTTGCTTTCAGTGTACCCGGCGAGTAGTGTGACGGATTTGTCGGCAATTGATGCGGCATGGAGCTGCAGGTAAAGGTGATCAAGGACCGATTGCATGAGGAATCCGAGGCCATTCCCAAAGCCAAAGTTCGTTACTGCTAGATATTCATTTCTCTCTCTTGTTTAGGGGCTTGGTTTTTAGAATTACTGTTCAAAATAGCTTCTTTTTAAAAAAAAGTTATTTCGAATATTGTTGGGAAATTTTTGGCTGAGCTGAGATTGTTGTGATGATTTCAGAAACTGATTGCCAAGTCGCTGCAGCAGCAGAAGAAACTACAGAGTATGTCTGCTTATGTACCCTCGCATTTGCCTGAAAGGACAACAACATTGAATTTGGATTCTGATAGAAGGTAATTAAATTCATAGATTTTTTTTCTGATTATGTATTCAGGTGTTTTTTTCTAGATACTGATATACTTTAATTCCAGCTTTTTTGCATGTAGAGATAATGATCCTATGTAGCATATTTTTGTCACAGTTTGGTTCCAGAAGCCTTTAAACAGCAGCAACTACAGCAGCCTAATCAGGGAACTATGGTTGAGGAGCCTGCTGCTTTGCCAAAGGTTTGTAATGGTACTATTAGCAGTTCAACGAATGGATCTGAACTTGGGCTTATTTAATTGTTTCATATACTGGTAGGAGAAGAAGAGCCGTGGCTCTCCGCCACTATGGTACATAACTGCTGGTGAATTGGATTCATTGTCCTCGTAAGTATGCCTTTTTAAACAATGTCCAATGCTAGAATAAGATCTTTGCTGCACTCTCTTCTTTTACATTGGCTTATTGTTGTCCACCACCAACTCATCTGTTGTGCAGGTACATGAGAGGAAGGCTCACTCTTGAGAAGGTCAACGCAGCTATTAGTGACATGGCAACATATGCTGAGGCAAATGCTCAACTTGTTGCTGCTCCTAAAAAGAAGGTAGTGATTCAAAGCTTTGTGGTGTTTATTTATGTGTCTATAGCCTCGAGGTCCTTGCTAATAATTTCCCTTCCTATATGAAACTGGCAGAAAATCTATGGGAGAGAGCCCTGGTAAGTGAACCCTAACTTAACGATCAATGTTTCTCTGTTGTCTATTGCAAACATTTTTCAGTACTACCATTGTTTTTTGAAGTTAGAGAACCATGACATCTCATAATCGGAATATGTATTAGCTATGTGGATAAGAACTATTGTCCCTACAATATCAGATATATTATTATTTATGTTTCAAACAATCGGCTTGTAGCACATTGGTGCTGAACATGGTAATTAACTGCTTTGAATTTGCAAGAGATTTTCTAAGTAACCATATGCAGGAACTGAGAGATATTGCAATGACGGATTCTGTAAAGGGGAAGCACTTTTTCCTTGAAACTGACATGAAAGGACCATCATTGAAGCTTGACAATACTGGAAAAGCCATTCTGACAGTGAGTCCCTTCTTGCCTTTCCTTCCGTTTGCTAAGTAGCATGTCTGTTCATACTTCATAGCATGCAAGTTAATTAGGATTCAATGTTTTGTTGATTAATAGGGCCGATTTTATGGTCTGTGATTTCGAAGTGCTAAGTTTTTTTTTTGTAATTGTTGCTCCATATATATGGTTGAAATTTATTAATAGAGTTTGGTTATTCTTATGTGAAATGAATTATACGTTACTGACTGCAGACATGGTTGGTCGTTAATCTTTAAAAACTTGTAAATATTCCTCAATGGGGGAAAGACAGGCCTATTTTCGTGATTGTTTTATAGGTTTATATCTGTGTAATGATCATGGCATGGATGTTTTATGTAGAAAAACATTGGAACCCCTGGCTTGTTGATGCGACATTTGTCATGTATATGCTGTTGGGATTTTAGTATGGATAAAATCATTGTGCATCATGGTGTTTGACATGTCCTACGTCACCTTGGTCGCATCTGTGAGACTCGGATAGGGCATCACCGTGTGATCATTCTTTTGAAGCCTCAATGAAATGAATTATCTCGATTCATAATATCTTGTATTTTGCTGATTTGTGTCGGATCTGCATTGATGTTCAATTGTGTGTGAAGACCATTCAGCAAGCAGTAACACTACCCGTGTAGACTTGGTGAAGCTTACTAAGATTGTCTCTAGGAACGTGGTTCAAATTTGAAATATTTTTAGGGTAAAGTTCACAAATGGTCACTGAACTTTGTTAAAAAAACAAAACGGTAATCAAACTTTTAAATGTTACAAAATGGCAATTAAACTTTATGTTTTGTAACAAAATGATAACTCGGCCGTTAAGTACTTAACGTGGCTGTTATAAAACTTTATATAATAGTATATTTAATCCTCTATATTTACACATTCAGTCAATTTAGTCTTAATTCAAAAAAATTTATCAAATTTAACCCTCATTATTACACATTCTTTTTATTTGGTCCCTATAAAAAATATTATTTATTTATTTATTGTTCGGTTTCATTATGAAATTGCTTAATTTTGTAGCTTGACGATGCCTTAAGTGCAACAAAATTGCAAGATGGCCGCATGAAAAATATGGATACATGTTGCAGTCCCAAGATATGAAAATAATATCTAATGAAGCCACGTATAAAAACTAAAGCAGTTTATCTTGTGATGAACATTATCATTTTAGTTGAAACAGAATTTCATCGAATGAAGACTAAATTAGGCAATCATTGTGTACCAGTTGAGCATCAAGTTTTGGAGAGGGAGATGGTAGGCTTAGAGCCTTGTACCACCAGCAGCAGCAACAACAACAACATCCAAAGCAGCAGCCATCATCATCATCTAGCCATCGACGCTCCCACAGTAGAGATCCCGATCCCCAATTTGCACACCTCTCTGAAGCACAAGGATGCGAATTCAGGTCATGACCCTATACCCGCACCACTCTGCTAGTAATTCTTTTCATTTAGCCATGCCATTGCTGACCAAATTTTGTTGTTTCCTTTGTTGCAGGCTAAAGCAAAGTTCATTAGCCACCGTGACTGATCTTCTCTGTATTTGTCAGTCAGCTCTTAACCCTTTTTTTCTACTTTTAACATCTTCATGTGCAGCACCTGGTAGTTATTGCCATTAAATCGTCTTTATTTTTTTTTTCAGACATATGATTCACCCGGGGAGGTAAACATAAGAGCAGGTTCCATGTTTCACTTTCACTTTCTCATGTGTCTTGTATGTTCATCATGGGTATGATTCAGATATTTTTTATATGCTCCATTTCTGAGTATCAACGTTAGTGCAGAGATCTTTAGGATTTCTGGATGTGCATTATTTTTACAGGGTTCATCTTCTCAGGGCCATCTTGCAATTTTGTTGCACTTAAGGCATCGTCAAGCTACAAAATTAAGCAATTTCATAATGAAACTGAACAATAAATAAATAAAATTTATATAAAGACCAAATTGAATGAATGTGTAAATAACTAGGGTTAAATTTAGTAATTTTTTTTTAAAATTAGGACTAAATTGATTAAATGTGTAAATATTGTTACAAAACATAAAATTTAATTATTTTGTTTTGTGAACTTTACCCTTTTTTTAATATTCAGGAGTTGTGATATGAAATCGATGAATAACAAGAATATAAACTTACATATGGGTTGAATGTTTGTAATCTCTCCAACAAGAATTTTCCAAGCTGTTCCCACATGACTATACCCTTGATTTGGAGCAGACAGGCGTAGGGATTACCGATGGTTATAATTTCGTGTTCTAAGGAATTCTGTTTGTTCATGTATTATAAAAATAAATAAACTTAAAAACAAAACCTAACCCACATCGAAAGGGTAGTGGACATTTTTATTATGGATGTAAAACAATGGACGTTTTAAGAACAAAATGCTTACAAAACTCACCCTACAGAATCAATTCATGAACACATCCACTTGATCAATCATTAACAATATCTTAGTTTACATAATAAGCTTGAGACCATCTAACCACCATGAAAACAATTCACTTCATTAATCAATCATTTAACTACGATCAACACATTTCAGCAGGTACAATTTTTACACATCAAGTCATGAGAAACAAAAATTTAAAAACAGCGGCTAACTACTGCTTGATCTGGCAATTTTTAATCCAAGTCGATTCCGAGTTCTTCCTAAGCTCCCTTAACAAGATAGCCAATCAGGACCCCAAGAAGACCAATTAGTACCACAAACATTAGAGAGAAGCCACCAGCACGACTTTTGCTAATATCTTTTCTCATCATTTCCTGCACAAGGAAGGTGTTATGGTGGAGCCATAATCAGCATGAATAAAAACAAATAATGATAATAAAAAGTTTCTGTGGTGCTGAATTTGAAAACTATGGTTGTCATATTAAGGGATTGTATAGGAAAAACGGGGAGCAGTGGAGCTAACAACAGAAGAACTAATTGGACAATTATGGCTATGGGACGAAGTAGAAAGCAGTAGTACGGAGCAGTACTTCACAAGAACACCAGCATGATTGCAGTAACCAAGATGAAATATTTAACCGCAAAGTTGTCATCATGCCTATGGCAGCATTGAAATTCTGCTTAAGCCAATTCTAAATTTAAATTTCACCCCTTTTAACTTAAGAGTTGAAATAAGACAAGTCAGCATGAATGGAACTAATACTGCTATAAGATGTTTAGAAAAGATGAACATGATACATAAGAAACTATGAAATGGAGCAAGGATTGATACTCTCTTAGGCACAAGATAATAAAGATAAAGATATCTGCTGCTACAATCACATACCAGTTCTTGACATAGCCTCTGATTTTGTTGCAAAGCAGAAGCTTTCTCATCTGTCAACTTCGAAATTGTAGACCATGCCTGGAGATAAACATACATTTAAAAACCAATGATTTTAAGAAAATGGAAAGTATAAGACTACAATACTATTAAAATCATATCTAATATGATAGATATGGAACAGAGGAATATTAACATCTAGGGCTATATACCATTACAATCTAGGTATAGTTTTTGTTATATGGAAAAGTGTTTTATGCCATCCCTACATAGAGCTACTTCCCCCTTCCTAGGTACATCTCATACATAAGAAGTATATAAAATATTAACAACGTACAATTTCACATGTTGCTATCTCTCAACATTGCATCAATTATGAATTAGTTTTATGGTAAAGCATAAGTATCATTTATCCTTAAAAAGGCAAACTTAAGAGCAGTAGAGAAACTTCAATTCCAAGCAATTACAGATTCTTTTAATTACAACCCTTCTCAAGCTTTTTGCAAGAAATTTATCATTATTCATACTAAACATGAGCATATCCTGGAGTTCTTTTAGCTACACTTGGAAGAAACCAGAGGAGTCTATGACTATAACTAAGATTATAAAAAAAAAAACTGCATTTCGCACAACCCAAATAGTAAAATAACTACACCCACGTAGTTGAAATGCATATTTCATATTCTAAAACAACAAGGAGATTGGATAAGCAGGAAATGTTAAAGAACCTACATATTAAAGACATCAACCAGTAAGGTACTGACACGGAAAATGCCACTACAGTTGGTATTAAGATGAAATGCTCTTTCGAAGAAAAAAGTTTGAAATATTAACTAAGCAACAGAGAGATGACATACCTCTGAGGACTTCTCTTTAGTATCCTCTAAAGATCTTGATACCTAAATTTCGTATTAGGTTGAGCAACAAGTGATGCACTAAGTATATCACTAGTGAGTAATAGCTTTTCCAATAATAGTTGATAAAAGGGGTATAATAACATTTAAAAAAAAAAGACAACATTTTCCTGTCAGCCAGCAAAAATGGAAGAGACTTACCTCTTCAAAATTTTGATTCCCGTTTTCTAGTGAAGATGCTCTGGGAGGGGTCCCCTCTTCAGATCCTTCAGGCACGGGAGAGGGGGGATTAGCAGGAATGTATATGACTCGCATTTTGAATTCCTTCACGACCCGACCATCCTCTTTGTTAAACTGCATTCAAAATCGCACATTCATGCAACACAAAGCAGAAACCAATAAGTTGACCAAACAAACCACAATCGCATAGTCATCCTACCGTTTCTGGGGTTATGTCTTTGTTGGTTGAACCATCAGGAGCAATAACACTCTGGACGAGGAACTTGTCCCTGCATTGGTCAGGAGGTGCCTCCTTTTGAGCTTGCATGGTAACTGCCAGAAAAACTAGTGTCAATAAACCATACTATCGAAGAGGAAAAAAAGAACAACAAAACAAGTAAACGCCAAATCGCCAATGACTTAGCTGCCACAGAGAACAAAAGCATGAACAAAAAAGTCCAGTTAAAAACCAATAAATTACACAATACTTACCAGTGACATTGCATGAACTTCCAGGCAAAACAATACCAGAGTTAGGACGAACGCAATATTTCTTAGGGTTGGTTGTTTTAACCTATGAATAGCATTAAAAAGAAATTACGTAGTGGTGAAATAAGTGTATCAATATCAAATCCAATCATAGATAAAACTAGATGAACATTAAAATTACCTTGAAAGCAACATATTGTTCTGTCTTGTTGGTCAATTGCATAGAACATGAAGTTTGCCTCCTCAATTCAACTATGAAATTCCATATCAGAAAATCAAAACATCTAATCGTTTGTCCTTACACAGATTAAAATCAAACGTAAATGGAAATAATAAAAATAAAACCTAAATACTTTTTTACTTATTGTCTTCTAGGTATCAGAACTTACTTGATTGTTTTCCTATTTAATGATTTCTCGGATCAGATTAAAAATTTACAGCAGAAACAAGAAAAAGAGAAGGTTTAAGGCGAGAACTTACATGGGAATTTAAGCTCCGAAGGATGAATACTGATAAAATCTCCCATACTCATGGATCCAGATCAACAAACTTATATTTTTCTTTTGATTGATTTTTTTCCTGAAAAAAAAAATTCATGAAGAGAAGAAATTGAGGGGAAATGAAATACTGGAATCTGCGAGATCGGGAAGACAGAAAGGAACTACGAAACGAAACAAAGCAGTTTGATTTGTTTTAATTCATTTGACTCGTTAAAGGATACTAACTTCACAGGCATGTGATGGCTGTGACCTTCCTGAGCCGTTAATTAAAAAGTCGTGCGTCTCAGATGGGGATTCAAAGCATATTGTTACGGACCTTTCTTTTCCTTTTTTATGTGGGATTAATGATCCCGCCCGCCTTTTTTCAGGCGTGACATTCTCCCCCACTCAATCTCGTGTCGTATTTATATCCCAAGACCTCCCTTTTCCTTTTCGATGTGGGATTAATGACCCCGCCTCTTCTCAGGCGTGACATTCTCCCCCACTCAACCTCGTGACGCTTGATGGGCCACCTTGTCACAGTTGTCTACTCTGCCTACCCCACTCATGGGCGCTCGGCGTGAAATCAGGCAGTCAAAGGGTCGCTCTGATACCACTTGTCACGGGGCCATTACCCTCTTTCCAAAAGACATGTCTGATAGGATGTGCAGTGCCACCGTATTTATATCCCAAGACCTCCCTTTTCCTTTTCGATGTGGGATTAATGATCCCGCCTCTTCTCAGGCGTGACAATATGTAAAAATTCATTAATGTTTGGGTTAGTGACCTAATGGGCTGTGACCGCTAAGGCCTGCTTCCTTGATAAGACGGTTTTTTCTTAGAAAAAAACTTCAATTCAGTTTATACAAGTCCTTTAGATTTAAGGGTTAGCAGTTAGGGTTTAAGGTTTAGAGTTTAGGTGTTTAAGTTGTAATGTTTATAATTTAAGTTTAATATTTAAATTTTAGGGTTTAGGGTTTATGATTTTATGTTTAGGGTTTAGGTTTAATAATTTAAAATTTAAGTTTATAATATAAATATGTAAGCTTGTGAATAAATATTAAACCCATTTTCTTAAGGACAAATTAGGTTATGGAAATGGGAAAGAAATGTATTTACACTTCAATAAAAATATCTAATGTAATATATATATATATATATATATTGATAAAGCATTTAATGTGGTATTTAAATTAAGGGTTTAAATTTAAATTTTACACAAGTCTGCTTATCTATGCTATAAATTTTAAGCCCTAAACCCTAAAAAATTAAACTTCAAACTCTAAACCCTACAACCCAAATCCCTAAACTTTAAGCCCGAAACTAAACCCATAACTCCTAAAATTAAAAGGCTTGTGTAAACTAAAGTTTACCCAGTCTATGTATTGAAGTTTTTCTCTTAAATTAATATATATTATTATATAGGATAAACTACAACGGATGTCACTCAATTATAGATAAGGTTACATTTGGGTCACCCAATTATTAAAAGTTACATTTGGGTCACTCAACTATGGGTAAAGTTACATTTAGATCACTCTTCTTATTTAAAATATATATATCAAGTGTGTATTAGATTAATTAATGATTTCAAAAGAAATAATCTAGTGTCAGATGAGGGTATACAAGTGATTTGGAAGAAAAAATAACAAGTTGATATATTCTTTTAAATGTGAAGGGTGACCCAAATGTAACCTTATCTATAATTGAGTGACCCAAATGTAACCTTTAATAATTGGGTGACCCAAATGTAACCTTACCCATAATTGAATGACCCAATTATAACTTTTAATAATTGAGTGACCCAAATGTAACCTTACCTATAATTGAGTGACTTTGGTTGTAGTTTACCCTATTATATTTTGCTTAAGGATTTGAGTGTATGGAATAACACTTGTTTTATTCCGCTCATTAAGACTATTTTACAGGGGGAGGGGTTCATTTGGGTTGCATAGATCTATGCCTAAACTTTGGTCATGCATCCTAGTGTGACTTGGAAGAAGATTTGGGAGGCTAGCAGACAGAGAAAGAAGAAGGTATAATCTGGCATGTTTTTCATATCTCTAAATATTCGGTAATTGCCTGGGTGAGCATACTTTTGAGAAAACCTGTGAACAGGGATAGTAACATTAATACATTACTTTGTATAGAGTGAGGGTTGGTATAAGATTAAATGTACAATTATTGATATGTAAGATTTAGCAGCTTTGTTGGATAAGTAAAACCACATTATACAAATCTATATTAGTATAGTTCTTGTTTATTACTTTAGTATTTACTGACAATGTTAATTCAGATACCATAATATTTTACAAAATGATAGTTCACATATCATGTTAGATAATTTTACAAAGTATATGTACTGCATCGAACATTATAAAATACATGTATCACTTGACATTTTATTAAAATATAAATACTACATTAAATATTTTGTTCAAAATAAGTACCACATAAATTATTAACATTTTTTAAAATAAAAGTATTACATTAAATATTTTGTTAAAACACAGATAGCAAATACAATTAAAAAAAAGCGTTTGAGATAAAATTATTATCGATATATTACTTTTTTCACTATGCTTACACTACTTTCGATGTCATATTTTTTAAAGGCTTAATACAAAAAACAGATGTGTAAACTATACATGTTTTTAACTTCATGTGTCTAAAATATTTTTGGTAAAAATAAGTCTAAAGTTTAAATTTTTATAATTTTAAGTGTTCGACCGTTTAAAAAAATTGTACCCAATAAGAACGCGACACATGTTATTTTTTCATTTTTATTTTAAAAAAATTGAAAAAAAGAGTATAATTAAAAAAACTCGAAATCCCCCAAATCTCTAATACCCAGAATTGCAAATTCCTCAAATTGACGTCGTTGCTGTCGCCAGAGGCCACCGCTTATTTTCCCAACCATCCAACACCGGTAACCAACGGGAAGTGTGCTAATCTGACGATAAACGTGAATGGTTATAGTCGAATGACGACCGATTGACACACTTACTGGCGGTTACCGATGATGGGTGGTTGGGAGAAATGGGCGGTGGCTTTCGACGACGACAATGGTGGTGTCCGATGACGACAACGACGGTGACAGCGGCGGTAATTTGGAGAATTTGTGGTTTTGGGTTTTAGGGATTTGGGGCTTTTTGGGGGATTTGCGGAATTTTGAGCTTTTATAAAAATATATTCTTTTTTAATATTTTTAAAATAATAATAAATATGCCACATGTCACGTTCTTACTGGGTAACAGTTTTTTTAAAACTGTCATGCACTTAAAATTGTAACAGTTAAAACTTTAAGTATCTATTTTTACCAAAAGAATACTTTAGGCACCTAAAATTCTAAAAAAAAATTATAGTTTATTTTTTAAATAAGTCTTTCCTATATTACTTTCATTATTCCTTTACAAAATCATGCACAAGAACTAGGTCCTTTTGACTTTTTTATGCTCCAACACTAAAAAATACTAAAATATTAAATTTTAAGCTTTAATCCTATATTCTAAATCCTAAACCCTACCCCTAAAAATTGTACCATATACTAAATTTCATAAACCTTGGCCATAAACATTAAATCTCAAACCCTAAACCTAATTTTTAATAGGGCATAAATAGGGCACAAAAAATGTTTGAGGATTTTTATTTAAGAACTAGCTACATTTAATTTTTTTGTCCAAATATACTATTGTTTTTTTTGTTTTCCTTTATATTAAGGGTAAATTACATCATGAGTCATTGTCTTGTGATCAAATTTATAATTAGACAATTATATTTTAAAAAAATTACAATTTAGCCCCTTTATTTACCTTTTATAATAATCATAATACTTTAACGTTAAGTGTGTCACAAAGGCTAGCTGATATAATCCTAACCAGCCCCGACATTTTTCATACATTTCTCATACCTTGGACGTGAGCCATGATGAAAGCGAAGGGAGTTTTTTCATTCCTTACTTTATTTTATATCATTTATGCATTCTATTTATTCATACTTATGCATTCATATCTTAGTATATGCTTAGAATATCATAACATCCATATCATCCATATATATGCCATGATTGCATATCATTTCTTAAGGTATTATTATTACATGTTTCCATTCATCATTTATTATGGATGGCTTGTTATTTGATGTTCATGCATCAAACATATAGTCTGCATCTTTAATCATGTTTATGTTAAGTTATTACATGCATATCTATATGTTACACATCTTATGTTTAGGTTGCATTTGCATTCTTACTTTTATATACATCATGCATTCATTTAAGTATTAGCTTTATTTCAGCTCGTTTATTTGTTTGCATAATTTCTTTAGGTGCAAGGCTTGGAAAGTACATGCTCGGATTAGCTCAAGGGCCTTAAGGGCAGCTCAGATCAGCTTAAGGAGTCTAAAGGAAGCTCATAGACGGGATAAGCAGCTTAAGGCAACTTACAAGCTTAAAAAGGAAGCTCACCTAGCTAAGGGTAGTTCGTGGAAGCTTAAAACAGCTCGAAGATTAAGCTAGCTCATTCAGCTAGCTAACTCAGCTCAATCCAACTCACACCAAGCTCAACTAGCTCATTTCAACTCCACCTACATATGTTAGCTCACCACCTCAAGGGTTATGTCCCCTCAAGAAACATGTCCCTATCCGTTTGGAGGGAAACTAGAATGGGTGGCAAAGGCAATGGAGTGAAAAGCATTGTACGCCAAAATCGAGTGGATGGAGACTCAATTTTGGCCGAAACATCACCTAGGCCTTTGGAGGGAGGCACCACCCTAGCCGAATAGTTGTAAGGCCTTTTCGGCTATGTCCCTTCATCCCCTATAAATTCAAGTTGTTTTGTCATTTGTAAAAACGCTCATTTCATATATAAATTACCTTTGTGAGATTTTCTCTCTTTTAGTTCTTAATTGAACTTTATCAACTTATCAAGTACTTTGTACTTGTGGCGTCAAACCCTCTATTCACCTTGATACTTCGGGTTCTTGGTTCTTTATAACCAACGTGTCTAAGTCTTTTCTACCATTCCTTAAAGCAATCATATAAGGTTTACGGTTAGACTCTCTATAGCCTAGTTTCTTCATTGATTCTTTAAGATACTATCATCACCCTTTCACCCCTAAACACTTCCATAATAGAATCCATTCCCTTCAAAAAAATTCTTACAATTATATCTTCAATCCTTTATTCTTACCATACCATATCATACGCATCATACCATATCTTTAAAACCTTTGTTTTGAAACCTTCTTACTTTGCAAGAATTACTTATTGCCTTCCTAGATCCTACAATCAAAGGGTCGTCTTCAACAACTACAAGGATGGACTACATTATATGGTATCAGAGCTTTAGTGGAAGAAAGCAAGTCCCTACCTTTGTAAGTAAAGTTTATTTCGTGCAAGTTTATTTACAAAAAAAAAGAAAGAAAAATCAAATTTTTTCATCTCAAAAGAATTCAAAAAAGTATAAAAAAGAAGAAAGTTTCGAAAAGCACAAAAAGCAACGGTAAGAAGCACAATTGTAACCCCCTCGACCCGGCCTAGTCACAAGACCGAACCGAGTGAGCTATATTAGGTTTACCGAAGTAAACCGAGAAGATAAAACCCAAAACTCAACCACTTTTTCTTTTATCTTGTCTAGATGTACAATTATTATCCTACCAATACATACTGATCACAGGTGAAACCCAACTCAATCGGGCATCGAATTGACATCTGATTGAACAGAATTACAATTTAAGGACCAAATTGCAATTTCTAAAAACTATAGGGACTTAGCTCATTTTCATGTTACCAACCATTAATTAAACAGGTTTCATGTTTACATGCTAAAAATCAGCTCAAGAAGGTCATTCATACTCATTCAATTGCATCCACAACATTCAGGGACTAAAACGTAAAAAACCAAAACTTTAGAACATTTCAAATAACCAATTTAACTGCCACCGTATCGGTACAGGTAAGGGGGTGTATCAATAAGCCTTCATTAATCCAAACTCTAAAATTCCAGTAGCCAAAACTCGTTCCGGTACGCTAAGCCTAAAATGGCTTACTCGTACTGAAACATGGACACCCGTACTGGTACGTCCTGACCTATAATGTCCACTTTTGCTGGTTTAACATGCTTCCGAACATACCAAGACACTCTAGCATGCTTCTAGCATACATCCAACATATTCAAGGGTCAAACTACATCAAAACAACCTAGTTCCAACATCAATTCATGGCAGCATGCTTAAAATGTAAATCTAGAGGCATGCTTCCTAAAAACCAAAGCAAGCAAAACATGAAATCTCAAACCATCACCACAACCAATCCAAAATGGCCTTTTACAACCCAAGAGCAGCAAAACAAACGTGCTAAAACAAGAAGTTTAGCAAAACACCTCCCAAAACAACAACGAAACCCCATTGCCCTTATTACTTATAGTCTAATCCAAAAACATACTTTTGATTCCATGTCTTTTTGTGATCTCTTGCTTCCCGCTGCCTTCCAAGCCTTTAATTCTCTGCTTTAATGGACAAAGAGAGCTTAAGCGCACTAGGCTTAGTGAGGAGTGTTCAAAAACAACACACCATCAATGCATTAAACCATTTCTCAACTACACATTGAAATCCCATTTCAATCATCTTTTAAACATCATCTAAAACGTTATCATGCCTTGAAAACCATGCACTTAACATCTTTAAAAACCAGCATATTAAACCATATGCAACATGTATCATTAACCAATAGCAAATCTCATTGCTAAACCTCAATTTAAGCATTCTCATGCATAACAACCATATGCAAAAGCTTAAAGAGTAAACATGTATAAATCACATTATACAACATAAACCTTTCAATGATACATTAACAATTATATTACCTTACAAGTGACTATAACCAAGTCCCTTTATCAAAATAGTTCATCAGATACACGGATTCAACAAGTGTCCTTATAACACTTCAAGCCATCTCAACTGGAATAGTGATACAATCACAATCGCGGTACATTACAACCGTGTACACTTACAACCCACGAGGATACTAACCCTATTCCTCAGTTAGATACTTAGTCCACTAACGGGAGTTTACGATACCATATAACCCCTTGACCGTTAGGGTACTCGGATAGAATTTTTGGTACACCAAATCAAAACCCCTAAACATCCAAGGTGACTTATTATAGTGCACTATCAATCCTATGGCCGGCCAACTATATCCGATAACAATTTTTAAAACCACATCACTTGCCAATACAATTCACCATTTACCATTTACCTCACTATTTTTACAAGCATTAGAACAAATCATTTTCTAAGCAACAACACATGCTTAAAACTCAAGTATAAACTATATACTTACATGGATCACTTACCACGTGCATCCATCATCATTTCATGATAAAAAGAGTATCTCACATACTTTAAAACATGTTTAAACAATAGGTACAATGCAAATCAAAACAAGTGCATAAAACCATTTCATATTAGCACGACCGAGAGAGAAAACCACATCATACTTACTTTCGAGTTTAAACCAACATTTCAAGCTCAGTTTAAACTCCCATAAACAACATTTAAATCATTTCAAAGCTGAAATCCACGTTCTCACTCACCGATACGCGAAACCTTAATTCGCTGACGCGAAATCAAGCGTCTGAAGCCTCCAAAGCTTCATCGATCGCTTCCGGATCGACCTCCCCTATTTTAACCACATTACAATAGAGGATTAATGCATCTCAATGCATTCAAAACACTGCAACAACAATTCCTTGCAAAACCTCACAATCCTTTCACAAATACCCAACCACAACAACCGAAATTATCATCTAACTCTTTTCAAACACAAACCAGCCATAATCTATCACTTCAATCAACATATAATAAAATCTAAAAACATGATTAATTCATCCGTAAACTTCCAGCAACTACACAGCCACCACAACTCCACAAAAACACAAATATAACAACGTAATAATCAAGGATTCAATGAGTTTCGGGATCCCAATGTTAAAACAACTTATCAACATTCTAAATCATCCAAAATATGTTTAAAATCAATCTCCAACACTGAAAATAGATACAATACGAATCTTCCATAATTTTCACCAATTAAATCCATTATTCATTATAAAAACATAAAATTAGATTATAAATCATAAATCAAGGATCAAATACTTGAGAATATCAATAAAGAACCATCAACAGAGAAGAAGAGCGAACCTTACCTCTATTGTGTGATTTCTCCCTCAATTGGTTGATTAAAGTTCGAAAAACATAAGATTTCAATGAGGTTTTGTAAATCAAAGATAAAGAATCAATTATAAATCAAGAATCAAAGTAAAAGGATCTCCCACCTCTGGATTTTGATGAAAACAAGAGTGTTTGGAAGAAAAGAAGTGGAGAGAAAAGTTTACGTCAAATTTCTTTAAAACCAATAACTAACTTTTATTATCAAAATCCCTTTTAATTACCTTTTAAATCACATGTTAAAAAGTCTTAATTGAAGGAAGAAACCACCAGAAACAACTTGGTAAAATAGCTCCTTAAGGATTCTAAGAATTTGATCCTTTACAATTTAGTCACCTTTAAAAATAGTTTTCAAAAATTACATTTTAGTCACTAACCAAAATGTCAGCCTTCCAAATCCCATTTTCCAAAATTGATTTCACCAATATTTTTCATATATTAAAATATGATTTTTAACCATTTTTTCATATTTTTATCTTTCACAAAAATATTTACTCCCGAATTCGACTCAAATCCCCAACCCGGTCCACCGGACCGTCTAACAAGCCTCAAAACCGCTAGGCCCAAAATGGGGCGTTACAACAACAACAACAACATTTCCAACCGAGATTAAAGATTCAATTTCAAGTATTTGATTGTGTCTCAAGGAAGGTTGTGAGTTTTTTTTTGCCAAGTAACCCTTTTTTTTTCTTTTCTTTCTTTTCTAAACTTGCCTTTATACGATATTATTTTCCTTTTCTTCTGAAACTAACCATTTCAATGACACACAAGCACAATACTTGCTTAAGTCTTGAGTAAGTTCCTTAAAGAGCTTTACAAGAGACAAATAAGTGAAAAAAGGTAATTTAAGTGTGTGAGATCAAAAGAGGATTATGAAAACCAATTACATCCCGAGTGCAAACACGAGAGTGAGTGGAGTGCATTTTCTTTGGAGTGAACAATGGGGCTTTGTTGAGAGAATTATTGGTAAGGCATTTTTTATTTTATTTCGTAGATTATCACTAACAATGGCACAAGATTCTCTTCCATTTAGTTCTAACGGGATTCTTGTAGTTAAAAGGATATTGGACCTACAAGTTATGGATGAAGACCGGCAAATGGAGAACATCTTCTACACCCGATGTCATTTGAATGACAAAGTATGTTCTATGATCATCGATGGAGGAAGTTGCACCAACGTGGCCAGCACTATGATGGTTGAACAACTTGGCCTAAAAACCACTAAACATCTGAATCCCATAAATTACAGTGGTTGAACGAGGGAGACAAACTAAAGGTCAATAAATAAGTACGAATTCCATTTTTAATTGGAAAGTACAAGAATAAAGTCTTGTGTGATGTAGTGCCAATGAGTGCGAGTCATATCTTGTTAGGACGAGCTTAGCAATTTGACAAGATAGCCACCCATGACGGATACACCAACTATTATTCTTTTATGTTTGAGAGAAAAAAATTCATTTTGGCACCACTAAATTCGAGCCAAATGCATCATGATCATATTCAGTTGAGCAAGATGATTGTAGCATGGAATGGAATCAAAAGGAGAAAGAAATCAAAAAGAAGAAAACCAAAAAGATAGAGCGTGAGAATATGATCGAAAAAGAAAAAGAAAAAGATGAGAGTAAGAAGAATGAGGAAATCAAAAGGAGTGATGCAAAAGAATTGAGAGAATTTTCAAAGGGGAATGCGATTAGGATATGTTCTATTTATTCATACCTATGCATTCATATCTTATTATATGCTTAGAATATCATAACATCCATATCATTCATATATATGCCATGATTGCATATCATTTCTTAGGATATTATTATTACATGTTTCTATTCATCATTTATTATGGATGGCCTGTTATTTGATGTTCATGCATCTAACATATAGTCCACATATTTAATTATGTTTATGTTAAGTTATTGTATGCATATCTATATGTTACACATCTTATGCATATGTTTAGGTTGCATTTGCATTCTTACTTTCATATACATCATGCATTCGTTTAACTATTAGCTTCATTTCAGCTTATTTATTTGTTTGCATAATTTCTTTAGGTGCAAGGCTTGGAAAGTACATGCTCAGATTAGCTCAAAGGTCTTAAGGGTAGCTCAGATCAGCTTAAGGAGTCTAAAGGAAGCTCATGGCAGTTTATGGACGTGAGGAGCATCTTAAGGCAACTTACAAGCTTAAAGAGGAAGCTCACCTAGCTAAGGGCATCTCGTGGAAGCTCAAAATAGCTCAAAGATCAAGCTAGCTCATTCAGCTAGCTAGCTCAGCTCAATCCAGCTCACACCAAGCTCAACCAGCTCCACCTACATATTTTAGCTCATCACCTCAAGGGTCATGTCCCCCCAAGGAACATGTCCTTAGCTGTTTGGAGGGAAGCTAGAATGGGCAAAAAAGGCAATGGAGGGAAGAGTATTGTGCGCCAAAATTGAGTGTAGGGAGACTCAATTTTGGCCGAAACATCACCTAGGCCTTTGGAGGGAGGCACCGCCCTAACTGAATAGTTGTAAGGCCTTTTCGGCCATGCCCCTTCATCCCCTATAAATTCAAGTTGTTTTGTCATTTTTAAAAACACTCATTTCATATATAAAATTACCTTTGTGAGATTTTTCTCTCTTTTAGTTCTTAATTTAACTTTATCGACTTATTAAGTACTTTGTACTTGTGGCGTCAATTCACCTTAGTACTTCAGGTTCTTGGTTCTTTATAACCAACGGGCGCAAGTCCTTTCTACTATCCCTTAAAGCAATCGTATAAGTCCGAGGTTAGGCTCTCTATAGCCTAGTTTCTTCCTTGATTCTTTAAGATACTATCTTCACCCTTTTTACCCCTAAACACTTCCATAACCGAATCCATTCCCTTCAAACATTTCCTTATAATTCCATCTTCAATCCTTCATTTTTACCCTACCATATCATCCGTACCATACCTTATCCTTAAAACCTTTCTTTTGAAACCTTCTTGCTTTGCAGGAATTACTTGTTGCCTTCCTAGATCCTACAAACAAAGGGACGTCTTCAACAACTACAAGGACGGACTACATCACTCGCTTTTTGGGATAATTTAGATCTCGGTCAATCAATTATGAGTGGGTTTATATTTTGGTTATTCAATTTTTTTTTGTGAGTACATTTTTTTTGATTTTATATTCTAATTTCTTAGAAGTTGATACACGATCAATTCTCCATTGTCTTTGTGCTCTTAACGGACAAAATTTCTTTGATATATTTATATTTCATGAATCTTCAAAGAAAGAACGAGAAGAGTATATTTTGCTTGAAATGTTGCATTCTAAATTATCAATTTCTAAATTAATTTGATATGCAATGAGCTTATAAGCGATGATAATGGCGTCGAAGAGACAAAAAAACAAGGGAAGACAATCATGAAACAATTCAAGCGAAAAAAATGTTATTCTTATTTTTCTTTACAGATTAATAAAGCACAAAATATTGAAGCAATTTTGTGAAGAAGAACACGAAGACAGTGAAGAATTGATATTGCACCAACATGTAAAGAAATTAGAAAAGAAAATCCAAAAAATTATACTCGTAACATAAAGTTGAATGACCAAAATGTACACTTACTCATAGTTGATTGACCAAAATTTGAATAAAAAGTTAACCTCCATCACACATTTAAACAAATTGATATTGCACCAACATGTAAAGAAATTATTATTTTTTGAAATGCAATGAGTCAATTATAAAATGTATTCATAATACAATGACATAATGTGGAATTTACCCTTAAAGAGTTGAAAGCATGTAGGTGAGTTCAACTCAACATTGTCCATGTTCTGTAGCTTGTCAACCACAGTAGTCAGCCATCCAATCTAAATAATCATCTCCGTACTCGGTGAGTCATTGCTCCCTTGGACTTATCTACCATCACCATTCACCAGCTGTCTCACACTCATTGAAATTAACCCACTTTCACCTACGCTGCCACACTCTGCCAGTAAACTTTCCTCACTCCCGCTCTCATTCTCTGAACCATTGACAATGTCTCTCATCAGAACACTCGCCGATTTCCGTCTTTCGCCCACTCTTTTCTCTCTGTTTGAAGAGCCCGAGATGTCATTCTCCTATGATGTCTTTGAGCCAAGTCGTACCCTCTTTAGTTCGTTTCCTTCACCTTTTGACGCTATTACGGATGTTATCTGCCTGTCGGAAACGCCGTTTTCGTCACATTATCGGATGATCAGTGCTATAGATGAGTTGAAACTACGTTCTGCGGCTTTATTAAGTCCGATTTCTGGACTGGGTTTAGCTGCTGACCGGTTTAAGGAATGGGATAGGAAGTACACGTGGAAGGCTGAGATAAAGAGTGAAGCGGACCGGAAGTACCAGTACACGGCTGAGATCAAGGGTTCCAAGGGAGGTAAATACAAGTGCACGGCTGAGGTTGAGAGTCCTGAGAAGAAGTACAGCTGGACAGCTGAGATCAAGGGTGAGAGAGAGGGAGACGCTGCGAAGAAACACGACAGCAAAGGAGTGGCAGTCAAGATCAAGGAGCTGGGATCCCATGAGGAAGAGTGCAGTGGTGGTAAGGGGAAGACGGAAGGGGAGTGTTCCACGCGTGTGGTGCAGATCGAAGAGCCTGATGATCTCGCGGCTATGGTTCTCAGAAAAGAAGGTCTTCACTGTTCAACACTTCACACATCTCCGTTTCAATTTCACTGTATGGGCGGAGCTAGAGTTAAATGGAAAATTGCATTTTTAGCCCTTCTGAAAACTTAATAATTCAATTAAAACCTTCATAACACAGTTTTCCCTTTAACCCTGTCTTTAGAAGTAATGGCATTGGAAATTGATGGATGTTTGAATTGTGAAAGGCTTTTGAGAGAAGAGCTGGAGCAGTGGCGAGTCTGAGAGGGAAACGGAAGGTATTGTCACCAGATGAAGCGGCAGTGGTGATAGAGAGGACCTTCAGAGCATATCTGATACGTAGATCAAAGTCTTTACGAGCTTTGCGAGAGTTGGCGGTGGCAAAGTCCAAGTTGAAGGAACTCAGGGCATTGTTTAATAACTACTCTCACAGGCAGAGCATTGCCTGCGATTCCGAGGATCGGCAGCGCTTCTCTGAGCGAATTATTTCTCTTATCCTCGCCGTTGATGCTATCCAGGTACGGTGATATTGTAAACTTGTTATGCTTAATGCTTTGTTCACTAAAATTCTTCCCACTGGCTCTGTGTAGGGTACTGATATAGTGGTTCGAGGTGGAAGAAGATCAATGCTTGATGAACTTGAAGCAATGCTGGATGCAATCGACCCCCATCCTACGGGCAAACTGGGATGTTTGAAGAGGCATGCAGTTTGAGTATCTACATGGATTTGTGTTTGTGATATTTGAATTTTTAAGTACGGTTTGGATCTCTACCCGGTGTTGCAAGTTTCTTGATCTAAGTTGCCCTTGTCTTAGAATAAATAGCCTTACCATTTCATGGTGTCTAGTAGCAGCATGGGATTAATATATTTATTAGTGTTGTGTGTGTAGGGAAAGTTTGCAGCTTTCTTCGCTGATCTATATGCATTACTGCTTTCCATTTGGTTTTCGTTTCTTCCTTTACTTAAACTGATCGGAAATTCGACCTGAAAGTGAAAAACATGATGGAGAAAAGAGGGTGATATAATATTGGCTGATCAGGCAAAGAGCCTGCACTTGATAGAATGTTGAATGGGTTGGGTCCGTATTGTAAACCTGAAGGAAGTACTGACACGTTCAACTATACCCAAGACAGATCAACATCATTTCTTCACCTAAACAAATAAAGATCCATAAAATTCTCACCAAACCTTTGCATTCTTCACTACACTCCATGTTTTCATCAACAGCATAACACCTAAAACAAATCTGATCGTATAATAAAAGCAGTACTCTAATGGAAAATCTACCCCATCAATTGCAAGATATTATCTTCCCTGTGATCAGCAGGCTAATGTGTTTTGTGGTTTCTACTACTATGTTTGATTTTGAATTTTTTTCCAGCTGCTAATTGAGATTTTAACTAATTAAAAACAGTCCAGCTTAATACGAGCTCCATGACTTTCCTAATTGCTTTGATAAGAATGTGAAAATTAAATAAAAGATGTTAATTATGAAAATAACACAAACAAAAATGATAAGCAATGAGGGTTATTACTTTGATCAACAAGGTCGAATGGAGGATCAATGGGCCAGATTCAAACTTTGAATGGCACCATTACGGTTAGGCTGAAATTTAAAAATGTCCAGATGCTGATTTCTCAACACCCTAACATTTCCATGAGCAAGCTTATATCAAGCATTTTCTTTCATTTTTTTGTATAAAAAATAGCTTAGCTTTTAACAAAAATGATGTCACGGGGTCTAATATTCCATCACTCTAATATCAACTTCGACGTTGACTGTGAACTTGAATTTCAGATGAAAAACATTTAAAATATTGAGACCAAATATCAATAATGTGTATACCTCATGCTTTGACAACTTGATAATATGAAGTGTTAGAAAAATGACATTTATTTAGAATTACAAGGGTATTTTTGTTATCTAACATGTCGGATCTATGTTGTCCATATGATAAGTACTCGAGCTTAAAATTTGACCAACATATTTTGAATATGTTCCATGTCATATACGAGCTAATCTTTAACGACCTAGCAGACGACTACACGGAAGAATAGATCTAATTGAAACAATCTAATACTTCATGAAATGTTTTTAAGCTTGATGACTAATTTAAAATGTACGCCATATGTTCAGAGTGATACTTGCTTGCTGTGTGAGCCGGGGCATGAGACTGAGTAGAGTGGTTGGTCAATGGGATGATGAACTGCAGTGGGCATTAGCTACATGAAGGGTTGGCCTTTGATCGTGTATATTCTTAAGGTTGCTTGGTGTGGATACATACACGTGATACAAGAAGAACGAAATAGAAGACAGTTTAAAGGTGTTACTAATACAATTGTTGATAGTAAAAAGGGGCTCGTGTGCACTAAACTTTGTAAACGGTGTATAGATAGGGATGATGCTGTTAATGCACAACTTTGTGATGTATAGTTTAAGGGCCCTTGTATAGAGTATATGTTATTCTAGCAGTTTGCTGCTTTGGATAAAATGTACGCTACAGTTTTAGGTTGTTCTGACTTCTGAGAAAGCTTTGGGTGAATTTTGATCAGGAGAGAAGTATTGGGTCCTTTTTTGATCATGGTGCATTCCTTAGATAGGCAATGAGCATGATCTCTACTGGGTGGGAGTCGATAATAGAGCCATTTATCAGCGTTCTCTTAAGATGTGGAAATATCAACTCTCAAAAGAGATGAACACTAACAAAATAGACCTATATATCTTCATCATTTTATCAAATTTGATCTATAAACTTGAGTACTGAAATTTAGTCTTACCCCAAGTCTACACAAAATGCAACGTCTTATGTTTTGAATATAACTTTGCGAGCAAAAGTATAGAACATGGAGTGTATTCATCAAAACTAAGCAAGTAATTTTACTGGATTTATAAGACTTCTTATGTCGAGTAATATAACGTTTTCTGTGTGTGTTTAATTATGTTTCTAGTTAGTTTGCTAACCCTTAATCATTAAATGAATCCAAAGAAGAAGAAGAAAGTACAAACAAATCAAACATTGAAAGGGAAGATTAAGCTAGGATTAACAGTAAGGATTAGACGAACTATTATGACATAAGGTTAACATCTGAGAATTAAAAATTCATCAGCATAAAAGCCTTCATCTTCATAAAAGTTCTTTAAATTCAGGTACGTCGACCAGATGTTAATTAGGTTTCACAAACTTTAAAGTCCGTTCTAAGTAACCCATGTCTTTCTAGGAGAACATAACTTAAAAATTGATACGACGCCTAATAAAAACTTAAACAAATGTAGGAAATAGACAAGAAACAAAGAAACCCTAACAGTAGTTTCCACTTGTTTATTAGTAGGGAGCGACACCTACGTTGGTTGGAGCAAAGAACCCATCTTTCATCATCACATCCTCTCCTTCCTACAACACAAAATATCCCAAACTGAAAATGAAAACGGAGTTTGGTGTTTTGGGTTCGAACATCATAGCATGTTTGGTCTTAGGGTTTACAATACCTGTTGGCGTACGTTAGTTCTCTTCACGGGTTGATCAGGCATGAGTCCAAAATGTATGTGAGGGAAGTGAGCCCACTAGAAGAAGATAAAAACAAAAGAAAATTAGCACATCAAGATGACCAAACCCTAGATTTGAAAAACATTCTAGAAACTTGGATCTCACATTCTTGGCAGCAGCACTGAAGGCTTTTCTGTGACTAATATCAGGGTTCCCAGCTTTGATGCGTTGGATTTCGTCCCTACAGATATGATCATTGTTTTTTGTATTTACATCGAAAACTTTGATGCTGAGGAGATTAAGTTAACAAATAATAATGCGTTAAAGTGTATATAAATCGTGATTTAAATTTTGCTTACTTGATGAAGCGGTTGTAGGCAGATGGGACTCTCTGTCTCTTCTCCGGCGCTGGACATGTAAAAAACAAATCAGCATAGACAAACAAAGCGACAGATGCATTAAAATCACATCGCTGACTCTTTTGGGAAATATCGGCTTTCATTATCTTCTCTCTCTTCACCGTCATCATCACCTCATCATCGTCTCTACACATATAGAACTATATGTGTAAAAGAGAAAAAAACGAAAATGTAAGTGTTTAAAGGGAGGAAAAAATGAAAGCCTTCTCTTTTACACTAATCAAAATATAGATCTATATGTGTAAATGAAAATGAAAGAAAAAAAAAAGTATTTTTCCATACCATGAAGGGAAAAAAAATTCTGGATTTGATGAATCTTGAGAAGACTTCTCTTTTACACATACAAAAGTATGAAAATGAAAGTGTTTAAAGGGAAGGAAAAATGGTGTAAATGAGGAAGAAAGAAGAAAGCACGTAGACATGTACTTTTCCTAGTCTCTTAAAGATTTCTCAACAAAATGACCTAAATTAAAAATAACAATAAAATATGAAGCAATCTCACGTCTGTTGACCATAGGTGGTTTCGGGATCTCCTCAACTCCTCGAATAGCAGGCATGATCGAGTCATTTGGGTTGGGTTGATTCATCAGTATATTCGGTGGGGCAGTACTTTGGATCTCCTCCTGACATATAAATATGTCAATGTTACTCCCAATAACTACTCTAAGTTAACTGTGTTAGAATATTTTGAAAAGCTAATTTATATATATACCATGAGATTCTGAGGAGTCAAGAAGGAATGGCCAAGGTGAAGCTGATTAGCTGCGGGAAGAAGCAAGCCACGCATGTTGACAGAAAGGAGATTGGTGCAGTGGCCGCATCGAACCGTGACGGTCTTGAACAAGCTAGTGCAAGGAACACTCACCTGAGATGATAACGAATCAAATACACAAGGGAATTTAAATAGGAAGAGAAGACCGTAATATAGAACACAATGGGGACAAAAGAGGGGGAGAAAGTGATACAGCGAGAACAGTGTCGCAAAAGTTGCAATGGACATAACAAAGCTGGTCGGAGGGAGAGAGGTGGTCCGGTGAAAAAGCAGCTGACGAGGACGACATCTTCCTTTTTTTGATGAGGTTTTTGATTTGATTGATTGATAGCTTGACTGATCAGTGGGTGTTGATAGGACCCAAACACACACCTTGATATGATCTTCTTAATTGTGGAGTTTGTGCTAAAGATTACAAAGAAGATGGACGAGGGATAGAGGAAAGAGAAAAAAAGAAGCGACTAATATACTAGGAGATGGAAAACAGACCCAGAATGTGTTCCCTTTTTATCTCTTTCTTTTCACTTTTGTATTGTAAATATAGCTCATTAATTTGTACATGCTTGTGTGGGTTTCAACTTTTAATAGTATTGTACAAGTTGTTGATGTATCATAAACAAGCCCCAGTAGGAAAAAAAAAAAGATAGAAGTTTAGTAATAAAAAAAAGTGGGGGGGGGGGGGCGGGGGAAGAAAAATGAATGGTTGGCATTCCCAATGGATGTTGGTGCTTTGTATGAGAGCAGAGTAGTGGCGGCAGATGTGGGGGAGAGGGAGTAAGAAAGGGACGCGTGCGTGGGAGTAATTAGCCTTCGGCTCATTCACCTGTTGTTTTCACACTTAAGAGGGAGGGAGGGGCTGTTCCAAGCTTTTCTCGGTTCTCTACAATTCCAATTAGATCGCATCTCTCTATGCATTTTCCGTCAGTTAATTAAAACCCTAACTTCCCTACACCTAACCTCATTAGATTTGAACTTTCAGCTTTTCTTAACTTGCTAAATATTCTATTCCAACCTCCACTCCAGATTTCCCAATTTACTGTCACATTGGGACTCATCTTCATTTCTGATCTTTGTGGTTTAGGTGCGTTAACAGCTTGAAAACAATGCGTGTCTTGGCATTTGACATTACTGTGTCGGACTCATCTAGTTTCTTCAATGTTTTACATTCTAAGTAAATTAAAACAAAACTTATCGCTTAATTTCGTTCATGATACCGAACATTCACATATATTAACCATTCCTTAAGTGAAGCAGGCGAATAAATTTAGCTATAGAGAGCGACCAGGAACATTCCATATACCACAATTACAACAAAAATCCTTTGTTCCCTGTTTGGTGTCCTTTCAATGCCCTAACTCTAAAAATCTAAATCTTACACTCTTATCATAATTTTTATCATAATTTTTAAATATGAAGTTCTAAACTCTAAAAATTAAATTATACCCACAAATTTTAAACACTAAACCTAATCACAAACCTTAAACCACATTTTTCAATGTAGAGCGTAGAAAGGGAACAATGAGGGCAAACAATTTCTATTCCCACAGTTAACTCTTCACTGCATAGGCAAAACATATCGATGATCATCATATATATCTCAAATACTATACTATTATTAGAATCAATCAATGGTATCTGATTTATGGTGCAATGCACTTCAAACAGAATGGCTAGCAATATAAATGTCGGTAACGAGCCAACTTTAAGAATAGGTAAGCCTAGCCTGCCAAGTAATGGAGCCGGTAATAGCTAGAGCCGGAGACTCTTTTTCAGATACTCTAATATATAGAGCCTCCTTAGAGGGAATTCACCGCCCAATTATTACAACATAATAATAACAAAATTAAAAAACAAGAAGTACTTACAATAAACCTTTCGAAATATCGATTTGACTACTCACGTTATAAGTTATAACCTTCTCTCTCATAATGTATAGGGATACGTTGTTGTCAGTGATAACAGCAGACACAGATCCTTTAATCGAATTTACTTTACTTTGTCCTCGAATTGCATAGAGATTGAGGGGTTTTTTCTTTTCTTTTCTTTCCTTTTGGGCTTATTTCATTAGGCCTCCCTATACCTTGCACTGCTGCCTGCAACTGCTATCTATCTCAACGAATACGGTGGGTTTTGCTTTTTGTAACAAAAGACCCTAAACTTTGCTGAAAAAGATGGCTGCCATTTCTCTAACATTTTTGAAAACTATCACCATCCATCCATCCATCCCCATGCGTGCAAAAGGGTTTCTTTTGTTTTTCGCCCCAGAATTGCCCTTACAGGTAAAATTTCAAGTCACTTAGTTAAAAGTGACTGTGGGTTCTTCATAGAAGCCTTTGTGCAGCTTTCATTGCCTCACTGTTTAGTTAGGGCATAGCTGGCCTGCAATCTGCAGGCTCTGTTGGAAGTTTATGGTATGCCTTTGGAACCACTCCCCATGAACCATGACCCCTCGGTGGGGGTGCCCCACGGTGTTACAAATTTGGCAACCAATCACACTTTTTTGCCCTTGATAATTTCTCATTACACCACCTTAATTCATCTTTAATTAGAAGAAGTTCAGTGACACCAAGCTCAAGGAATATAAATATCCACCTTTTTCGATGCCCCTTTCTATGTCTTCCATTAAAAAAATTGGTTTAGGATTAATGTTTAAGGTAGGGTTTAGGGAATTGGTGGTAGGGTATATTTTTAGGGTTTAAGATTTAAAATTTAGGGTTATGGCTTAGAATTTATTTTTTTCTAGTGTCGAGGTATAGAAAGGGGCACCGAAAAGGGCAAAAGAGTTTTCCAAGCCGAGAGAATAGAAATTCTTTGCCTCTTTTCGGTGCCCTTTCTATGCCTCACACTAAAAAAAATAAGTTTAGGGTTTAGGATTATGGTTTATGAAATTATGAGTATAGTGTACTTTTAGGGTTTAGAGTTTATGATTCATGATTTAAAATTTAAGATTAGATCTTAAAATTTAATTTTTTAGTATTGGGGCATAGAAAATGGATCAAACTATTTTTGTGCGAGCCGAGGAACCCTCCTTACAAATAAAATAAAAGAAGTACAACACACTTCCAAAGAGGCCCTTATTAAGTATTTAGGAAAAAGATAATTGTCATTAAATGAAAACACTCAATATAAGAGACAATAAATCTACCTTTTCATACATCCATGTGCTACTAGTTCACAGCATATTCATATTGATTAGTCTAAGATGGTTTGGGTTTCGGAGACAAAAAAGATATGAGGCATAACACTCGACATATCAGCTTCTTCGTACATTCTATAGAGATCGGATTCAGACACTTTCAATTAGAAAATAAAGAGCAACATCTAATATCAAAACCTTAACCATATCAGAGCAATGACCCTACTTTTTATAAAAGTACATCAGCTTGTTTTAATCTTTAGGGTTTTCGTGATGACTTAATGCCCCACTTCTATGAGGTGATAGTAGTTTGAATATTTATCTGCCTGACATTTACGATAAGCCTAACATAATATGTCAATTAAATGCTATATATAATGCTTTGATTTCGTGGTTTTATTGGTAGGTAAGTCACATTCAATGCTTTCATGAGATTGAGGATTTACGAACAAATATGTGCCTTGAATATTTATGTGACTGCAGCTGAAAGATTGTACTGGAAATGAAAACAAGTTGGACACTGACTACAGCTATTGGTTAAGGTTATATGTATATATAACTTTAACAAACGAATTATTTTTCTCTTACGTGACCTTAAATAAGATATTTTAGATTGAAAAGCAGCATATGGTCCGTTGAAATAATGTGTTTTGACTGGATTGCTAAAAAAACACCTGGAACCATTATTTTTGTTTACAATCATGCAATAATTTTTAATTTTATTTTCAGGATCCACTGTTATATGTAAAAGAAATTTTATGTTTTTTCAAAATTTTGGACGAAGCTCTTTCAATGTTCCACCTCTGATGTATTGTTTGTTAGACTTACGTATTCAATTCAAGCTCTAGACATGACAAACACGTGAGGGCATTTCGCAAATTCTAGAAGCTCAATTAAACTTGGATACATTGTACTCTTAAAAGAAAAAATATATAATTAAATTCGAATTTTAGAGTCAACATATTATTTAATATTCTCACCAGAGAGTGAAAATATTACTCATTTTCAAGACTTTAAGCTATAGAGCAGCGAACAGCTTCACAGTGAAAACAAAGTATGCAGTACGTACTGCAACTGTAGCTTCAAAGCAGAGATGGCCTCTCCTCTTACTTTACTCCACCTCGAGGCACCTTAGCTATCCGCCACAATATTCATCAAAGTAAGATAAATCTTTTTTTTTCTTTAGCAGTTAGGTTGCACAGCCATTGTTACGGCTTTGTAGCTATTCATTTCAACCAAGCTCCAACTCTACAGGTGAAGTCCTAGACAAGAAAAAAAAAATCTGAAATAAAATTGGAAAACGGAGAATGGATTGCGGAACAATGTGATACTGTATAGATAACGTTGGTCCCCGCTACCCCTTGCAAGTGTCTACGGATGAATAGCGCAAAGGCAGCATTTGTGGCAGCAAATCAAAGCTGTTAAACCTAGACAACAAATGAAACTCACCCAACATGGTACCATCACGAGAGAACCAACCTATACATGTTGGAGGAGTGTGAGATATTTGCGTTTGAATTCGAACACTGCCCTCCTCGTTGAGCTTTTGTTTGATCGCATCGTTTATCTATAGGAAGCCAACATATTGGTGAGGAAACTGGAAATTAATTTGAGTAATCGACAAAGGTGATACTTAACACGGTGCACAGAGTTTTGGTTTAATAGACATGGTTACTGTTATAATATATATGGAAATGTTGATTTACTTATATTTTGGCATTGCTTTTAAAAAGTTCGGTAAAAAGGATTTTAAAAAATTAGATTAAAGATTTTAGTGTTTGTCAGTAACGTCAAAAAGTGATTTTAAGGAGATAAAATGTCTATTTTAGATATGATATTGTAAAGCAAAATAAGTGAACTTGAGTGATATTAAAATTCATAATATTATGATATATGAAATAAATCAACTTAAATTATAATAAATATTTTAATTTTTTTAAAATTTAGTAATTTGAAAATATAAACTATATTCTAGGTTATATAATACGGACATAACAATTACAAATTCATAATAAATTTAAAATAAAATAATTTCATTCTCAATATAAATATTATAACATATATATTATTTTACAATTATGTATGTATAAACATTATTTTAAAATCAGTTGTAATTAAATAATAGAGGGTAAAAAGTAATTTTATTTTTAAACTAATTTTTTCACCACAAAAGCTATAAAATGTAACCTTTTGGTCAGGGATGGCAGACGAGTATAGTTTTGCGAATTTCGCACTACACCCTCCGCCTCAGTTGGGGCGGGGATGGGTATGAGTTTGGTGGGTAGTGGGCGGGTGTGCATGTAAAAAGTCATGTCTGCCGTGGGTAGTGTGTAGGTGATGAATTTGAGACCTTAACCGCACTGTATCCGCCCGCCCCACCTCGCATCCGTCTGTCCCGCCCACTAACTACCCACCATATGAATTTTGGACCATTATAAATTTAGAAATAAATTCACAACCTATTTTGTAAACCATAAGATTTTAAAGGGCGTGCCTTATAATTTAACCAAATCTTAGGGTATAAACATTCTTTTCAATTGTCTACTACTGTTAGTTAGTTAGATGTAGTTAAGTAAAATTTATACCGTCGTAAATGTACTTTAGTTGAGTTAGCTATAGTTAGTTAGTTGAAGTTAAATTTATATGTGTAAATATATTATATACATGAACTTGATCAATCAATAAAATATGCAAAGTTTTACTCTTCTTTACACAAGTCTATGATTTATTTATTTTTACATAAGTTGATATTATTGGTTGCTTGCCAAGTGGGTACGGGCGGGTACGGGCTGGGTGATGTGCCTCCAGTTAAGTGGTGGGTGTGGAGGTGGATTTGAGAATGTACCCACTTGGACATGTGTGAATTTAAAAAATAGTACTCGCCGTGAGTGGTGGGTAGGTAGTGGATATAAAAATTTTAAGTGGATATAAATATGGGGAAGGGGTATTCGCATCTGCCATGTTCATTTGTCATCACTACTTTTGATTTAGGTGAAAAAGCACTTTAAAAAACAATTTTAAATAAAAACACTTAAAAAGTGCTTCTAAATTACTAAATACAAAAAAAAAAACACGTAAGCTCGTTAATTTTCAGTAGATTAGATATTACTATATTAAAAAAATCGAAAACCTCCGACCGAGGAATCAAGCCTGATATGTGAGGCCTACTCTCCTTGACGAATCCAACGACTCATGATAATTGTCAAGGCTCCATTTTCAAAACAATCATCACTTTTTTATTTCTTTTTCTTTCTTTTTTACAAATCCGTCCAATTTTCAGTTTGACAATGATACGAGCATGGCCCAAACCATGAATGATGATAACTCGGTTGTAAGAAGGGCGCCGATTTGAATATAGCACCACAAGCTAGGCCCAAACTCATTGGGACAATGTGAAGGTCTGTTTTTTTTTTAATTATTGATATTTAATTTATAGGTCAATTATTTTAAAAACAAATATAATAGAAGCTTTTTATGAAGGGTAAAACTTTGATGCACATGATGTGTAAGCTTGTATTTTTACATTATAAGACTCAAATCCTAAATTCTAACCGTAACACCCTAAAACCTAAACTCAAACCTTAATCCTAAATTATAACACCATCAACCCAGATGTCACATTTGGGCCTCAAGCCCTTGACTTTTACCATAAACTTTCAACCTAATTTAACCCAAATCACATCCATTTCATAAAATCCATTAAGTTCAAATATTCTAGAATAGACAAACAATTTAAAACGTTACATGAGAGCTCTATTTTAAAATACATAATTAAAACATTCGACTCATAATTTAAAATCAAAAAATAAGAGTTACAATACGACATAGGGTCCTAAAAATACATAGCCCAAATAATCTAGTACTGTACTCGGACAACAAGTCAATGCTGAAGTCCTACTCTGGTGGTGCTCCAACGATGCACGCCAATCTACTGACCTGCGAACAGAAATAACAATTTCGAACGCTGAGCTAACGAAGCTAAGTAGATACACTTCCACTCAACCATGCTTCTTGTAAATCATAAATATGAGCATGTAGCTAAAGATGGTGATAATGGCAATATAGTAACATTTGGCGCTACTAAACACATAGCAATCATAAGTATAATACCAACAAACCTAGAGTGAGGCTCGATTCCAGTAAGCATCGGGTTCATACACTAATGTTCAAAATCTTTCATCGAGCATCTTCGAATGAGTCCTAGTTCTACTAAGCATCAGGTTTATATATTCGGAATCTTTAACCATGGTGTTGCAACACACTCTTTCTCTCACTGGTATCAGGATCCCACCAAACAAGTGCTCACATAGCACATTACAACATCTCATAACCATACCATCCTATGGTTTCTATCAACATATGAGTCACATAAGACTTTTACCGAGTTCTTACATTTTATGCTCGAGTTGAAGGATATTTCTTAGTTTCTTAGTTTTAAAACTCATTTTAGGCCATTAGGGGTCCATTGGATCGAACGATATAATTTTCCAGCCTTTGGGTACCGGTACAGGTCATTGCATACCGATACAGGTACCTTTTAGGTATCGATACTCATAGCGTACCAATACGAAATTGGCTCAATAAAATTTCTCAAAGCTACGGTGTACCGATACCAGATTGCAAGGCGTACCGATACAAGTTAAAAACCGTACCGGTACCCCTCTCTGTGTTCATCCAATGAAATAGTGTTCTTCAACCCAGAACACTAAGGTATCAGTACCGCCTCCCCACGTACCGATACAGAACCCAAAAATGGCTTCATAGGCTTGGGGAATCACTCCCGAATCCCCCAAACACAACATTTAGCCCTTAAACCCAAGCCTACATCTTATGGAATTTATTATGGTGGTTTACTACCATTTTTACAGATTATTAACATGAAATTCAAGTTCTACAATTAAAGGGAATCTTAAGCATTCGAGCAACCAAATCATCAACCAAGCAACAAGACAATCAAATTTATGATTTCCAAGAACACAAAGGAGTTAGTAGTATACTAACCTTGATCCTACAACAGAGAAAGAAGCTCCTAGCCCAAGCTTCAAGCTTTATTCTTCCTTTGCTCCTTGGAAGACTTCACAACTTCTTTCACTACAAGAAATGTTGTAAAATAAGTTACAACGTTGTTGGAAATTTAGGATATGAAAAAGGAATAATCCTACAACAAGAAATGGAGTTAAATCTTCCATTCTCGTTCTTCCTCTTCAACCCCACCAAACACCCATTTTCCAAACTTCACCAAAACTAACCATTCATACCTTAATAGATAGATCTTTGAACGATGATTAAGCTTCCCTTAATAACAAATCTGAGATTCTCACTCAAATTGACAAAGGTTTGACCTTTGTCTTTGGGTTTCTTAGAGATGATGAAGAAGAGAGAGATGATGAGGGTGTAGAGACAAGAATGTGATCATCATCCCATTGCTTTTGCAGAAAATTAAAGACATAATCAGCCCACCCTCTTTGAAAAGAGGTAATTTATCTTTTTACCCCCTCATTAATCTCCCATTTACATCCCCACCCAAAGTCTCTAGCCCGACAAGGAAATGGATGCCCACAAGGCTCTCTTCCAAGCACACAAAGTGCCCAACTCACGGCCCAAAATGCAAGACCCACGACTCGGGTTAAACTGACCTTTAGATTATGAAATCTGAGTCGTTACATAATTTCTAAACACTAACCTTAAATTATAAACCCTAAAACCTAAACCCTTAAACTTTAAACCATAAACTACAACCCTAACCCCTAAAGTTAAAAAGCTCGTGTAAACTAAAGTTTACACGGCCTGTGTATTGAAGTTTTTTCTCTTGTATGAATACCACCATTTCAAATAAGTTTATTTCATTTTCAATGTTAGAGTTTGAATTCTACACCTTATTAAAAAAATAACTTAAATGAAAAATCAGACCTTAAACTATATCATTTGTTTGCTTTTAGCTCTTAAACTATATTTTGGTCAAAACAAGTACCTAAATTTTTATTCATGGTTGTTTTATGTCCCCAAACTATTTTTAGTCAAAATAAGTATCTAAATTATGTCATTTTTTGCTTTTAGTCCATAAACTATCTATTGGTAAAAAAAAATCTTTGGACGTGTCAACGTCTTATTGGCCAAAATATTTTTTTGACTTAGATAACTACTGGACTTAAGTGATTGAAAATAATAATTTAGGTACTTATTTTGACTAAAAAATAGTTTAAGGGCTAAAAGCAAACAAATGGTATAGTTTAGAGTTGTAACACCCCCTTCCCGTATCCGTACATCGGATACGAGTCAGAAATGTTATGACTTCTTTTATTCAAAGATCGGGGTAATTTACAATTTTTGGAAACTTCTCAGTGGTCACCCATTTTGAAATTTCTCTAGATTAAGCATGCTGAACTTTTTTTAAAATCGGCTTAACTTATTTATCTGAGCCTCAAATCATAAATCAACTATCTTAGCAGGCAACTCATCGCCTAAGGTTATTCTTAACCTTGAATCTTTCCAGAAACATCAATTATCTTGAAACCATAACAAACTTTAAAGGCCAATCACAACTCAAATAGGTTTAGCAAGTATACATGCCACTATAAAGATCAACCCTTAATTAGGATGTCATTACTATGATTACATGTTGAGATTTCCAATATTGATGCAATGTTCCTCTCATTCTCAGCTTGATTTAACTACGTGTGCACAATCAACACACGCTAAGTATGAACTTAGTGAGGCATTATAAATAATCATAAAATAAGTATCGAAATAAATGAAAACATGGTTAAGCAAAATCATATCAAATCTTTCATATACTTTTAAACAATCACATATAAGAAATGGTGACTTTCATATACATTTACTTTATAATTAGTCCAAGAATTTGTATAAAGAGAAACTAAAGTATGCAAGGTAGGTACTCCTTGAGTACTAGTCACCGAAGTGACGATAACATATAGACACATAAAGTGCCGGAAACATATAGACACAGAAGTGCCGAAAACATATAGATCCGAAGATCGGTGTATAGTTATACTGTAGTCCTTGACTGCTAGACCTTTAATGGCATGCCACTATACTGTAACTCTCTATCATAAACTTGGGCAAATAATTTCATATAATTGACTTGTAAATTATCATTTGATAAATGGTTCATATATCACCATTATTCAATAATAACTTATCAAAATAAAACATAATAAGGCAATTTATACCCTAACATGTACTAACCTTTTTCCTTTGACTGTGAATCATCATATAACTTATAGAAAAATCATGTTATCATTTTAATAAAATCAAATAAATAGAATTTATAAAAGTTTACTAAAATACATTTCAAAACATGTAAATGCACTCACCTGAGCCATTTATTAGCATGCCTCACTAAATTCTACTCGATCCTTTCCTTTATAGAACCTCGAACCTTTCTTTGATTCGGACTTGACTTCATTTATCACATGAATAAGATAAAATATTTGTTAGATTCAAATATAACATCACCATAAACATGATGCCTTAATATAGTCATTCGAATATAAAAATTTCAAATATTTTTCATTTCTTCCTTGTACTGTTCAGAAACTCATTATGGTCCCTAGTGACCAATTTGAACTTCCAATAATTCTTCCGGGCTTGCTAACTAACATTTAAATACAAAATGTTTCAAATTCCATTTTCAGACTGTTTGCGCTACCTTCAAAGATTTACTTATACCGGGCAGAATACATGCCAGATCTTAATTTCCTTTATAATGGAAAAAACTAGATTCGATAACGGTTCTAACGGTATAAGCCACATAAATTAATAAAATCTACAAAAATTATGAAAATGCTTCAAACTCCCGTCACAGACTGTCATGACCCAAAACTGTTCTGTAAATTTTCTGACCTTTATTCGATTAAAAATTCATATCTTTTAACTCGGAACTCGAAATCAGTTTCCGTTTGTTGGAGGCGAAACTAGACAAACACATCTTTACAACGGTATAAAATTCATCATCTAACCATTTTTGTAGAATTTATGGTGATTTTTTCGAAGTCACTGCCAAAATTCAACCTTCTACATAGCTTCCCATAATAAACTTCTAATTTCTACTAACTTCTTCTTATTTTTTCACTTATCAATTTAGTCCCATCACTTGCTTTAAACCACCAATTCATCGTCTTCTTCATCAAATAATTATTCAAAATAATTCCCTTTAATTTTCTTTCTTTGCCAAAAATAGTCTCTAAAATGCAAAGGTAAGGATTCAAACTTCTTAACTTTGCATTTTAGTCCTCAAATCAACACTACTACCTTATTTCTATTATTTTAACTAAAAATCAGATTTAATCCCCATGCAAGAATTTATTTCCTATTTGGTCACTTGATTTTGACAAATTGTCAAAATAGTCACTAATTCGATTCAACATCGGTTTAGCATTCTAGCATCAATTTCACATCTCCAACATTATTAATTACATAAATACACCCCAATTTCATAAAATTTAGATTCGGTCCCTTAACTTTGAAGCTTTGCTGAATTGGTCCCTATAATTTTAACTTAGGGTTTTGCTCCCAAACAACAAATCAAGCTTTCTAGATTATTAATCCAACATCACAAACCCTAAATTAAACATGAATCCATAAACCCTAATCATCTTCATAATAATCAAAACATTTAGAACTTAAATCCCAACTCAATATCATGATTTTAACATCATACTAACTTGATTTCAACTTGAATTCAATCATGGAATCATAAAATCTCAAAACCACCCCCAATTTAATCCATAAACCCTAATTTCTTTCTCATGTAAAATTTCATCAAACAAGCATGGATTCCATGAATTAAATACATCAAAAGATAGAGCTTGAAGAGTAGAACAACTTTGTAGTTGATGAGATTACCTGAAAATCGAGTTTCGGGGCTTGAATCGAACTTGAAAAAATTTCTCCATTTTTTCTTTCTTTCTCCCCCTCATATTTCGAAATTTTAAGATGAAAAATGGTCTTCATATTTTGTTTTTCATCCAATTTGGCCACATGTCTAGTATAAATGAATTTTAAATTCATTTAGATAGTGAAATTACTAAAATGCCCTTTTAATCCAATGGTTGAGATTGATCTTATCATCAATCAAGGGCCAAGATTTAATCTTCAAATTTCTTCTTCCAAAAATAACCCTCGTAACTTCAAATATTTCAAAATTGCCATCCCTACCAAATGACTAATTTGCCCTCCAACTAGTCTTTATTTACTAGTTGGTTTCAAAATTGCCATTCCATAAAAAATCTAACTAACTTAGTTCCTTCTCAACCGACCACATGTCAATTTATTCATCCAATGGTCAAAAATAAACGAATAAGTTGGTAGTTACCAACTTTACCCTTGTAATTTTTCGAAAATTACGATCTTGCCATTTTTCATCCAACGGCTCATGTTTGACATGGAAAAATCAACTTAAATCCATGGGTTCATATTCTTCAACACAAATAAAATATCTTAGACATATAAAATGACATAATCAACCTTGGCTTATCATCCTTCAAAATATCTTGGATACTCGATTCGATCCGATTATCCGAATATTTTTCTTCTAAACTTTATCGCTTTATAGCCATTAATACAAACTCCGTACGAAAAATCCGAGTAACACAAAAATGTCATTCTTGGGGGTAAACTATTCATTTATGAGGTCAAAATACATAACTTTTGAAAATTACACTTTGGTCCTTGAACTTTTCCAAAGTTTACACTTTAACCCCTAAACTTTCAAAATTTTCATTTTGGTCACTAACCAAAAATTTGGGATATTACAAGATTGGTGATTTTTTATTTACGCCTAAAAAATTTGGTGTCTCGTCATGTTAAATTAAATGGTTATTAGAAAAGTTTGAGGACTATCTATTTATTTTAATCATGAAATAAAATAATCGACACTCCAAATCTCTATCATGTACTATTATATCATAAGGCGGAGGAAAATGTACCATAAAAGTAGATAAAAACTAGAAGGAAACGAAACATGAAAGAAAATAAGAACTGGATATAAAAGATAAGGGGTAAGGAATACTGACAATCGGTGACCAGTACTAAGACTGATACTGCTGTAGGCCAATCTAAAAAATTGGAACAATACGAAAAAATCCCACCGCCCCTTTTTGGTTCCCTTATCTATGCCCCAATACTAAAAAAAATAAAGCATACACTCTATCCCTAATTTCTAAATCTTAAATTCTAAACCCTAAGTTCCAACCCTAAATACTAAAACACTATTTGTTAATGTTGAAGCATAGATAGGAGCACAAAAAGGGGTAAAGAGTTTCTATTCGAACAATATCAACAAGTGTTGCGTGCAATGCTAAGATACAATGTACTTCCAAGGAGAAAATGCACATTCGAATCTTAGAAATGTTCTTGCTGAGAGAGAAAACCATGAATTCTAAATATAAAACATAAAATAGACATGAACTATACCAAACAAATTAGAACAAGTGACAATCATCAAGGGCAGAGCTACATGGGGTGGCCCCAATCCCAAATCCTAATTTCGTCCCTAATAATCATATAATTTCGTTTTTAGAATAAAAAAATCATCTAACATCAACATAAACCAAGAATCTAATTATTAGTTAAATTGGTGTGCACGAGTTAAAGTTCTCAACAGAAGATATATTATAAGCATAAAGTCAAAAAATACCCCAAACGTTTGATTGAATAGTCACTTTAACCCCTATTTTTTGGAATAATTCTACACTCAACAATTCATTTTGGGTCAAAATGGTCCCTCTGCATATGAAAATTGTTAGAAAACTGACGGTAAATAGTTTGAAACAACTTGACAGAATGATAAGTCAACAGAAAAAATTGTTTTATATTTTATATAATTTTATAAAATTATTTTTGACTGATGTAACATTTTTTCAAGTCAATACATTTGTCTATATGACACTGCCATGTCAACGTGTACTGCCGTATAGGTTTGCCACGTCATTTTAAGCCATTTACCGTCAGTTGGCTGACAGTTTTCATCCGCTGATAGGCTATTTTGACTCAAAATAAAATGTTGGGGTTGAATTGCTCCAAAAAAAGAATAGGGGTCAAAGTGACTATTCAATGGGGCTTTTTGGCTTTATGCCATTATTATATTATATATCGTTCAAAACAGAATTCATGTTTTATGGGCAACAAACGAAAGTTTGACATGGAAAATCAAACTTTAAACTTTATATCTGTTGTGACCCATTTCAGTCCGGGTCAGGCCCAAACCAAACCCAAAACCTAAACCCATTACAAATGACCCAAAACCCAAACCCATTACAAATAAACCAAAGCCCAATAGATTAAACCCAATCAGCCCAAGTATAACCCTAGCCTAAAAACAACAAACCCTAAATACCATACAACTTGCTCAAGCCACCATCGTCACTATAGCTCTTCATCTTCAGCGAGTGCAGCGCACGTGCCGGCCATTTCTTGGACGTGCGGTGCATGCGCACCCTTGCCGCACTCCACCGCCCATCTCTGACCGGCCACTTGTCTGTCCACCGCCCTAGCCGTCGTGTCAGACTTGAAAAAGCAGGAGCAGAGAAATTATTAGCCTTTTTTAGATATGTAAAATCAAAGAAGCCAACTTGTATGCTTCTCTTTTTTCATATATAAATCTACCCAAAGACGTCTCTGTAATGTTACACACACACGTGAAAAATCGAATGAAAAACAGCAAAAAAAGAGGGTTCAAAGATTGTTCGAATCAACTTAGTCCCAAGAAACTGATTAAGCAAGAGAAATAAAAGGTATAAACCTTTTTTCTTTTTTTTCTTTTCTTTTCTTTCGAACAAATTTAGATCTACAAGTTTTGGAGAGGTTTTTAAAAAACTAATGAAAAATACGAGTCCAGGGTTCAAAAACGTACCTTAGGCTTTTTTTGGGGCTCTCCGGCAGCCGGAACATCGCGGTTTGCGACCGGCAGCCACCTGCACCCAGGCCGGCTAAAGAAGGGTTGAGAGCATCTTAAGTTTTTTTTTATTAAAGCTAATAAATGGTTTTTTTGGTATAAACACATATATATAGATCACCCAAAACGACGTCGTTTTTGGGCATCCGAGTTTAGCCCAAAACGACGTCGTTTCGGTCGTTACCTAGATAAATGACCCGACCCGCTCCCATGGTCCGCGTGTTTTGAAAAGAAAGGGGTAAATTGCCGTTTCAGTCCTTCCCCATGGGTTATTCACCCTGTAAGCCCCTATAGGTTTAATTTTCACTGCGATTTAGTCCCTAATCCTAACTATTTCAGACTTAAAACTGTAAAACCACACCCATGGTCCCTGGAAATTTTAAAAAGTTTTAATTTGGTCATAAAGTTTTATTATTATTATTTATATTAATATCTTCACACAAATGTCGTATATAGTATTTTTGCCTCATTATTCCGATATTTCTATTAGGAGTGTCATCTCGGCCTCCGGGTGGCATCTCCTCTGAATGTCGTGGATACAAACGAAAGGTTTTGGATTTATCACACGTATTTAACTATTTTTACCTTTCCCTTTTTTATTGTTTTATTATTATTTATTTATCTTTTTTATTCTGCCTCATTATTCCGATATGCCTACTAGAAGTGTCATCCCGGCCTTCGGGTGGCATCTTTTTTGAATGTCGTGAATACCAAGGCAGATTCAAACTCTTGTTCGTTTTTTGGAAATTAATTATTAAATTAAATTGAATTTTTTGTCTTCCTTAATTAAATATAATGCGAACTTTTAGGTACCAATTTTGGGCGACTCATAACCAACTCCCGAACCTATTTGTGGTTATCTTTTCGGTGTCCGGCCTACCAAAAGTGGTTGGTGGCGACTCCACCCTGTGTTTTAAAAATTTAACGGTAGTCTATTGGGAGTGTCATCCCGTTTTTCGAGTGTCATCTCCTTTGATTCCGCAAAACATTTCAAACCTAATCTTTCAAAAAAGAAAAAAAGGGTCGCTACAGCATGACGACTCCTTTGTGACATCATTTTTGTTTTCAAAAACAAAAAGAAGGAGTTAGGCCTTAGTTAGGTTCGCATTGTAATTATTAAGGAAAATTTAAATTCAATATAATTTAATTTTTAATTCTCTTTTTTGTTGTTTGATATGAACTGTCATCATAACATTAGTGATAGAACCCTTAAGTGGGAGAGATTACTTTGCCCTGTAAGGTTTTCACCTCCGTATAGTGTCGTAATGTACTCTTGGAACCCGGTCCTTATATTCCGTGGGTTTTTCACCTCCGTATAGTATAAGGGTCGTATTCCTCCGAATCAATGTCCCAGTAACAGTTCGGGTACCCTTACTTTAGAACCAAACCGCATATAATGGGTCGTAGTATCCCACTCTTTGATCATGACGTTACTTTGCCCATGTAGGATTGACCCATTTTTTTAGGTTTTGCTTTGTTTGTTTATATTTTCTGTATATTTTGACTGCTTATTTCCTTCATTATTCATCATTTAATTCCTTTCATTATTTGATTATTCAATTTTACTAATCCGTTTTCTCCATTGTTTTATTTTCATTTTTCTACATCCGCATTGCATATCATGTCATATATAGGTGTTGATTCGAGGGAGCCCATTTTAGAAGGCGTTGAGGTATGAAGAGAGGTTCTGTAATTTCAAAAGCGATAATGCTACGGTATGGGGATGGTCCGAGCGTATACAGATGGAGAAAGGAGATAGCCTGAAAGTAGGATATGTATCAGGGATTAATGGGCCCACATTGATAGTTTCCCAGCAAAATGACATTTAAGAACTGAGAGAGATATAGCAAAGTTGGAACTCGGGTATGAAGGAAGCCTTTCAAGGGGAGTTCGGCGATATCGCCTTTTTGTTGGACGTTCAGACTGATATGTACATGTTTAGAGCCTTAACGCAGTTCTGGAATCTAGGCTACAACTGTTTCACTTTCGGAAAGGTAGATATGACCCCAACTATCGAATAATACATTGCCATTCTCCGTTGTCCAGGAATCAAGGAATAGAAGGTGTATGTCAAACCCAAGGACTCGCCATCTTTCCTAGAGAGTCTGATTAATGTCACCGTATGAGCAAGGAGTTGATCCATGGAAAAATCTCGAGGAAAGGAAAGACTGATTGTATAGCCTGGTCACACGTTCGAGACTTAATCCATCGGCACCTAGATCCATCAAAGAAGAGGTTCTTTCTTGCTTTTGGTATTTATGGGATGGTTATCTTTCCAAAAGCCCTGGGATATATAGACATTCCACGACGGATCTATTTGATAAACTTCAAAAGGGGATCAATCCGGCCCCAGCTATTTTAGCATAGACATTTCGATCACTGAACGCATGTAGAAGAATGGGAAATGGTAGATTCTTGGGATGCGCGCCACTATTGGAGATCGAGATTCGAAGTCATTTGTGGGATCTAAAATATTCTTATTGGATGTGCCTCACTACCTTCTCTCCTATAAAACCTTTTTGGAAGAATACCAGGCTAAGGCTATGATCGAAGACCAATAAAAATCGGGTTTCCAAGATCTTCGAGATGACACCGTCAAATGGAAGGTGCCATAGCTAATTTTGAGTAATTTCATCTACCGCTGTAGAGAGTATGATTGGGTACCCTTGCCTGGAATATGAGGATGAATCAGATATTGTTCTTTGCTGGTGGCACGACAGTACGGTTCGATGCAGTTTATTCCTGCCACTCACGGTCTGAGTACATCCAGTTTTGAGCACGAAGGCAATGGCTACAAAATGAAGGTCCAAAAGATAAATCGTTCCTAGAAGCGCATATACATGGCCGAGGTTTATAATTCACATGTCACGCTGAGATATGAACAATGGAGACTCATCCGGATCAATGATGCCATTCTTCCTGCAAACCCAGGAGTTGTCTGAACCTTGGAGAAACATATGGAAGACGCTCCCTCAGACTTGGAAAAGGCAAAAAGAGCCCATCAAAAAAAGGTACGAGCTTTGGAAAAGCGCATCGCTGACTTGGAAACAGCAAATTACCTGGCCTCTGTAGATGTGGAGAAGTACGAGCGGCAGGGGAAAAACATCCTGAAACAGAAAGAAATCATCGAAGCTAATCATAAAGACTTGAGAGAAGAATGGCTGGAGCTGAAACAGAACCTGCAAAGAAATGGTTTAGGCACCACCGCCATAGAATTAACCGCTAAGCTGCTAAAAAAAGGAAGAGTGCAGATAGTTATGCTCTAAGATATGAAGCTGGTCAGAAACAGATAGACAGAAAGACGAAGGAGCTAGAAACCGTTACTCAAGAATTGGCCGCCAGTTAGGCTCAAAACCAGGAGTTGAAGACTCATAACGAGGAATTTGAAACCCAAATTCTGTAGTTAGAAGGACTTCTACAAGAATATCACAACCAAGACAACGTTGCTTCCTTAAGCCTTGCGCGAGACGAAAATGAGATGCTAAAGGCCAATGTGACTGAACTCGATGGTGCTCTCCGTGACTGCAAGGAGGGGCTTGTATCTTTTGAATGAGCCTTACAGGAAAATAACCGCCAAATAGTATATGGACTGCAACAGGTTGGTCATCTAATTCGGGATCAACATCGGGTGATGGCAGACGTTATGGTGTAAGCACAAGAGGTAGCCCGATACATCTAAGGCTTGGCCCGAGAAGCACATGAGCTAGGGGCACGTGTCAGTCTAGAATCAGAGTTGGGATCTCGGGTGTATGTTCTGTTTCAAGAAGTAGAAGTCGTAAGGATGAAAGCTAGTCGCTATCTGTAAACACGTTATGTAGAAGTCTTAGGGATGGAAGCTAGTCGCTATCTGTAAATACGTTATCTTTGCTTTTTGTAATTAGACTTCTTCATCTAATGAAAGTCTTTCTAAGGAATGCTTATGAATCAACACCTATATGTGCATTCATTCTTGTATAACAACATCATTCATTTTTGTTTTCATTTTAGCATTGTTTACATATTCTATTTTGTAAATTAATACATCTATTGCATTAAACACATTGCTAATGAAGATAAGATATTCATTTCAGAGTGAGATAGCAGAAAAGATAAGGAGATAACCTCACTAGTACAACTTCAAAATCATGGACAACTTAGTGGCTAGAGTAGAGAAGCTTGAGGAACTTCAGGGACATCTGATCGGGATCCAAAGAGAAATGATGACACACATGAAATAATCTCAAGAGGAATTTAGAGAGAAACTAAATGAGCTGAAGAGTATGATGACTAGTGCATTCAAAGGAATTTTTTTTCAGAAAGTCATTCAGCCGAGATGGAAATAGAAAATACCAGTGAGAATTAGGGTTTTTACTGCGTGGAAGAATGAATTATACCTGAAAAAGAACAAGCTATCATCAACCAGTTTGAGGTGGCTCGCACAGTCTCGGAATGCCCTACTGATCTTATGTTGGATAATATCCACGATTCTGTCATGAAAATCCTATCCTAGCCAATGAAGAAGAATTCAGATGAGATGAACTTGCAGAGTAGAGAAGGTCCAGAAAACAACAATGAGGCAAGGATGTTAGCTACCCCAATGACTGAATTAACACCTCCTCTAACCTAAAATCAAAATTTGGTGCCTATTGTTTCATAACCTCTTCAGTTGTCGGCTAACCATGCTTCCAGTTCTCAAAATAAAGAACAGAAACTGAAGGACCCTCAATACAGCCTTATCCCTCTTACCTACTAGAAGTTATTTTCAAAGTTGCTAGAAGCTCGTCTAGCTGCTCCTTATTTTTTTAAGCCCCAATCGTCTCCTATTCGAGATGGTTCAAAGAGAATGACCATTGTGACATCCATGCCGGTATTCAAGGCCATTCCATTGAAAATTATAACAGTTTCAAAAGAAAGGTGCAACGCCTTTTAGATTCAGGGGTATTAGAGTTTAAGCATGTAAATAAAGGTTTAATGATCAACTTGTCGAACACGATCAATACTGTAAAACCAGGGGAAGATCAGGTCACGCAAAAGAATTAGATGAAAGAAGCAGACCTGTATGTGCCGGATGAAAACATAAGCAATTGTCAAGATTACAATTCTTCTGTAGAGAATGTTGTTCTGGACCCACTTGAGAGACCCGAAGCAGTTATAGAAGAACCCAAAGAAGCAATGGCACCTGGAAACAATAATGTTTTCCAGAGGGGTAAATTTTGGGAAATAAGAGTAGGGAATGCCATAATGCATCATGAGGACGCCAAAAAGAGTAGCAAGAGAATAATGACGTTAATTTTGATGTCATATTCCGATCTATTACCCCTGTTAGTTCAAAACAAACTCTTAAGGCTACCTCCCCCAAGACGATACTTGTATCCTAATATGCGTGGTGTCAGGGTTTCATGTTAATATCATCGCGGTGACTTTAGTCATACAACAAAATATTGTGTGATTCTCAAAGGCAAGATCTATGAACTTCTTGAGGAAGGCATGCTCACTTTTGAAGATGGAAGACCTAAGTTCAAATGATCAAAATACGCCAGAGAGTCGAAATCTTTGTTAACCAATGAGAATCAAAACCAGATCTCTCAGTGTATATCCCCAGATCTGAATATGTTACGTCCATCCAGTTCACATGCCAATGATCCGATCAGAGTCAATGGCCATCAAGATATTAAAGGCAAAAAGAAAGAAGGTACGGTCAAAAGAGGAAAATTTCCGATCACGTTGGCCAAAGGACAATATCCAAAGATGAAAGGGAAGAGATCTCTTAGGGTTTTCAATACACCAATTTCAGTTTTACTCCCCTATTTGATACAAAAAAAATACCTTGCTCCCATGCCAATGGAGGATACATTAGATCTATCTCTTTTTTACGATCCAAGTAGTACTTGTGATTTCCATATGGGGGCACCATGGCACCATACCCACGGATGCAGGATTTTGAAGCAGAAAATAGCAAAGTTGACTTATGAGGAGAAACTGACGCGCGATATGGTAAAGCAATGAAAGCAGGAGAGGAGAGAGCAAGAAGTATTGAAATGATAAAAGTAAATGAAATTCTGCTCAAGACAGACCGAAGTTTCGCTTTTTGTCTTATCCATGTTTTGACTACGGCTTCCAAGGGCATTTCTACAATTAGGGTTTCCTTTTTGAAGTAATGCATCGAATCAACTTTGCTATCCTTGGCCTGAGTGTAGCAAAGATCTTTTTGTAAAGGGCATATGTCATGTTTGGTAATTTTCATTCTAATGAAGAATGTATTTTGCTTAACATACAATGGCCTTGAAAGCATGTATATGTATATCTCTTATCGCCTTTTTAGGTCCCTAAATATCAATTGCAAAATGTGACATTGAGATCAATTAAATATTGTGATAACAATAAGGTCTAATTACTCTCCTAATAGACTCTGGTCAGCAAAGCAAGATTACTACTCCTTTGATGAAGTTTGATGATGAAAAAGCTCCAAAGTAAACCATACAGAGTTGCTTGAAATTGAAATTCTAAGCGTAGTCTTCTATGCACCAATAGATCAAAATATAAAGGAAAAACTAAAATATTAAAAGAAAAAACCACTTCTTTGCTCGAAAGCCTGGTAATAGGCATAATTAAAGCCTGGTGATAGGCATGCTTAAGCCTGGTAATAAGCATGTTCAAAGCCCGGTAATAGGCATGTTTAAGCCTGGTAATAGGCATGTTCAAAGCCTGGTAATAGGCATGTTCATAAAGCAAATACAAGAAGCACACATATGCACCTAGAATTCTATTCTTAGAATGATATTTTTGCACTCTAATAGTTAAACAAGTCCATTTTCTTGGATGGAGTAAAAGTGAGAATAGAGAATGAGTAGTCTTCTATAGCAACGCGGTAATCATAGGGATGAACCGAGTTATTTAAGGGAATTTTACGACTTTGAATTGCCATAATATTCAAAGACACGAGCTATGCTTGGAATGATCACCGAAAGGTTAAATCTGGGACGCTTTTGTACTTGATATTCAGAGCTCCTATTCTATTTTTTATATATTCTGATTTTGGTTTCAAAGTCCTGTATGCTAATCCAAAAGAACACCTTTCATTGGAATGACAATCACCAAAATTGACATTTCAAACAAACGATTTCCTTGTATTACTTCAAGAGTAAGCTTCACGGTACAAGGTTGCAGATACAAATGATCAACCTAACATAGAGGAATAACCGGTCAATAATTACAACGAGAAAGATGACAAGAGTACATATACCAGACAGTTTAAAGAAAGTTTACAAATCGGAGGCATTCGCTCGGCAGAAGGTTGAAGAAGACTCTATGTGATGGGTCAGTGTCGACGAATCAATTGTGCCCAAGACTAAATAGCGAGAAGTACCTAAGAGGTAATGAGAATGCATGATAAGAAAATAGTTGAGCCCGGGATCAATTGGGGCAATGATGAGCAAAAGAATGGTACATGTCCTTACAATAGTATAGGGACTAGAAAGAGAGTGATCTCAGAAATGAGAAATGACTCTGGATTAAAGCATGTTGTGGGGGCATATTTGAGATAAATACCCAACCGATAATAAGAAGATTGAAGAGCATGCAGCAAAAGGAATGAAGCGAAGGAGAAATCCGATGATGACCTTTCAAGGGCCAAGAGTTTTTAAAACAACCCTGAAAATGCCCTATATCATTCATCATATAGATAGGCATCCCTAAGATTAGGAGCATGCTAACTCGCATTATTCAAGTTTCTTGTATGTTTCCTTGACAGATGCTCAAGAATTAGAGGAAGATCAGATTTTTATGCTTCGCATCGGAAGAAGCAACTCTCAACAAAGATTCAAGAATTTTTCATACTCAAACGTTTGTGATTTGATGCCTATGATGGTCAGAAACCGGGGTACGCCATCTAGGGATTTTTGCAAGCTTTAGCTTTTGGGGAAGTATCAATAATCTTCTAGTCTCCTTGCAACAAGATACCATTTCATGCCTATGACAATCAAAAATCGGGGTATGATCTTTCAATTTTTTCGTCTTCAGCTTTCATTGGAAGAAGCAAAAATATCCCGGTAGTCTTGTAGCAAGATATCCTCTCATACCTATGACAATCAGAAATTGGGGTATGATCTTTTACTCTTTCGTGCCTATGACGGACAGAAACCGGGGCACACCATCTAGAGATTTTGCAAGCTTTGGCTTTCAGGGAAGAAGCAGAAATCTTCTAGTCGTCTTGTGACAAGATACTCTTTTGTGTCTATGACGGACAGAAACTGGGGCACACCATCTAGAGATTTTGCAAGCTTTGGCTTTCAGGGAAGTAGCGGAAATCTTCTAGTCGTCTTGTTGACGAGATACTCTTTTGTGTCCATGGCGGTCAGAAACCGGGGCACACCATTTAGGGATTTTGCAAACTTTAGCTTTCGGGGAAGTAGCAAGATATCTTTTCATACCTATGATGATTAGAAATCGGGGTATGACTTTTTCGGTCTTCAGCTTCTTAAGAGGTAGGGGAAACCTGTACTTCTGGTACTAACATTACTCGGGAACAAGATTAAACTGTCACCTTTTTCAGAACTTCAAGACGAAGAATTCTATATAAGGAGGACTCCCAACTCGAAGATTTCACCTGTAGAAGGTTTTATATAGGATGAACCTAGAGTTTCAAGATACGAACGTGAAAAGTTCTATATAAGAAAGACTTGCAGCCTGAAGATCTCTCCAGAAACTTGCAGGATTTTAGGCGGAGAAAGAGAAAACATTTCTATATAAGAGGAGCTTGTGACCTCGAACTCCCAACTCAAAGATTTTGCAGAGCACACCAGTTTGAAGATTTTGCCTCGAAAAGCGGTCGAGCGGATCAACTGAAGATCAGGAGAGCGGGCGGTGTAAGAGAATAACCCTTAACCTACCCGGACCAAAATGGTCACTATTTTGTCTTTGCTCTATCCCTGTTACACAACAATGAGCAAAGAGGGGCAGTTGTTGTAACCCATTTCAGTCTGGGTCAGGCCCAAACCAAACCCAAAACCTAAACCCATTACAAATGACCCAAAGCCCAATAGATTAAACCCAATCAGCCCAAGTATAACCCTAGCCTAAAAAAACAACAAACCTTAAATGCCATACAACTTGCTCAAGCTGTCGCCGTCACTATGGCTCTTCATCTTCGGCGCGTGCAGCGCGCGCACCGGCCATTTCTTGGCCGTGCGATGCACGCGCACCCTTGCTGCACTCCGCCGCCCATCTCTGACCGATCACCTGTCTGTCCACCGCCCAAGTCGTCGTGTCAGACCTGAAAAAGCAGGAGCAGAGAAATTATTAGCCTTTTTCAGATATGTAAAATCAAAGAAGCCAACTTGTATGCTCCTCTTTTTTCGGATATAAATCTACCCAAAGACGTCTCTGTAATGTTACACACACGTGAAAAATCGAATGAAAAACAGCAAAAAAGAGGGTTCAAAGATTGTTCGAACCAACTTAGTCCCAAGAAACTGATTAAGCAAGAGAAATAAAAGGTATAAACCTTATTTTTCATTTCTTTTCTTTTCTTTTGAACAAATTTAGATCTACAAGTTTTGGAGAGGCTTTAAAAAAACTAACGAGAAATACGAGACCGGAGTTGAAAAACGTACCTTAGGCTTTTTTTAGGCTCTCTGACCGCCGGAGACGGTGGCGCTCCGCCGCCGGACCATCGCCGGATCGTCGCGGTTCGCGGTCGGCGGCCACCTGCACCCAGGCCGGCTAAAGAAGGGTTGAGAGCATTTTTTTATTAAAGCTGATAAATGGTTTTTTTTTGTATAAAACACACATATATATATATAGATCACCCAAAACAACGTCGTTTTTGGGCATCCGAGTTCAGCCCAAAACGACGTCGTTTCGGTCGTTACCCAGATAAATGACCCGACCCGCTCCCATGGTCCGCGTGTTTTGAAAAGAAAGGGGTAAATTGTCATTTCAGTCCTTCCCCATGGGTTATTCACCTTGTAAGCCCCTATAGGTTTAATTTTCACTGCGATTTAGTCCCTAATCCTAACTAATTCGGACTTAAAACTATAGAACCACACCCATGGTCCTTGGAAATTTTAAAAAGTTTTAATTTGGCCCTAAAATCAGTGTTAATCTTGTTAAATGGAATAATTGCTAGTTTGGTCCCTAGTAGTTTTAATAGCTTTGCAATTCAGACCTAAAGGTAGATTTAATTAGTTTTAAATGGGATATTCGCGCATCTAGTCCCTTACTGTTGTAAATATCTTAATTTTAGCCCCTATATTTTATTTTTATCCTTTTTTGCACTTTTTTTTATTTTATTTTTTTCTATATTTCAGTCCTTTACTCATACATGTTTCGTATTTTATTTGATATAGTTCCTTATTTTCGTTGATTGTTCAATTATTAATATGTAATGTATGTAAAGAATATATGATTAATATATTATTATATATATAAATAATATGTAATATGTATACGTAATATAGATAATACGAGTAATATATATATAATATGTTATATGATATGTTTATAAATATGTAATACTTATATCAGTATATATTATTATGTATATATTAATATATATATATATATATATATAACACATTATATATGTTATAAAGTTTTTTATTATTATTTATATTAATATATTCACACAAATGCCGTATATAGTATTTTTGCCTCATTATTCTGATATTTCTATTAGGAGTGTCATCCCAGCCTCCGGGTGGCACCTCCTCTGAATGTCGTGGATACAAAGGCCGGTTTTGGATTTATCACACGTATTTAACTATTTTTACCTTTCCATTTTTTTACTTTTTTATTATTATTTATTTATTTATCTTTTTTATTCTGCCTCATTATTCTGATATGCCTACTAGAAGTGTCATCCCGGCCTCCGGATGGCATCTCCTTTAAATGTCGTGAATACCAAGGCGGATTCAAACTCTTGTTCGTTTTTTGGAAATTAATTATTAAGTTAAATTGAATCTTTTGTTTTCCTTAAATAAATATAATATGAACTTTTAGGTACTAATTTTGGGCGTAGTGGGGGTGTTAACCCTTCCCCACTAGTAACCAACTCCCGAACCTATCTCTGGTTATCTTTTCGGTGTCCGGCCTACCAAAAGTGGTCGGTGACGACTCCACCCTGTGTTTTAAAATGTTAATAGTAGTCTATTGGGAGTGTCATCCCATTTTTCGGGTGTTATCTCCTTTGATGCCGTAAAACATTTTAAACCTAATCTTTCAAAAAAAAAGGTCGCTACAATATCGTATCGTACAGTGCGTAAAGTCAAACTTTGCAACTTGAGCAACTTTAATAATGTAGCATTAACCAACCTAAACACACCCTCTGAATCATCAAAAAGCTAGATCTGATAACATGTATCCGTACATACATATACATAACAACAAGAATTGATGTAGAAAATTTATACGTTTCTCTGCTCTTTCCCATATGAGACAACAAAAAGAAGGCTGTTTTATGATTGTATATAATAAGAGTCGTACTTAAAAGATTTAAAAGCTTCACTAACGAGCAAGTACATTTGTCGATTAGTTAAATTGTTCATTTTTATTCTCTCATAGTTCCTCAAATCATGAGTTCTAGATTATTAAGAGCACTCATTTTCTTTCCTTAGAGACCCCATTCCCCTCTTCTGTAAGTAAGATTATGATTAAATTTAGAATTTGTAAAAAAAAACCTTCACTAACGATTATATGACAATTTATTATATACATTCGATAACAACGAGGCAAGGAGCCGGTGAAGGAGAGCTTTCGGTTTAGGGTTTGGTGCGGAAGTTGCAAATATTTTGAAAAAACCAAACGGGAGTAGATAAGAATGAAACGCCATGATTGACGAACCAATTTGGAGTTTAATATTCAAACAAAAACATTGTAAATATAGTATAGTGTGTCCTACCCGACCAAAACGTAAACAATTTGCACATTGAATTTTTCCTTTCTTTACTCATCACTTTATTTCTATTGCAATTTGCATGCATGCTTTTATATTTTCTTCTGTCGCTGTCCTAATTGTCTAACTAGCCTATAACTGATATACCACTTTCACTTTCTGTTCTTCTTTTCTCCTTAAAATTAACTACTAAGAAGGATTTCACACACCAACTTGGAATCCATTGTTTCAAGTATTACTACTAATAAAAGTACTAATAATTTCTTTATTTTCCAAGCTATGTTTTGGAGAAATTATATCATGGGTCGTTCCCGCCACGTCATTCATGTGACCAACCAATAAAAGTCATTCATCTCATTATTTTTTTCATGTCATATTTTTTACCAAGTGAATCTTCACTCATATTTGCTGTAAATTAATTTTAAAAACAGTTTTTACTAAGTGAAGATTCACTTGGTAAAAATATGACATGGAAAAAATAATGAGATGTGTAATTTTTATTGGTTGATCTCATGGATGACGTGGCGGGAATAACCCATAATATAATTTCTCCATGTTTTGAGGGTTTTATCTTGATGTTTTTACAGCCATTTTTTAATTGGCTTAAATGAAAAATAGGTGCCCAAAGTATGTCTTTTTTGAACTTTAAGGGCCTAAAATATTTTTTTTGTAAAAATAGGTGCCCAAAGTTTCAAAAGTTATAATTTTAGGTACCTGACCGTTAATGGGTGTTAAATTTTTTTAACTAATCAATGCTTGACACGTGACATATTTGGGGTACCTAAAATTATAATTTTTGAAACTTTGAGCACCTATTTTTACAAAAAAATTACTTTAGGCACCTAAAATTATAACTTTTGAAACTTTAGGCACCTATTTTAAAAAAAAATATACTTTAGGCACCTAAAATTCAAAAAATACATATTTTGAGCACTTATTTTTCATTTAAGCATTTTTAATTCAAAGGTTGGGTTAATTGTCTTGATATGACAAATGTCACATGAATGGATCCACCAATTTTGAAATTGTTAAGTGAAAGACCATCGATAAAAAAACCATCAGTAAAATAAATAAATAAAAGCATGATTTAGTGTTTATGTTTGAGGGGTTAGTTAAAAGATTAAATTTTTTTATAAAGTACACATAACATTATTAATCTCGTGCAGTAGTGTGTCAATTTTAGGTTGGACCATTCGATCTTGTAGCAAATTGTGGTTATAATTAATGTAGAAGGATTGCCCCCAAACTAATGATTTAACTAATTATTTAATAGAACCATAATTATGTTTTATAGTATTACCGTTTGATAGAGTTTTGCGGTTAATATTCTCTCTTTACATGCTATGTTTTTTAATTATGTTTTTGTTTTATGGGTAAACTACATAAATGGTCACCGAACTTTTAGGGTAGATTCATTTTGGTCACCATACTTTTAAAATATTCGATAAGGTCACCCAACTTTTAGCTCGATTTCAATATAGTCACCGAACTTTTAGGGCGGATTCATTTTGGTCACCTTACTTTTAAAATATTCGATGAGGTCACCCAATTTTTTGTTCGATTTCAATATAGTCACCGAACTTTTAGACAATCAAAAATTAAAAGTTTCACACCTATTAATCCTACCCAGAGCCAAAACTTTTTTTAAAAAAAATAGAAGGGTATCAAAATCACTATACTATTAGATATTGTAATGCATAAAATTTAGAAATATTGTATATATTAGATCATATCACTTAATCAATTTTGCTTAAATCCATGAACCGTAATCGAATTGAAATATTTTATTTTAAAATTTTGTACCGAAATCGCTTTCGATTAATCCTTAAAATTTATTTTGGTTAATTGCTAAATTCAGATTATTTAGTTCTCGATCTTATATTGTACCAACTAAATCGGATAATCGATTGACTGGTTTAATTGGAATATTTGATTCGAGTAATAATTTTTTTTGCTTTGCTTATTAAAATGTCAAATATGGCAATATGGTAAATTTAATAAGCAAAGTAAAAAATCATTACCCGAATTTTTTAAGGATTAATTGAATTTTTCTATTTGTATAACTATGTCATTTGAAAGTGACCAAAATATGAACAATTCGAAAGTTAAGTTATTAAATTAAATTTTTTTAACTCTAGTGACCAACATATTAGTGAGAAGAATGTTGAGTGATGATTGGTGTAGTTTACTCATTTTTTATTAAGGAAACGAAACTAAAGCCAGCTTTTAACGGAAGGTAACGATAGGGACCATATTGAAAGCGAACTAAAAGTTCGACGACTATATTGAAATCAAACTAAAAGTTGGGTGACCTTATAGAATATTTTAAAAGTACGGTGACCAAAATGAATCTGCCCTAAAAGTTCGGTGCCTATATTGAAATCGAACTAAAAGTTGGGTGACCTTATCGAATATTTTAAAAGTACGATGACAAAAATGAATCTGCCCTAAAAGTTCGATGACCATTTATGTAGTTTACACTTGTTTTATAAAGTACATGTAACATTATTTTTTTTGGTTGTCTTCTTGATTTCCAGGGCTTTGCCTGACTAATCCGACCGACCCGCGTCGCACACCTAACTTTATGAGTGAGTCTCCCAGCAGAGATTTTCTGCATACACAAAACTTCAAACTCAAGAATTACTTAAATTATATCAAACTATTTACCACTTGGACCAATCCCGTTCATAAGTACATATAACATCATTAATCTCATGTATCAATTTAGGTTTGACCACCAATCTCACAATAAATTTATGTTTGACCACCAATCTGGAGCAAATTCATTCTTCCCTTAGAGCGCACATAGCTTTGCTTCTTAGTAAGGATTGGGAGGTATGGTTTATGTGGGTGAGCCGAAAGTGTAATGTTGTGGTGGATAAACTAGCCAGGTTAGCTAAGGATCTCCCGATGAACTATCATAGGTTCATGAATCCCCCGTTATCTATTCTTGATGTGCTTAATAGTGATGCGGATGCCGGCTCCTAATGGTCGTGAGCTTAGTTTTGATGGTCATGTTTATTTTACCTGGTTTTGGCCAAGGCCGTTTGTCTTTGGTTTTATCTGATAGTTTTGTGTATCTTGTTCGCTTGTAATACCATCATGGACACTCTTTTTCCCCATTTTAGGCTTAGGGTTTTTTTAATGAGGTCCATGGTGGTACCCTTCATTATTAAAAAAAAAATAGAATTGTCTCCCAACTAATGATTTAACTATTTAATTCAACAGAATCATAATTATATTTCTAATCTTATTCAAAAATAATAATTATATTTCTAATCGTACCGTTGGATAGTGTTTTGCAATTGATGCTCTCTTTTTTTGAGGTAGTTTTTTAACTAGCCGCCTGTGGCCGTTTTGAATTATATAAATAAACTTTAAATATATTTAAATTAAACATTTAATCAAGTGAATAAAAAAATAAAAAAACGTTTTCATTATCCGAAATTTAAATACTGTTTTAATACATTTATATTGACGTCTAAGACATCACCTGATAGGAAATTTCAGTTATTGGATTTTTTTTTTCATTTATTGAATGATTAAAATTTTCATTCTTATCCAACTGGAGGACAGATCTCAAATTCGTTGACCAGCAATGTGAAAATACAGAATATGTTGACTTTAAGGAGCGGAGATGGCCATCTCCCTTACATTGTATTTACCATTCGTTCAACATTAGACCACGTGGTCGAGGCAGATAATGCATTATTATAAGATTGACCTTTCAAATTTCGAATACAGTTCGTTCGGTTTTTAATATCAAAATTTAAATTTTAAAAAATATTTTAATCAAATTACTAGCTGATTAACAACAAATTACGTAAGTTTGTTAATAAGGATAAAATAAGCCGCTATTTCAAATCTCAAATTTACGTCGCCTGAAATTTTGCTTGTCTTCCTTTAATTGGTGGTCGACAACTACTTTTAGTATTAGTTATCGATCATCAGGTTTATTATTTTTTTTCTTCGTATTTTAATAAGAATTTATGTATTTGTGGTACGCATTTTCTCTGTTCTTGTGATACGTTTTCTTTGATTTTTTTGTGGTTCGTTTCATCTATCTTTATGGCATGATTTCAGTATACCTTAGCGGTCGGTTGATGCTTGTACAGAGATTTTCTCTACGCTAATCTTTGATTATGGTTCTGTCTGTAGTCTTAAAAAGATGGATTCTCACTCGATTGATGGTTGGTTGCCAATGTAATCAGACCTTGGTAGCGGAACAATCTGTCTGATAGCTTGGTCCGTTCACTACTCTTTTTCCACTCATTAAAGCGTCTTGTTTGAATAGAGACAAGGAGATTCAAGAAGATTTTCTGGATTTTGATATGCTAATCTCGATAGAAGTGATTGCTTTTTTTTGCACCATTACAAAAAACTTTTAGTGAACTTATCTTTTTTTTTTTTGCACCATTACAAAATATTTTAGTAGACTTATCTTTTTTTTTTTGAAGCATTGTATTATTTTTTATAGTAATTAATAAAATTCAGATGACCTTAGTAAAAAAACAAATTACATAATTTAACTTCTAGCTCACACCTCAATCAATTCTTTAAAATTAATTTTTAGGAAATTAGGACCCCAAGTGGCTAATCCTTTCTATAACATCACTCTCACCATATTTAAACCACAACCCTGCTCTTATCAAGTTTCAACTTTCTAGTGCCGCCCGTCTCGGAGCCAATTTCATCCACTTTTTGACCCGTTCCTTCCGTAGTTGATACTTGATAGCTCCATCCCTAATTTCCCTTTGTTTTTTTTTTTTTTCTTTCCAACCTTTCGAGTTTTCCTCGGCTCACTGTATATTTATATATAGGTTCTTCATCTCCCTGTTTTACGGCTACCTAAGATTTCAGTGTAGTTCTCGAGGCTGCCTGAAAAGAGAGAAAAAAGTAAGAAAGAAAAGGAAGCTACTTTATCAGGGTTTCGAATGAAATACTCGGCTGGAGACAGGTATAAAAATGTCCAACATACCTGTATCTCTGTCTGAAGTTTGCCTTTCTCTCTCTCGTCTTATTATGTCCATCGCTGATCCATGACCATTTTCCTAGTCGTCTTCCCCCTCTAAAAAACCCTTTTACTCTTATTCTTCTAAGCTTCAAGTTTAGTCCCTCTTTTTTCTTGGAATATTATATCTGTTAGTAGACACGATCCATGCGAAAGACAGGAGGATTCAAGATCGGTAAACGGCTAGTCCGGATTTCCAGATGGTTCACGTGCAAAGATCGGAACCCATGTAGGTACCACCACCTGACACGAGCGGGATCGTTTTTCAGGTCGAAGACTTTATCCAAGTTCATCAGCTGGGGTCGCCGCTTGACAAACGGAGCCAAATCAACTTGCTCCGCTCAATCCGGGTCGGGTTACATTCCCATCAAGGAAAAACCGACTGAAGTTCCGAAAGGACATTTGGCTGTCTACGTGGACCAAAACAATGGCGACTTTCATAGAGTTTTGGTGCCAGTCATTTACTTTAACCACCCTTTGTTCGGCAAGCTCTTGAGAGATGCCGAAAAGGAGTATGGCTTTAGCCACCCAGGTGGAATCACCCTTCCCTGCGGGTTCTCGGAGTTTGAGAGGGTCCAGACCCGGATCGCCGCGGGAACCGGTGGAAGGAAAGCCATTTGGAAGCGCCACCATTGACAGGTTGCTGGTAAAAAAATGATGATGACGATAATTCGTTCTGATCAATGACTGTGATAATGATGTTTCTGCAATTTTTGGTTTGGTAGATTTTGCTTACCATGCAATGGATTTTCTGGTGTACATTATAGAGTATACTTTTCCTTATAATTTGCAACTACTTTAAACTTACTTAGATTACATAAGCAATTATTTACGTCTAACATAACACTGGTAAATGTGATTGATTGCGACTGTGATATTAAGTGCTCCTATATGATTATGATTTGCTATTAGACATTTTCTTCTCAAATAAAACTGTTGCTACTTGCCGATAACGATTAAACAAGTTGCATGAACTTTACCTATTGATAAAAAAGGATAAGGTGGGCAAACAGTGGTGTCCCAGTCACGAATCTTGAAGGCGGCAGAGGCGAATCTTAGAGAGGAAAATGGAAATCACGCGCAGAGACAAATTCCTCCACAGCTTTGATGTTAAATGACCCGAGCCAGTTGCTACGTAAAGCTCCCTGGACCATGTTCATGTGGTCCATCGTTTAGCCTATACTCAATATGGCCATGTGCAATGAATCATAAGCCAACCACGAAAACCTTATAAACACTTCATAAAAAGAGGGTTGGTTTTCCCTTATTAATTTGCAGCTTTGACAAGAGAAAATCAAATTGTGTTTTATCACTGGCAACGGCTTCAGCTTGAAGTTTCGAAATCACGTGTGAATTTATTGTGATTTTTGTGTGTGAAATTAGTTCGCGTTTTAATTTATTCCTCAGGAATCGATTGGTTTAGTCTAGGGTTGTCTATTCGTGAATGGTGGATGTCGTGTTCTAGGAATAAAAACCCGAAGAAGAAGCCTTTGTTTCAACCAATATGCAAGTTGGGCAAGTACTTGGTCGCGTATTTGAACGGTTCCTGTTGCAGGACAGTCACTCGGAGAAAATAATATTTTAACCCGAACGTGATTGGTTGTACATAATTTGTACCGCGGCCAGGATTTACCCACGAGGAAGACAAATTGCTTCATTTTAAAAAAATAAGGTTTTAAAAAAGAAATAAACTATAAAATTAAGGGGTTAGAGTTTTATTTTTTAGTTTTGAAATTAAAGTACTTAAAAAGTAATTAAACTAAAAATTGGGAGTCGAGACTTAATTTCATTAATTTTAAAACTAACAATATCCTAAAAATTAATTAAACCACCACAAATTGCTCTTCCGTGCCTGCTTGTATTCTATCTATGGTTATTCAATAGCTTAAATCATGAATGATTACCAGTTTCATGTAAAGTAACTAGACATCTAACCATAATGAAGACTGGAGTGTCTTGTTTCCTACGTGCATTTTTTATTCCATCTCGTCTTGGTTAGAAAGAATTCAAAGGGACCCATAGTATTTTTTTTCGAAAAAATATGATGGCTTTGATAATTTTCTATTTAGTTATATGTAGGGGAACGTTGGGTGTGAATCTAGCATGCTTGATCTTGATCATCGGCATGCTCCAACAAGCCTGGACTAACAAGATCGATTGGGGTCAGTGATAATTATCCCGAGCAATCGGGAGGCACAAGTGACTAAACCCAAGTCTTACTTTATCCTTTCATTTACAAGATCAATTGGGCATCTATGGCCTGCATAAGTGGTGTATTGGGCTGGTTTAATGAGTGAGATGTTTACCTAAACAGATATTTCATTGATAGTTGGTATGATGCCGAATGGAAGTTTAGTAGGGGCCGGAGCGAAGACCAGAACGCTACAATTGCACTTCATCTAGAAATAAAAGGTTGTGTTTTTATCTACAAAATATTCTACTCATTCAACCCTTAAATTAAAAATAATTATGTTTAAAAAATCTTACAACATTATTGTTGTACACTCAAACTCTACGGACGAATATCACTAGGACATGATCCCAACTGTTATTTCAAGGTGTAGCCCTCTTATTGTCCTGACTAATTAGAGTGAAACACCTGAAGTCTTAGACAAGCTTGTTCATCAGATTAATACAGTCTGATTTATTGGTATGTAAAAATGAGCTTTTTCTGTTTGTGATTTCCAGACATACACTCCAGAGAACCCTGCTGATGCTACCAGAAATCTATCTCAACAAAATCTCAATGCTCTAGTTCAAGTACTATTGAGTTTTCTTGGTGGAATTGCTGACCTTGCATCTTCCAACATGACCTTGCTCAAAATGTAAGGTAATTTCCATAAGGATAGCCCTGAGGAACGTAATCTTAGGTTTGGCGTTAGGGAACATAGAATGGGAGCCATCTGTAATGGCATTGCACATCACAGCCCTGGACTGATTCCATATTGTGTCATTTCTTTGTCTTCACTGACTAAATGAGAGCTGCTATTAGGATTTCTGCCTTGAGTCAAGCTAGAGTTATCTATGTGGGGAAGATGGACCAACCCACCAGCCAATTGAGCACTTGGCGAGCTTCCGTGCAATGCCGCCCAATGCTTTGATGCTTTGTCCCGCTGATGGAAATAAAACCGCTGGTGCATACAAGGCTGTTATCCTCAACAGGAACACACCCTCCATCCTTGCACTCTCTCAGCAAAAGCTGCCCCAACTAGCTGGAACTTCCATGGAGGGGGTTGAAAAGGGTGGCTACATTATTTCAGACAATTCTTGGGGAAACAACCCCGATGTAATCTTGATCGGAACGGGTTCTGCATTGGAGATTGCTGCTAAAGCCGCTGATGAACTAAGGAAGGGAGGAAAATTCGTTCAGGTTGTCTCCCTTGTTTCTTGGGAGCTCTTTGATAAGCAATCAGATGCATATAAAGAAAGTGTATTACCATCTACTGTATCAGTTAGGGTAAGCATAGAGGCTGGAACAACATTTGGGTGGGAAAAGATTATTGGATCCAGAGGGAAGGCAATCGGAATTGATGGATTCGGGGCCAGTGCACCAGCTGGGAGACTATACAAAGAATTTGGTTTAACTCCAAAGGCTGTTGTTGCAGCTGCAAATGAACTTTGCTAGGCGTGGTTAGAAGTCATTATAAAAACTGGTGGTTTTGAGTTGGAGAGTACACTAAAGAGACAATGCCTATTCTGACCGTCTCTTTTTGTCTGAATAAGAAACGGAATCAATTTTTTTTCTGTTGTTTGTGATCCATCGATAGCAACATATTTCTGTGTTTATGAATTTGTAATTCCTCGTGTAACTTCTCCAGAGTTTTTGCAATACTAGCTAGTTGCCACTTTAAATTAGAGTTGCCTTTTTTCTCTATTCAAATGCTTAGCTTTAGACATTAAATAATATGTACATCTTATCATGTTTTGATAGAAATATAATAATATGAAGAGAGTTTTAGGCATCCACCTTCTTAAGTAATTCAACGAGGAAATGTAAAATGAAAAAAAAAAATCCAAAATCCAAGCAATTATGAAGCAAGCTTACCTACCCACCCACCCGAATCGCAATCCATAAGCCGAAGCCTTACGAAACAAGTGGATATGGTGTCTATGGCCACTTTAGCATTGTTTTTAAAAAATACGGTAAAAAAGTAATTTTAAAAAATACTTTTGTATTATTTGATTTAAAATAAGAGTGTTTGGTATTATTGTCAAAAAGTACTTTTAAATAAATAAAATGTCTATTTTAATTTTTTTTTAAATATAAAAGTATTGGTGATATAAACAAAGATATATGAGTAATTTTACTTAAAGTGCTTTTGGAAAAGCTAAAAACTAAAAATTTCGGCTTTTGAAAAACACTTTTCAAACTAAGCTGAAAAACAACTTTGGCCTGAAAAATTACATATTTTTTATTTCTTTTGGTCTCAAACCAGCTTTTAGAGCCAAAAGTTAATTCGAAAAGCAATGAAAAACAGGGCCTAAATGATGTTAAACAATATCTACTACTTTTCTTACAACATTGTTTTCTGCCTTTCGAAAGTGTTGTTGAATTGTACGACCGTCTTTAATGGTGATCTCAAATTCCTTTACATTGATTATTCCAGTTGGTTTTTCTACTAGATCTATCATACTTCCTTGGATCTTATGCTGCATCTGAATATAAATTCATGCTTTTTTTGTTAAGGGTGATGTAAAATTTGCCGAGGTTCTTGAGATGATGGGTGCAAAAGTCTCCTGGACTGAGAACAGCGTAACTGTCACTGGCCCGCCGAGAAATTCCTCTGGGAGGAAGCATTTGCGTGCTATTGACGTCAACATGAACAAAATTGCAGATGTTGCTATGACTCTCGCTGTCGTTGCCCTTTTGCTGATGGTCCCACTGCCATAAGAGATGGTATAATATTGCTTTTTTTTTTTCTCTAAGATGAACATGTTTTAGTATGTATGAATGGCATCTATGTGAAACTTTACTTATGCCTGAAATGCCTTTGAATTAAACTTCATATATACCTTTTGAAATATGTTTCTTTCTTTGTTACAACTAAAGACTACTGATATAGCCTTGATACTATTATTTTATGTAATAACATCTTTGGTTCTCTTCAGTGGCAAGTTGGAGGGTGAAAGAGACTGAAAGGATGATTGCTATATGCACAGAACTCAGGAAGGTAGGTTGGATCTAGTTTTATGCTCAAGAAAAGATCTGGTAGATGATGCTAGTTTGGCTTCTTCCCTTAAAATGGATGGCAATTTTGCTATAATTTTTTCCGCCCGAAAGATAAACCCGGTCGGGTATTTTTCTACTAATTTCATAACCAACACTCAAAATAAATTCAATATCGGGAAGGATGAAAATGAGTGCTCAATTTATTTTAGTTTATTTATTTTTTTTATATTTTTCCCTAAAAAATTATTTTATTGTTTTTTTTTTGGTTTCAAAGAGATTTTTTAGTTTATATTTATCATATAATTTATTAGATATTGTTTGAATTTTAACATATCTGATTTTTGAAGGTCAATGGTTCGAGTTTATTTTTTTTAATATGTATTTTTTCATGTTAGTAATTTAATTGGTTTTATTTTATTTTTTATATAGTTTTAAAGTCTGTGAAATTTATATTTTGTGAATATGAGCTCATGTTTGGTCGGATCTAACATTTATCCTTGGTAAAATTATTTTATTTTTTAAATCTTTGGTTCTCTTCAGTGGCAAGTTGGAGGGTGAAAGAGACTGAAAGGATGATTGCTATATGCACAGAACTCATGAAGGTAGGTTTGATCTAGTTTTATGCCTAATAAAAGTTCGGTAGATGATGCTTGTTAGGCCCTACCCCCTAACTTTGTCGGTTCTATATTGCAGCTCGGAGCAACAGTTGAAGAAGGGCCAGATTATTGTGTGATCACTCCACCAGAGAAATTAAATATGACAGTTATTGATACCTACGATGATCACCGAATGGCCATGTCATTTTCGCTTGCCTCCTGTGCAGAGGTTCCAGTTACCATCAAGGATCCCAGTTGTACCCGGAAAACCTTCCCCGACTACTTTGAAGTTCTCGAGAGGGTTACAAAGCATTGAGTGGCTCTTTTACTCTGTTGTACTAAATGAAAGAAGAGCATAAGAGATAGGTTCTTCCACTGTCCTTAAAATCATAGGCTGAAAGCAGTTGAACCCTGTCTTTGATGTCATCCATGATAATTCCACATCGGCAACTCGAGTTTATTATCATTTCTTCCTAGATAACTTGTTTTCTATTTATAATGATTGAGTAATTGGTGTTTGATCCGTGTCATGAAGACTTGTGATATTAAACAATGTAACTCGATTAAGGATTGATTCTTTTCGGAATGGCTGGTCATTTAATATTTCAATAGCCCTCGTGTGGCCGCTTTACCAGCTAAAAGGAAAATATTACGAAAGACCACATCCTTCCCCACAAAATCCTCACATGGTGCGAGTGGAAGCTGCCATTTTAGAATATTGTCTTCACCATTCATTTATTTGTTCGAGTAGCCAAGGATCAAAGCTCCATCCACGCCTGCACTTGAATGCGAATTGCAATAAATTCAGGTCATTTAAAAGTAATGCCTGATACACTGTTTGCATGACTCTGAAGAACTCTTCATGTTGGCTAAGAAGAAATCTGGGGGTTTGATTACTTCATAAAATATAAGCTATCAAATTGTCCATTTGTTTCAATCAGCAAATTAATTGAATTCCATGGAAAGACTAAACTTGGAATCTTTGTCTATCCGATTCTTCTGGAGATGTTTTCTGATGGCAACAGCTTCTTAAGATCCTCGGGAATTTCAGGAGCAAGACCTGACAAAAAACAAAAGGATAACTTTTAACGGATATGTGGCATTGCATTATCATCCAAAGCTGAATGCATATCCTCAAATGGAACATAAGACAATGTCAACTAACTGCTCATAACAACCCTCAACTGTTTTAACAACCTATAGTTAGCTGTTAATTCCAGCTTCATTCAACAGAGCAGTGGCTGAAATACCTTTAACGCAAAGACATTCAAATACATATCACTATAGGTTTGTTTAGGGTTGAAAAAGTGTAGGTGTAAATACAAAATCTCGACTCTGCATGCAACCCTTCTGTTTCTGTCTTTGCCTCTGTACAAATAAACCCAGGCCCGGAATCAAAATGGAGGCTTGGGCGGCTAGTTTCTTATTTTCTTGTCCATCGCTACAGATTCTTGGGCCTCTTTTCATAAGATTCTTGGGCCTAACAATTGGATGTTACGGATATCTGACCCACTTTGTAATTTGAATATTTTTGTCGAATGTCGTAGGATTTTTACATTTTTTTATTCAAACCTTAAATAAAGATATATGTCAATGTTTCCAAATGGCTATTAAAACAATGGAATGCTTATATTTTCAAGCATAATGAGGTAAGTGAAGGCAACCGTTTTGTCAACTTATGCGCGGTTTAGTTTGATTAATCTACTCTTATAAATATTTTAGTGTCACCTGACCTCATAAGCCCACACCAACGATAATTTTATAACTATGTATAATCAAATAATAAATTTTATAATTGGATGATTAAAATAAATAAATAAAAAACTAGCTAATACTTTAATATAATAATCAATAAAGCTAGTGATATGAATATGATGGTAGTATTGTCGTACATAGCACCAAATATTAGGATTCAAATCTTGTTTTAATCATCTCTAATTATCTTTCTCCAAAATAGTAATAAATAAAAATATATTTTATTTTGATAAGAATAAATTATTTTTGTAGTGCAAGTAGGAGGGGGCGTTGACCTAGGAGAAGTCGTTTTCATGAATCATGGCATGGATGTATCATTTGGATCGATCTAATAATATTGACAACTTCTAACCTCGAAAACTATAATCTATAAATATATTCATGTTGTGGCAAAGACTTTGCTTTTAAAATTTGGAAGCTGATTATATCATATTATTCGCCAATAAAATGATTGAAACAAAAAAAGTTGAGGTAGATTTTTATAGGGTGGTTGTGAATCAACCATCTTAGTGTACGGAGTTGTACATAACAAAATCACACTTGCAACGTACATTTATACTCTATTGCTCATCTACATATGATGAAGACTTTTAAGCTGTAATACCTTAGTATTTTTCACGGGAAATAGAAGTTATTACATGGAAAAATTAGTTAAGTTTGATCTTATCTCTTCCTTTTATAGGACCAACATGATTATCGGTACTTGAGTTATAGTATTCCTATTCAATCTCAATTAAATTTGGAATCGAATAGTTATATCCTAAAATTCAAAAAATCAAAATTTTAATATATGTGAATTTTGTTATATTTAGCAATTTGTTGCTTGTTATATTCTAAAATCCGAAATTTTCATATATATAACCGTCAAAATCCAAAAAATAATTAAACCAAATTATATATTCGATATTTGAATATCTAGATACTTGATTTTCTCATATCGAGTACATATCCCTATTTTATTGATCAAAATTTCAATATCAATTTTGATCCGATATCAAAAAATGAACACCCCTAGTGTATGGCATGTTACTTGCATGGATCTTCACCAACTTCGTAAATGAAACCCTTTTTCCTTTTTACTTTATCAATGATAATCATCGACATGTTGTTGAGGTTTCTGTACGTACAAATAAGGGTTGGAGTAAGCAAGTACAGTTTTCGCAAGTCAAATACATACGGCATAGACCTAAACTTGCGTTTTGCTGAGCAAGCATAATGCCCAAGTTGATTCACAACTTTAAACATAAATATTAATCAATCTTTGTCACCTAAGTATATAATCCAATTTAAGACGTGGGTTCGCGTTAACTCTTGTTTTTCTTTGGTTTATATTTTTTAATTTTTTAAATAAAAACATTAATTTAATGGTAAAAAATTAATTCTTTTTCTTAAATTAATTAATTAATTAATCTAACAATAAAAATAATGTGTTTAAAATATTAAATTAATTGTTCAAAATAATGAGATGAATAAAAATACTTTGTCCCTTTTCAGTGACTATTTCTATTCCCAATATTAAAAAATTAAATTCTAAGCTTTAACCCTAACTTTTAAATACTAAATTCTAAACTATGCACCCAATACCTTAAACCTCAATCCTAAATCATAACCTTAAACTATAGCCCTAAACTTTAAACCTATTTTTTTTTTACTGTTGGGGCTAAATATGGGTAGAGAATTTCTATTCGTAATAAGATATATTTTCTTTATATAAGGGTCAAATTTTAGTTTCTTCTCAGGGCCTCGAAAATCTCAAAGACGGCCCTGTTACATGCAGATTACTAAAGACAATAAGCTAATTCCATGGAACTACTTAGTAATTGAAAAGGAATAGTTTAAGCCAGTGGCGGTTTTGGATAGGCGCAATATGAACGACCGCACAAAGCCCCTAAAAAAGAGGGGCCCAAAAATTTAATTAAACTTAAATTAAATAGTTACAAAAAATTATAGATTTTATGTTCGATAATTAATAATTTACAAACAATTAATATCACAATCCAAATTTATTCTAAAGTACGAATAATTAACAACCTACAAATAATTAATACCACAATCCAAATTTATTCCAAAGACTTTTAGACTTGAATCTTAGAGCTTTTTATACTACATGTGGGTGTCGTAGTCTTAACTTGATTTTGTGTGACATTGCAAACACTTCAATGAAAGCAAGAGACTATTTTAAAATAGTTCAATGTATTTATACTTTATTTGCTAATTCTACAAAGAGATGAGAAATATTAAAAGAAAATGTGAAGGTTTAACTCTTAAATCATTATCGGTCACACAATAAGAAAGTCTCATTGAAAGTATTAAAACAATAAGATTTTAAATTCTTGAGATAAAAAAAAAGCATTATTTCAAATAGCCCATACAGATAATGATCCTAAAATACAGAGTGAAGCTAAATTTTTAGAAACAACTGAACTTGGTAGTTTTAAATTTTAGCTATCTACAATCATTTGGTATGGAATTTTGTTTGCTATGAACTTAGTTAACAAAAATTTACAGTCAAAAGACATGTTGATTGATGTTGCTATTGATGAGATAAAAAGACTTATTTCATTTTTCAAAAATTATAGAAATAGTGGGTTTTCAAGTGCTATGGACACAGACAAGAAAAATAGCTAATGAAATTGGAATTGATCCTATGTTTCCTAAAAAAACATATGGTACATAGGAAAATACAATTTGATGAAATTGATGGCGAGAAAACATTAACAAATCCAAAAGAGTCATTTAGAATTGAATACTTCTTGTATATTGTCGATCGAATAATTTTTTCTTTGGATAAGACATTTGAACAATATCAATTATATGAAAATGTTTTTGACTTCTTGTTTCATTTTGATAAATCATATTCATTAGATGACATTAATCTCAAAACTCATTGTAATAATTTTGAAAATGCTCTTAGAAAATGTGAGTTATCTGATGTTGATAGAAATAGGTTATTTATTAAGATAAAGTTACTTAGAGAATTTATACCTAAGGAAAAAATAGGAGCAATATATTTATTAAGATTTTTAAAACGTTTTAATTGCTTCCCAAATGCGACAATTGCTGATAGAATCTTATTAACTATTCATATTACTGTTACTTATGCAAAAAGAAGTTTTTCAAAATTGAAGTGGTTGAAGTCATACTTACGAACAACTATGTTGCAAGAAAGATTAAATGGTCTTGCTTTGATTGCAATCGAAAGTGATCTTTTGAAAGAAGTCGATATTGAAAGCGTTGTAGATGATTTTGCTTCAAAACATGCAAAAAGAACGGCATTTTTTAAGTCAAATGCTAGATTATTAGATGTTTATAAGTAATTTTTTTGTTGTTCAAGAGGGTAATCTAATAATATTTTTTGTATTAAAATAAAAAAAATTGAAAAACACTTATATCTTAATATTATAAACTAAGGGTCCCATTTTATTGAATTGCACAATACCCTTAAATTCTTTGAACCGCCATGTTAAAATCGAACTAAATTGCAGGGGTCAAGTGGTTAAGGGTTGACTATATCAGATTGTGTGTACATAATAATATTCTATGAAAAAGTTCACTCTCTTTTATTAGCCATAACAGTGCTAGAGCTACATATGATGTTCAAGTAAGCCTGGCTAACCTACAGCTTTTTTTAATTTCCCAAACGTCAACGATTTCACAAAAAGGGGTGTCAGGTTCGCTGCTTTCAACCACTTAAAAGGCTGCTCAACCCAACACCCAACTCTGCCCACCATTTTCTATATCTCTCAAGTCTCAACTCTTACCACTCACAAAAACTTATTAGAAGATCACAGATATTACATAGATTTTGAGGGAAGATTTAGCTAGAAAACGATGAAACTGGTTTGGTCTCCAGAAACAGCTTCAAAAGCTTACATAGACACTGTTAAATCAGTAAGCTAATTCTCGCTTGTCAATTTTTTTCATAGCTTACTTTTAATTTTTCTTCTAATAGCGACTGACTTGCAGTGTCGAAAGTTCAAAGACTCGGGCGTAGCGGAGTTCCTATCAGCCATGGCGGCAGGCTGGAACACAAAGCTGATCGTGGAGTCATGGTCATACGGGAGTCCTATAGCAACCAGCGTCGGCCTTGCCATAGCAGCTAATCACACCTGCGGTAGGCACGTGTGCATCGTTCCGGATGAACGGTCTAGATCAAGCTACGTCGAGGCCATGAAGGGAGCCGGGATATCGTCCACTGCGGTGATCGTCGGCGAAGCCGAAGAGGCGATGGAAGGGCTGGTGGGTGTTGACTTTCTTGTGGTGGACTCAAAGCGGAAGGACTTTGCTAGGGTTTTAAGGTTTGCTAAACTGAGCCATAAGGGTGCAGTTTTGGCATGCAAGAATGCATGTCGGAGAGCCATTTCTGGGTTTAGATGGGTTTGGGTGCTTGAAAGAGGGACACGTGTCGTGAGATCTGTGTTCTTACCCGTGGGGCAGGGATTAGATATTGCTCATATAGGGGCTGATGCTGGAGTTGTGATATCCAAGAAGAATTCTAGCCGTTGGATCAAGCATATCGATCAACAATCAGGAGAGGAGCATTTTTTCCGAGGCTAAAATTGTATGATATTTTTGGAGCTTGTAAATATCAATAAAGTTGTGCTCGCCATTCACTAAAGAAGATGAGAATGATAAAAAAAATTGTTAATCTAATGATTAAAATTTATAAGTATGTTTTGTAATTTAATCAACAAATTAACCTTTTTCTTTTATCATTCTTCACTAAAATCCATTAGGGTAAATCTAAGATTTCGTTCAAGGTTAAAAAACCAGATAGAAACACAATCAACAACAAGAAAACAGAGGTCGCATCCCTAAGCGAACAAAAGTCCTAAGAAACCAAAATGTGTGCTGTCCTCCATAGCTTTTTTAGAGCTTTAGAGTTCCGAGCTGAACTGCAGGCTCCTGTGGGCTGCGGTTTGTTCATCCTTCTGTGGTTGATCGGATCACCGATGGATGATGGATAGCCACCAGACACCAGATTATCTGGTCGGTAAAACTCTAGCCGTTGACCCGAAGGTCAAACGGCCGCTCACAGGACGGGAGTTTTCTCTCTCCGACGGCTTGTTTGATTGTTTTTAAAGTTGATTACATCCATTAGTCTTATTTTATCAATCATAATTCAATCTCAATAAAAAATATTTGAATTAAATTAAAAATTAAATAGGTTAAATTATATAAAAAATTTTTTTGAGTAAAATAGGAGAAAAGATAAAAGACTAGTATGGTAATAATAAATTTACGAAAATAATATTATTTTTTAAAAATTTGAAGATTAATTTTATTTTTTTGTTGAGATGGAATAATTGGTTTGTTTTTGAAATTGATGATGATCAAGTATCCTGGAGAAATTATTAGATGGACCTGGCTTACCACGTTATTCATGGTCCCAGCCAACAATGTTCATCCACCTCATTGACATGTAGGAAAGAGATGAAGATTCACTTTAAAAAACGACATGTAAAAATATTATTGGAAGAGACCACGAATGATGTGATGAGCTAGGCCCATCTAATAATTATTCCATGGTCCGACATTGTTGGGTCTCGATGTTAGAACGAGTATCCCATTGATGGAGCAATGCGATGGTGTGCAAAAACGTCAGGCACAGACAAAATGAGGCCAAGATAGACTCAAAGGAAACTGATGCTTCAGTGGGGCTAATCATCCAAAAAAAATGGATCCAGTGGGCCTTCCATTGCCATCATAGGCAAAATGTCTATCATGGGTTGTAAATTGCTTCTAAAAGCATAAGCTAATCGGCATGCACAAAAAGGAAATCATTTTACTTAGGGGCTTAAATTATCTGATACTTTTGTTGGACAAATTTTAATTCTAATCATAATCTTATTTAGAGAGAAGGTTATGTGATCCAAATCAGCAGCAACTTTCTACATGCCTTGCTCACATCAATGAGGACGTCCATGCTGATTTTGAGGGAGTTCTTCCATACTTTATCTTATATTATCTTATTTATACATCCTATTCTATCATAAGCATGCATTCACATATTAGCATATGTTATCATGTCATTCATATCATACTATGCTTAGTTTATCATGTCCTTCATATCATTCATATATATGCTATGATTGCATATAATTTCTTAGGATATTATTATTACATGTTTCCATTCCTCATTTACTATGAATTGCATGATATATGATGTTCATACATATAATCTATAGTCCACATCTTTGCTTAGCTTAGTTTCTTATTTCCTATTATGAACATTCATTTATGTTGGTTTGCATTGTTTAAAGGTCATATTTAGCTCACACATGCAAAGAGACCAATGAAGGACAGCTCATCCTAGCTCACCATAGCTCAATCAATTCGGTCAAGCATTAACAAGCTCCATTCAGCTCCAAACAGCTCAAGGCAGCTCAAAAGCTCAAAGGGGAAGCTCACCTAGCTAAGGGTAGCTTGTGGAAGCTCAAGGATAAAGTGTAGCTCGTTCAGCTAGTAGCTCAGCTCAATTCAGCTCACAACTAGCTCAACCAGCTCGTCTCAGCTCAAGCTTCATATGTCAACACATAAGGGATGTGTTCCCTCCCAAGAAAAATGTCCATCAACCTTGGAGGGAACACATTTAGGCGCTATTTCCTTGGAGGGAAATCTGATTTTGGGCTGCAACTTCAAATTGGAGGGAGACATGACTTATCTGAATAGTTAAACAACTTTGGAGAGAGGCATGACTTAAACCGAATGGTTATTTGAATAGATAGAGGCCTCTTCGGCCATAACCCTTTGTAACCTATAAATAGGGCATCTCATTTCAATTTGTAAACAACTAATTTTCTTTCAATTAAAATCATATTTGTGAGGTTTCACTCAAACTTTATTCTTTTAAGATCTTTATCGACTTATCAAGCTTTGCTTGTGTCGTCTACCTATCTATAATTGATACTTCGGGTTCTTGGTTTATATAACCAAAGGGTCCAAGTCCTTTCACCACCCTCAAAGTAATTCTTTTAAGGTTTGGGATTATGTTTATATAGCATAGTTTCATCCTTTGAATTTTTTGAATTCTATCACCCATTTTATTCATTTTCTTTCATCGCTTTTCTCCATTTCTTTCACCATATCCAAATCCATACTTCCCTTAACCATTTCCTTTCTTTTCATCCATTTCTTTCATACACCACGCCTAAACACTTCTGCACCCTATATTATCATCATCATTCATCTTCAAAAGCATTCGGAGGCACAAAGCTTACTTGCATTTTATGGTCGGGAACAATCAAGCTTCTCTCTACAATATCAATTCGAGAGTAAGGGCTTACCAGAAGGGCAAGGAAGACTCTAGGGGGAAGAAAGGGGTGCTCCTAGTGGGTTTAGAACACATGTCCTAGGGAATATGAGGGGAAAAAATAAGCAGCTTGATCAACTGATCAACTGTGCTTGCTTTTAAATTGGATAATAATTTAAACGGAAGAATAATGTACACTTAATTGCAACTTACATTTTTTAATGTTACGATAACAATTATGACAATCAAATTAAATTTTAATCCATAACCATATTTGCAATTGCTAGAAAAAAAGGAAAGGAAATAAGAAAAAATGAACAAATTGTGTACGTACCATCTATGTAACACCTTGAAAATTTGATTCTTAAACCCTAATTCAATTTAGGTCTAATTCTATAATAAATTAGATTTAAGTGACCAAAGTGTTTAAAAGGGGAACTTCAGTGAGTTCTTTGTAATTCGGGTAAAGCTTTTGTCTCATTGTGAAAACCCTTATCCTTTTCAGTGACCCCTTGAGCATTTTAGCCATTATTTTAGGGTATCTTATTTTCCTTTAGCCTTGATATCCCAATCTGCAGCCGCACTCCCTCATGTCTCTCGATAACCCTATCGTCTCTCTCTGGAAAGTAAGCATTTCATCTATGTCACCCCTTTTCACGAAGCAAACTACACCCATCTTCCCTAGTTTCGATCAAGGGCATAAATCTCTGTATGATCTACATGGTTAAGCCATCAGTGGATTCCCCATCGATGTCTGACTAAAACCCACTCAACCATCACCCATCATTGTCAGTCTTTTGCTTAGAAACGAAACAGAAAAACTATTCGACTTTCTCCGTTTCATTTTTGACACCGTTCGTTCCTTTCTCCGATCGTGGTTGGGTAAGCCTCACGAGTTCTTTTTTTCTTCCATGCGTTGAGTGGTTGATAATCTTTTTTTTTCGTTTAATTTTTGGTCAAAAATGACCGTTTCTGGTCATCAAGATATACTTCTAGCGAGCTGTCGTCGTCCTTGCGCCGCCGGCGCCATTGCCGCGTTGTTGTGCGCCGCCCTTTAGGTTCTGTAAACCTTTGTGCCGTCCTTGGTTTACCTGCAGATTAGCGTGTCCTAGTGTTTAGCATGAAAGAGTACGTGATGATTTGAACTTTTTTTGTGCTTATATATTGAGTCATACGTGGCGTCAGTTGCAGACCAGTTTTGCATGGCAATTATTGAGCCATATGTGGGACCCATTGTAAATCAAGCCAAATCAAGGCCATGTTTATTGGTTTAAACGAACCGGTTATGCATCGAACAGTCAGATCAGACCCGAATTTGAACCCTTAAGCCTTGTCATTCTATTTACAAATTATTTTGTATCTAATAAATTTTGAGAACTTAGAATTTGAGATCTGCTATAAGTCATTATGTGTTTTAGAAGACGTTGATTCTGAGGACGACGTTTTACCTTCTCCTCCTCATGTTTAGTTTGTTCCTGCATCTTTTGCGAGAGCTGCACGTGAGTTGTTTTCTTATAGAATTTGAGTTAGGTGGCATAGTGTTATTTATATTAGAATGTGAATTAATTTAAAACTTTACTTCGTAGGTTCTAACTCAGCTAGACCTAGAGCTAGTTCAGATCGTGGGAGGCGTCATCATCGACGTTAGAGCTTTGGCCGCTAGAGGTGTGTTATCTTTCCGTGCTATATATTATGTGAAATGTTTTACAACTTGCATGACTACTTTTTTGTGTTGTAATTACAATGGGTTTTGAGATATCATGCATACTGTGTCAGACTGTGTTTTAATGAATTTATCAGAATTTCAAAACTGTGATTATCGTATTTAGTACGATACAATTGTGATGAGAATGTGTTAGAAATATTATATTTTCATGCATGGGATGGGTTTGTATGGAGGAAGAAGTGATTTGACCACACTGTGATTGGAGAAATACGATGAGGAGTTCAGGGGAACTACCTCCACTGTGACCGGTTGGCTTTGCCACCACTGTGATTGGAGTTAGCAGTTGGGTATTGTGACGCATTCTTAGTAACATCTCAAGCACTGTGTTTTAATATGATTTATTTTTTCTTGAGATATTTTTGTGAAATTGAGATTGTGATTGCCTGCACTTTAGAGACACTCTGGGCTTAATAGCCCACTCCCCTGTAGTTTGTCTTTCAGATACTTGACTCTAGGCGATTTGGTACTCAGAGGACCTCATGCTTTTTCAGATTTGTTGTTTCTTTAGTACAGACTTGATTATTTTCAAATAATTATTATTATTTCTTTTATTGAGTTTAGATGTAATTGGGACTAGATATTGTTTTGGGATTTGAGGATGATTTCAGCATGCATGCATTTACTTTCAATTTGAATATTTTATTATTTTATTGGGATACAACATTAAGATTGATTTTAATAAACTTTTGAAGTATCTTTTTATATAAGAGTTTTATACTTATAATTAATGATTGGTTTCTTGAGGAAAAAGTTACGAATATAACTTCTTAAATTGGGCCTTTTTTTGGCCTGGTTTAGGGGTTACAATCTAACTTGTTCAAAAAAATACAAAGCCAGATAGGTGTTAGCTGTTGGTCACTATGTCCAATAACTTATCTACAACTTAATTTGATTAGGACATTACTAGGTCGAGAGCTGGGCTAAGACAAGGAAGATTTAATAATAATAGAAACTAAAAACCTGGCAAAGTGATCCTAAAAACATGTTCCTCACCGGTCCATTTATATATTTTAACAACCCAACGGCTTCTTTTTTCTGCCGTTAAATCCGTCATCAGTCAACAGTTTTGCTTGTTACAACTCTCATAATTAAATCCCAGTTCCGTCCATGCTAGTAACAACAAGCCTTCTCCGATGGGAAGAAAGTGGGTTTTATATTCATCAATGTTCAACATGGTCCCTTGTGATGGGCATTGCACCGAGGTTTTCATCGTTGATCGTCACATTAATATCATGGACTGTTACGTTAGTACTATTAATTGTCACGTCAGTATTATAACGATCAACGTCTGTTAAAGGGTCAATTTAATGCAATTTGCCAACTGGATGGCCACAAACAAAGCCAAGATTTGGGGTTAGGGGCAAAACATAAATGTTTGTAAGTGAGAGACAAATTCAGAAATAAACCAAATTTTAAAACAATTTATATAGAAAGACCAAAGTAAAAAAATAATATTTTTTGGGTGAGGGGCACTGTGGATGACCTAATTATGTACGTTTTTCGGAGAGAAACTAAATTGATTTTTTAGGTCGAATTCAGAGGCAAAAGTACCCCTTCAACCTTATTATAATTTGCAGCACAGGGTATCATAATATATATGGTATTATAATTGTATATATGCATGAGAGTGACTGCTTCATATTTTGGGAATTGGTGCAAAAGCCGCTTCCCTACTGCAGCAGTGCACGAACGATGATAATTGCCCCAAAACATTTCTTTGGTCATAAAATTCGCAAAGGAATGCTAGTTAAGTCTGAGTAGTCTTCCTTTTGACCGCACGGGTGGGGTTGTGGGGTAATGCTTTAATCTTTAATTATAACCTAATAAAAAACTTCATTGAGCTCTTATGAGATTATCTTATTTTGTGTTGGTTAAAGTGCAGACAAACCTAAGAACAAACACAGAGTTCTCTCGCTCATTCTTCTTTAACACTCTAACCAGACAAGTTATTCAACGTTAAAATGTGTTTGTCACGGAAAATTAGGAATGTCTTATTAGGACATAACAATGTCTTATTAGGACATAACATAAATAGAACTTCCCAAAATTCATGGGAGCATTGTTACTTGAACTTCTTACATCTTAAGTCAAAAAAATAATATCAATAATCAACTCCCTCGTCGTAATATGTTCATTATAATTTTTAATCATATACTATGATTATGGTTGTGATGCATGTGAAAAGAAAATACAATTTTTTTGACAAAAAAAAATACAATTATGTTACGTTCAATAAATGTAAATACAATTTCTCATTTGGAATATTAGAGGGTGTAATAATCCTCTGAAGCAGAATAAAATTGTTAAAATGGTGAGAAAGTTGAATGTTGAGGTATTATGTCTTCTTGAGACGAGAGTTAAGGAGAATAATGCCCGTGTTATTATTCAGTGCAAGTTAACATGATGGGCTTTTCTAAACAATTACTCAGATGCAGTAAATGTGAGAGTTGGGATTCTTTATCAAAGTGAATGGCAGATTGATGTGGTTAGTCAATCAGATCAAGTTATCAATTGTTCTTTGAAAAATGATGATATCTCTTTTTTCTTCTCCTTTGTCTATGGCAGTAATGATAGAGATAAAATGAGACTTTTTTAGCAAGAGTTAATTGAGTTTCAGGTGGTGGTTGGAGGGTACCCTTGGGGGATTGCTAGGGATTTCAATGTCATTAGAAGCCCCCAAGAGAGTTCTGATTTTAATGGTAGTCAGAGGATTACAGGTGCAATGCAAGATTTCTTAAATTGTCAAGAGGTCATTGATGTTGTTGATTACCCTTCGTCAGGGCTTTTGTTCACTTGGTGTAACCATAAGGAGAAGGCTTCTTTGGCAAGAAAATTAGATAGATTTATGGTTAATCAGGCTTGGTTGACTGACTTTTCTACAACAACTGTGGAGTTTCTATCTCCTGATTGTTTTGATCATAGTCCAAGTTACATAGTTCTTAAGTCAGATTTGGTTAGGCCTTCTAGGCCGTTTAAGTTCTTTAATTTTTGGGTGGATCACCCAGAATTTCTGCGAATTGTTGAGAACTCATGGTTACTACCAGCTTATGGGAATCCTTTACATTTTTTTTGTTAAGCTTAAGAGATTGAAACTTGTTCTTAAGCAATTCAACAAGGAAGTCTTTGGGGAAATTTCAAAGAAGGTTCAGGTTAAGCAGTCTGAGCTCTCAAATGTACAGAACTTGGTCTTGAATTCTCCTTCTGCTGATGTTATTGCTAGAGAGGAGAAGATTACTAGTGAATTGGTTGAGTTGAGCAAGACAGAAGAGAAGTTCTTTAAGCAGAAATCAAGGGTTCAATTTGTTAATGATGAAGATCAAAATTCTGCTTATTTTTTCAGGAAGCTAAAAGTCCATCATAAGGCTAACACTATTCATACTTTGTAGGATAGGAACGGTGTGAAGATAGATACTTTTGAGGGTATTTTTGAAGAATTTATTTAGTTCTTTTTTGAGTTACTAGGTGTTGTTGATACTAATGTGGAGGCACTCCCTGATAACTTGTTGAAGGAGATCTTGGATAATGAGCTTTCCATTGAAATGCAGGATACTTTGGTTGCACCTGTTACTGAAAAAAAGATAAAGGATATGTTATTCTCTATGAATGGAAATAAGGCTCCTGGGCCTGGTGGTTTTTCAGCCAAGTTTTTCTAGGCTACTTGGCAGATTACTGGTTTGGATTTTTTGAAGGCTGTCTAGTATTTTTTTCATTTCCAGTAGTATGCCTGATGGATTTAATTCCACCACCATCACACTAGTTCCTAAGTCTGCCGCTCCAATTCAAGCTTCAGATTTTAGGCCTATTTCTTGTTGCTCCACTGTGTACAAGTGTGTAACTAAAATCTTGGCAAATAGAATGAAGAAGTGGCTACCTTTGGTGATTTTGCCAAATCAAAGTGCTTTTTTAGGACGGGATTTGATTGAAAATGTATTACTTGCTCAGGAGGTAGTGAATGGGTATGGAAGAAGGCACATGTCTGCAAGATGTGCTTTGAAGATTGATCTCAAAAAGGCATTTGATTCCATTGATTTGAAATTTTTGTTTCAAGTGTTGAGGATCTTAGGCTTTCCTGCTAGATTTTGTGGTTGGGTAGAGGCTTGTATAACTCATAAAAAATTCTCTATTTGTTTGAACGGAGGCTTGGTAGGATTCTTCTCTGGTGCAAGGGGGTGAGGTAGGGTGATCCTCTCTCCCCCTACTTACTCATACTTGTGATGAATGATTTATCTTAGTTGCTAAATCTTTCCGGGCAGAAGAGGATCTTTGATTATCATCCAAAGTGTAAGAGGATTGTCCTGACTCATATTTGCTTTGCAGATAACCTATTGATTTTCTCCAAGGGTAATCTTGCATCTATTTTGGCTATTCAGAATGTTTTGGATCTATTCTATAGGATTTCTGGGTTGTAGATGAATGCAGCAAAGAGTGAGATTTTTTGTGCTGGGGTGGATGAGCTTGATTTGGCAGTTCTGGTGCATCAGACTGGGTTTAGTACTGGATCTTTTCCTGTTAGATACTTGGGTGTGCCTCTTGTCACAAAGAACCTTACTTGTTCAGATTGTGACAACTTGGTTGGGAAGATTGTGAAAAACATCGGGTGTTGGGCATCTAAGTGTCTGTTATTTGCTGGCAGGATGCAATTGGTCAAAGCTGTCCTATCTAGTGTTCAAAACTTCTGGTGCCGTATTTTTCTACTGCATGCAAAGGTGGTTAAGAAAGTACAAAGTATTTGTACTGATTTTCTATGGAAAAGAACTGAGGTTGTTACTTATGGATCTGCTCGTGTAAGTTGGGACAAAATCCGCCACCCAAAGTGTGAGGGTGGGCTAGGAGTCAAGGTTATTGCAGCCTGGAATAAAGCATGTATGGTTAAGTGTTTATGGTTGCTCATCACTCGGGCAGGATCACTTTGGGTAGCTTGGGTGGAGAAATACTTACTCAAGGGATCTTCCATTTGGAATGTTCCTATTCGGAGTACTTGTAGAAGGGCTTGGAGGAAGTTGATGAAATTCCGCATTATTTTGTCTTAGATTGGAGATTTGCGGAATGGCTTTAAAGCTAGGGAGTTATGGGATAAGATTTGACATAAGCTGGAGCGAGTGCAATAGTTCAAGGTTGTTTGGGGTGGGCTTCATATTCCTAGGCATGTTTTTATATCCTGGTTGTTGGTTCAGGACAGATTGCCTACTAAGGCTCGGTTGTTAGCGCGGGGTTGTCATGTGGATATTGTCTGCCTGCTTTGTGGTGATGGTGTGGAATCTAGGGACCATTTGTTTGGGGAATGCTTGTTTGTTGGTCAAGTTTGGTTGTTGGTATTGCAGGCTTACAGGGTTTCCTCTCTTTTTGGCTGTTGGTTGGAGTTCCTGAATTGGGTCCAAATTCATGGGAAGGGCAAGACTTTGCTTGCAATTGTGATTCGGCTTGCATGGAGTGGTTTAAATTACTATATCTGGCAGGAGCGTAACGGGAGAATCCATGGTCGAAGGCCAAGACAAGATGCTACCATATTTGCTTTGATTAGGGCGGATGTAAGTATGAGGTTGCTAGGTAGCTTTACGTTTTCTAGTTCAAATTCTTTTCTTATTTCTGAATGGGGAATGTATAGATCATAGGCCATGTTTGTTTGTTTTTTTTTTTGGTTGGTGACTTGTTTGTAAGGTGTATTGATGGTTCTTTGGATAATAAAATTTTCATTTATAAAAAAAAACCTACGGGTCCAATTATTTACAAATTAAATCAAATTTTGTTAAAAGTATGAATCGTTTGGTTTTAATTGAAGTATATGGGACTTGAATCATGGGTGGTCAAATGACACCCTAAAATTTTTAGGGACCAATTTTTTATATAATTTTTAAAAAAATAAATAAATGACACTTATTTATAAACAATTAATGCCTCTTAAATATAATTTTTAAAAAATAATACTCCTTAAATAATTTTATTCCTCCTCCCATGACTCAAATGAATGAGATGAGTTGGGGAATGCGAAGTACATATATTTATGAATTATGAGGTAGACATAAGACAACACAAGTTACTATACTATACTATACTTTACTATACTATACTATACTATACTATACTATACTATACTATACTATACTATACTATACTAGGATGCAAGGCAGAATAGCAGATGTTGTATGCTTTATTTTTCAAGTGTATCACTTGATAGTTAGTTGATCAAGTTGTTAATTTTTATTTTTTTTATTTTTTAAGTTATAGACTTTAGACTCACTAAGAACACTTTTTTTCTTCTCCTAAAGTCTCTATTCCTATCCTCTTTAGGTAGAATTAGAATTAGATAAGATTTGTCAAAAAAATAGTATATATCACTTTAATGCAAAAATATATATATAACTTTACAAATTATAATTATACGTGGCTTGTCACTAATTATATATATATATAATATTATTTAAATTAAGTTTATGGTCCAATATTTGATGCAAAAAATAATGTATGTTTTACTGGATAAATAAGATAAAAGGCTAGAATGAAAAATAGCGCTTAATTTATATATTATTTTTGTATTTAGTCTTTAAATAATATTTTGGTCAAAATAAATACTTAAGCTATTATTTATGGTCACTTTAAGTACCTAAATTAACTTTTGGTAAAAATAAGTACTTAAACTATGTTATTTTTTTGCTTTTAGTCCGAAAACAAACTTTTGGTCAAAAAATCTTTATGACATGTCAATATTTTATTGGCCAAAATAATTTTTTAACTTAAATAAATATTGGACTTAAAGTGAACATAAATAATAGTTTAAATAGTTGTTTTGATCAAAAAATAATTTAAAAACTAAAAGTAATATATATATATATATAATTTAAGAGCTGATTTTTCCTTTAAGCCTAAGATAAAAGTAATATTTCGATGGAGGCTCATAGATTAAAAATATCGTGGTTGATCTCATAAAACAGAATAGTTATTGAATATCGTGTTGGAAAAATAATTGTATTAGATGTTTTACACATAGAATATAGTCCATACATGTAGAGAGCAATTCATCTAAAGTACAATTTTGAATTTTTGGACGATGAAGTATTTCAACTTTGAAATAATCAAAATCTAATGTGATCACGTGACACAAAAAACATTAGGAAAAGAAAAACATTTATATTGCCAATCTCCCTTTTAAGTAAAGCAAGTTTTATGTAGCAATGCTATAATATAAAGGGTGACACATAATAAGAACTGAGAAACCAAAAAAGAAAGAAAGGTGACAACTAGAATACCAGAATTAATCAGTGATATTTGGTTCCCAAGTTTAATAATATCGCCGTTGAATAGAATATTAGTAATAATTAAAAAAGGGACTCATACTAATTATAGTATTCCAGCACGAAAATTAAATGGAAAATAAACCTGTGGGTAGTAAGCAAGTCATTGTTGAAAAACCACTGGATTATTTTGGTTTATTGTGTAGAAAAGGAAAGCATTAGCTAAGTCATTTTCAACGTGGGGAGAGAGACAGAGAGGTGGCGTCTGCGGCAAATTTAGACACACCCCGATGACACGTTTCGACTCCTGAAGTCTATTCTTTTGTTCGCAACACAGATCCAGAATTCAGATATAGGCCAAACCAAAAGATCGAAAACTTTGTTCTTTAAAACATAGATTTGTTTAATATAACCAAAGGCTTAATACAATCTACTCTTTTGGTTAACTTTACAATAGAACAAGAAAGAGTGGAGACTAAGAGGGAGGAGCGTGTGTCTTGTTATAAAATTCTCGAGATAAAGGATGATATTTGGAAAAATAAAACAAATGGTAAAAAGGCAGTTGTGAAGAGCAGGGCTTATGCTTATCGCATGTTTGCTTCACGCAAGCAGCTAAACATGGGGGGTTTGCTCTCTCGCGAGGCTTTAAAGACTTGTTCCAGCGTTTTAAAATAGTCCCTTCACCCACCAAACCCAAACCATAACGGAAGACCCTGTTCTACTTTCTTTCATCTTCACCGTCATCCTTCTTCTTCTTAACTTCTAGACACAAACCCTAATCATGGGACCTGTTCTATTATTTTAAAAGGGAAAGGAAGATCAAGCTAAAAGAGTTCCAATCATGAGTGCAAACCCTTGCACTAGCGGTGGAGGATGTGGACCTTGTGGCGCGTGCAATTTCTTGAGAAGGAAATGTGTGCTTGGTTGTATATTTGCGCCTTATTTCGACTCGGAGCAAGGTGCAGCCCATTTTGCAGCGGTGCACAAGGTTTTCGGGGCAAGCAATGTGTCGAAGTTGCTCCTTCACATCCCGCTTCACAAAAGGCTCGATGCGGTGGTTACCATATGTTACGAGGCTCAGGCTCGGCTAAGAGACCCTGTTTATGGCTGCGTTGCTCATATCTTTGCTCTTCAACAACAGGTAATTAACTTTATTAATTACAACTTTTGGTAAGGATCCATTGTCATCATTGGCAGGAGTCAGGACAGCTCGGTTTTGTTGCTTGCTTTTATTGTCTTTTTCTCAAGGTTTACCGCGTTCTTCATTAAGTAAAAAAAAACTGTTTTACATGTTTGATCCAAAAGTAATCTAGAAGGCTAAAATCAAATTGTAGCTTTAGCAGAGAATTTGCATAATAAGTCGATGGAAAGAGTTCACTTAGCTAGGTTTCATTTTGTTGGTAATTTTGTTTTGGTAGGTGGTGAATTTACAAGCGAAGGTATCGTATTTATAAGCTCACTTAGCTACACTAGAGCTTCCATCACCGCCGATGTCGTCACAGTCACCACAAACGCTAATGACACCGCCTCCTCTCTCGATATCGGACCTCCCGTCCGCCTCTTCAGTGTCTACCACTTATGACTTATCATCGCTTTTTGACCCTATGGTTCAAACTTCATGGAGCATGCAGCAAAGGCAAATTGATCCACTCCAATTTGGAGGGAGCTCATCATCGTTAACCGGCGGTGGCGATCTCCAAGCGCTGGCTCGTGAGCTCCTCCATAGACAAGGGTCTCCGCAACTACCGTGCACTGATGCTTCAGCTTCACCATCACTGTCCAAGTGAAACTTGAGTAACTGACCCTTAATTTTGCTTGCATTGAAACCTCCGTGTGTGTGACCCATACTAGCTAGGCAGCAAGCGAGCTTAATTTTCATGTTATAGTATTTCATCGAGAAAGCAAACTTTATTAATCAATCTTTTTTTCTTATTCCCTCTAATATCTTTTAGAGGAATCAGTGATTCAGATTTAGTCTATTAAAAGAAATTCAAATTTAGTATTTTTCGAGCCGGTTATAAATTGTTCAACCAGAATATGTTTTACAATGTTAAAACTGACGGTTCAAAAATTTAAGGGATCCAATATAATTCATTAAAATGAGGCTTGTAATTTATAATATGAAAAAGGTAAAAGATTTTTTAAATAAAGTTTTCTTAATATAAAAAAAATATTAAATTACCCTCTTGAGTAATATAAAAATGACTAACAAAATGTTACTCTTCTTGCATGTTTAAAGTAAAATGACCTTTAATATCAATTTTTCTAAAAGATCACTCTCATTCTTTTTTAAGAAAATTGTTATATATATTATAGAAAATTCATTTTAAATTTTTTCCCTAGAATCCTATATAGTCGTACATGCCCAAAACTACCTCTTATTAAAGAATAATGAAACTGACCAAAAGCGTTATTTTCGTGTAACTTAATAATAATAATAATAATTATTATTATTTGCTGCAGGCTGAGTTTAAATTAAATGTAAGAAATATTCTTGTTGCAGTGGAGGCAGTCAAATTAAAAGGATGCACTGCAACAAACATAAAGGTCTCACTCACACGCAAGGCACGAAATTTGTTAGTATCATGTGTAGTTCGATTTGACTGATAAACATTTATAGTTCAACTTTAATTTTTTTAAGGAAATTAAATCAATTTATTTATTATTGCATTAAACTCGAGCAATTCAAAAAATCAAATGATTCAATTTTAAATATTTTAATAATTGAACGCAATGAATAATTCCAGTAAAAAAGAATAAAATAAAATAAAAAATTGGTGTTTTTATTTATGTCTTATATTAAAAATTAAATTTAGGGTTTAGAGTTTTAGGGAATTTGGGTATGGTGTTTTTATGGTTTAGGGTGTAGGGTTTAGGATTTATAACTTAGGGTTAAAGCTTAGAATTTATTGTTTTAGTATTTTTAGTACTATTGGGGCATAGAAAGGGGCACCAAAAAAGGGGCAGAAGATATTTATCTTAGGAAGTCTGAGTTCGAGCAATTTTGTTTGCAAAATGTGTGCGTTATCAAAAAAATAAAAATAATAAAAAACGCTACATTGTAATCATCTTAAGACTATTAAAAATATTCTAATGATCAACTTAATAACATACAAATCAAATTGAGTTTTTCTTTAATTAATTATTAAAATCCTTCATTTGAGCTCCAAATTGAAATAAACTTTCAAGTATGAAAATTGGGTATGAAAAATTAGTTTGTTTAATTCAATAAATAATTGAATCTAAGGAGTGGTTATATTGGTATAAAGTGATTAATTCTCTTCCTGAAGGGAATGAGAATATAAGAAGCATAAGACATTAAAAAACTAAATAAAAAATTTTCTGTGAGAGGAAGAACAGTTGTCCGGAATTGAATTAATGACCTAATATTAATCAAGATTATAACAATATTTTTTAATATTACAGTTTAGACTCAATTAACAATAGAAAAACTTGATTAATCATAAACTAGCAACTTCAAATAGTTAAATTTTTATCTTAAACAAAATTTAATATCTATCTTTAAAATTTTATTTTTAAATAATATAAGAGTGGTTACAAAGTAGTATATGTTTTCATAATTATTCTTAACCATTATACAATACAGTCTCCTAGGATGAACAACATCTGCTTTTTTATTAGGAACACTTATTGGTTCCTTTAAAATTAAAATTAAGTCATATTAGATTAAACATAAACTCGAAAATTTTCCAATTTAAGTTTGGATCGGCTCTATTATCATTATGTACGTAGATTTAGGCTTCGTTTTTAACTGCTAGAACAAACGGCCGTTAGGGGTTGAACACCTGTTACCAAAAGTTAAAAAATTCAGTTGTGAACAAACAATTGTTTGGGCGAAAAATATAGTAGGTAAACTCCCGTTGAGTGCGTAACCAGCACTTGTTTAGCACTCAAAAAACGGTGGCAAAGGGCCTTGAATGAAAAAACTAAAAAAAAAAAAAACAAAGTCTTAGTCTAAAATTCTTTGGTTTGAGAATGAGGTACGGAAAATACCAAAATTAGATGGGCCCTTTTACTGAAATGGCCAGCCCTTCCTTTGAGATTGTTAGCTTGGTTCAGTTTTATCTTGGTCAACCTGGAGTCTGTACTTTTATTATGGTCCATAACAAACTAAGCCGTGATGGATACTTGAGCTCAACCGGGCGAGTTCTCGTCTCAAAGTCTTATAACGATTTCATGATATATATTGAATCATAATAATAAATTTAACCATAAATATTTATACTTATTTCAAAAGGTGACTTTTCATGGAAACGTTAAAATATGAGTTTTCAAACTGTTTTTGGATGGCAGCGCTCGTGGTAAGTCCAAATGTACTTTTTTTTAATCGATATAACATTACTTACTTTAGATGTCACATCCACAAATAATTCTAAATTAAAAAAAAATATTTCAATATAGGAGTATATAATTATTTCAAATTATGTGAAGTATACGCGAACAGACGTGTGAGATGGTTATTAAAAAGAAATCAAATCACTCCACCCTCGAGATTACCTTACTAAAATAGAGATATAAACTAGAAATAATACAATAAAAAAACAAAAAAAGCATCACGTGAGAAGCTCTTAAACAAAAAGAATAGCATCTGTTGTCAAATACAAAGAAACCACTATGTGAAAATCTCAACATTATAATACAAGAGATAATAAGGAATTTAAACAAGCCAAATAAAATACTTAATATTTGACTTGGTGTGTTTTAAAACCAAAAGCCTTAGGTTCTTTATATAGGCATAGACTCACCTCCCTTATTTTCTCTAGTAAAGTGGGATTTTTTGCATTTTTTATATTCATTTTTTCAATCAAAAATACTAAACCGGTATCATGTCAATGACATTAAAAATATGAACCAAAGTTTTTTCTTTCTCCTCCAGATGAGGTTTTGTAATATCTCAATTTTTTAGAATGACCAAAATGTAAATTTTGAAAGTTTTGTGGCTAAAGTATAAACTTAGGAAAGTTTAGGGACTAAATTGTAACTTTTAAAAGTTATGTATTTTAGTTCGTAAATGAATAGTTTACCCCCAAGAATGATGTTTTCGTGTTACCCGGATTTTTCGTACGGAGTTTGTGTTAATGGCTATAAAGCAATAAAGTTCAGAAAAATATTTGAATAATCGGATCGAATATCCAAGATATTTTGAAGGATGATAAGGCAATGTTAATTATATCATTTGACATGTCTAAGATATTTTCTTTGTGTTGGAAGAATATGAACCCTTGGATTTACGTTGATTTTCCATGTTAAATATGAGCTGTTGGATGAAAAATGGCAAGATCGTAATTTTCAGAAAATTATAAGGGCAAAGTTGGTAACTACTAACTCAAGATTAAATCTAGGCCATTGGATGAAGGATGATGACATGTGGTACATTATGGATTCATTGGATTTGACGGCAAAATGGTTATTTCACTATTTAGAGGATTTTCGATAATTATCAGAATAATAGACTGAGTTAGGAAAATTTAGTCTAAGTCCTTAAGAAAGAAAGTTTTTATGAGATAATAGTATTTATTTTCTGAATATGAAAATATAGAATTTTCGGAATAGATCCGATAGCTCAGTAAATGTAAAATCGCAGTAGAAGTATTTAGTGAATATCGGGTAATCGGATTGAATTGAAATTTCAGAGGCTATTCCATAAGCCATGGAAAACCATAAAATGATATTTATGGAATAGTGGCCGGTTGACAAGGAACTAATTTAGTTACATTATAATGGAATGGCAATTTTGAAACAAACTAGTAAATAAAAACTAGTTGGAGGGCAAATCGGTCATTTGGCATTGATGGCAAATTTGAAATATTTTTGAAATTTTGAGGACGTTTTTGGAAGATGAAACATGCGTAGATTTAATCTTTGCCCTTGATTTTGGATGAGATTAAATTAGCCATTGGATTCAAAGGCTAAATTGATAATTTCACTATTTAAATGAATTTAAAATTCATTTAATAGTTACAAGTGTAAAAGAATAGAAAAAGATGAACAAATATTCATATTTTTCCAGATATGTACCATGGGAGTTAGAGGAAAGAAGAAAAAACTTTTCCAAGCTCGATTTAAGCTCCGAATCTCGGTTTTTAGTTAATCTTTTGAACTACAAAGTTATTATACTCTTCGAGCTCTATCTTTTGATGTAAATAATTCATAGAATACTCGCTTGGTTGATGAGATTTGATATGAGAAAGAAAATAGGGTTTATGAACAAATTGTGGCTTTTATGATTTTATGAATCCATGGTTGATTTTAAGTTAGAATCATACTTGTATGATGTTAGAATCATGTTATTGAGTTGGGATTTAAACCCTACATTTTTCAGTTTGTATAGAGAAGATTATGGTTTATGGATTCAAGTCTAACTTAAGGTTTGTGATGTTGGATTAATGATCTAGTAAGCTTGATTTGTTGTTTGGAAGCAAAACCCTAAGTTAAATACATAGGGACCATTTCGGAAAGCTTCAAAATTAGGGGACCAGATCTGATTTTTATGAATTTGATGTGTATTTATATTATTAATAATGTTAGAGACATGAAAATGAAGTTAGAATGCTAAAGCAACGATTAATCACATTAGTGACTATTTTGACAAATTGTCAAACTTGAATGGTCTATTCGACAAAAAGGATATGTAGAATGAGTAAATCTGATTTTTAGTTAACATGATGGCAATGCATATCTAATGATCATGATGCATTTATGCATATATGTCATATTATGACAAATGGACAAGCATGAAAGTCTTATTACATTAGCATGTAGTAAATCATTACTAATGCAATGTGAAAGTTGATGCATTGGCATATATATATATATATATCATGTTATATAAACGTAGCCATGAAGTCGAATAAAGTTTAAATTATTGTTATTAACTTCCTTTATTGCTTCACTAAGTTCGTACTTAGCGTGTGTTTGATTGTGCACATGTAGGTAAATCAAGATGAGAGTGAGAAGAGCATTGCATCAATATGAGAAAGCTCAACAGGTAATCACAGTAATGACATCCTAATTGAGGTTTGATTATTATAGTGGCATGTATACTTGCTAAACCTATTTGAGTTGTGATTGGCATTTAAAGTTCATTATGGTTTCATGATAATTGACGTTTCTGGAAAGATTCAAAGTTAAGAAAATCTCAGGTGATGAGTTGCATGCTAAGATAATTGATTTATGATTTGAACTCGAATAAATAATTTGTTGGTTTTAAATAAAGTTAAGTGTGCTTGGGATAGAGCAATTTTAGGATGGGTGACCACTGAGAAGTTTTTCTAAAAATATTAAATTACCCCGATTTTTTTTTATTAAAGAAGTCGTAACATTTTCGACTCGTACCCGGTGTACGGATACGGGAAGTGGGTGTTACAGGTTTTAAATACTCTGAATGCCGAGTATTGTAGCTAGCTTTGCTTTGTTTGTTTTCTGCAATCGAGTCTTTTCCTTCTTGTTTCTGTAATATTATCATATATACTCTTTTCCTCCATTAGGCTTTAGAAAAGTTTTTAACGAGGCCTATAGTAATATTTCATCTTTATTAATAAAAAAAATATGATATTAAGTTTGGTAACATTAATTAATCAAGCCCTATTAAGTTCCAAATAGACATTAGGTGTTGGGTCCGAACTTGACAACCCATTTCCTTCCCTTAAAAAAATTCTTAGGCCAAGCTAACCATAGAAGAAATCTATAAATAATTTGATATTCTAAGACTCTAAGGCGTAGTTTGGCATTGCTTTTAAAAAATGTGATGGAAAAAGTGATTTTAAAAGTGTGGTAGAAAAATAGCTTTAAAAAGTTTGATTAGTGTTTGTCATTAATGTCAAAAAGTGATTTTGAGAAGACAAAATGTCTATTTTAGACATAGTATTGTAAAGTAAAATAAGTGAACTTGGGTGATGTTCAAATTTGTTAATATTATGATGTATGAAATAAATCAACTTAAATTATAATAAAAAATTAATTTAAAAATAAATCAACTTAAAATATAATAAAAAAATTAACTTAAAAATATAAACTATAATAAAAAAAATTATTCTCAATATAAATACTATAACATATATATTATTTTATAATTATGTATAAATTTAGTTTAACAATCAATTATAATTAAATAATAGAGGGTAAAAAAGTAATTTTACTTTTCAAACTAGCTTATCCACCGCAAAGTCATAAAATCTATCTTTTGGGTTTGAGTGTAAAATCACTTTTAAAAACAACCAAAAACACCTAATTGGACAGAAAAACACTTAAAAAGTGCTTTTTAATTGCTAAAAGCAACCAAAAACACACTTTAAGTGTGACAATATTGTCAATTAATCACTGGTATAGTGACAAGTGATCTACGTTATTTATATGAAAAATTTTCATAATATTCATCATCATCTCCTTCCAAATAAAAATATTGTTTTAAAAAGTTTCAGAAATTAAATTTTAGGTCGGGAAGTAGACAAATGATGTGAATTATGGAGAAGGGTGGCTTTGAATAAAACTTTTCATATCAAAATGATTACTAAAAAAGGAATCAAGTAATCAATAGGTTGGAAATGGAACATAGAATTAGGGGTGAGCAAAAATCGACTCAAAAAATCGAATTTTTTTACTTGATTCAAGACAACAAAAAAACTCGACTCGTTTTGACTCAAAATTTCATAAACTCGACTCAAAAATATTTCAATTAAAATTTGAGTTGTAAAATGAAAATTCGAATAACTCAAAAATTTTAATAATTAGTGGATTAATTTTTAAGTTCGAGCCGAGTCCCTTAATTTTTCCTTATATATATGGGTTAGGATCTACTTACACAATGTAAAACTCTTTAAGTTTTACACATTTTTTTGATCATTGGATGAGTGAAATGGATGGTTGAGATTAACTCTGTACTTTTTCCACAAGCGATAATCTTCACATATTCTACTGTTAATCTCAGCCATCCGTTTCACTCATCCAACAATCCAAAAAAAGTGTAAAACTTAGAGAGTTTTACATTGTGTAACTTGATTATATCCCTATATATATATATATATATATGAAGAAATATATGCCACATATGAAGAATATAAATATATATGCATGTCTCATATGATTAGAGAAAGTCGTTTAAATTGGAATCGAACCGTACTACAATATGATAAATAATAACAATTGAATTTGTATATGAACTCAAAAACTCGACTAGAACTCGGCTCAAATTTTATAAACTCGACTCGAATTGAAAATGTTTCAAATAAAGTTTAAATTGTAAAATATGACGCGTCAATTCAAATAACTCGAGTTTTTTATGTTGACTCGATTGAACGCTCACCCCTACATAGAATAACTTTAAAAGATAACATAGAAACAAAAACACCGGGGAATTAATTATCAAATCAATGTGGAAAGAAACCGTCGACATAATGCTACTACAACATTTGCACTTGCACTCATTAATTAAGAGAGGTCATACAAAGCAGGTGAAGAGCTGACAATAATGACTCCAAAACAATCACTATCGACCACATGGAAAACCTCAGTTTGGTCGGCTGTTTAGCCTCTTAAAAAATTTCCCAGTGCTCGATGTGGTGTGTTTTGTTTTATCAACTAAAAGAAGTTTTTTTTAACGTTCTCTAAAGCGATTATATGTTGGTATCTATTTTTTAGGTTTAACAGTCAAATAGTTATTTAAATTATATATTTTTTTAAGTTAGATGTTTAAATTTTATTTTGGGCCAAATATGTGTCTAATGTTTCAACGTTACTCAAATAGGTACCCCGCCATTATTGTCTGTTAAATTTACCGTTAACTTCCGTTATCTGACACGTGTCATATCCTTAAAATTTTGAAATTATATTTAAAAATAAATATTAAATAATAAAATAAAATAACCTCAAATTTTACAAAATAGTTACAAAATTTGAAATCCCTAACACCCAAAAACTCAAATCTCGATTTGACCTGATTTTGCCGTTGATTGCCACGTCACCACCCATCACATCTGTCGCCGGACCATCACGACCATTTAACACACCACTTTGTCGTCGAAAATCAACCGACATCGTGCGAAACGCCGAAATCATTGAATGATTCTCGACGAACGACGACATAACGGACGAAGAACGGTGTGTGGATCGTTCGACAAGGGGAGGGCGCTTCATTCCGTCGTCAAAAACACGACCAACGTCGGTGAAAGTGGTCGAATTTGGGGGTTTTAGGAGTTTGGAGACTATTTGGGGATTATTTGAAAATTTTAGGATATTTTAAAATTTTTAATTTATTTTTTAAAAATATTCAAAAAAATGTTTAATATTGCCACCTATACGATTTTCATTGGATAACGATAAAAAATTAAAGTCCGTTACGGTGAGGTACCTATTTGGATCACGAAAGAAAACGTTAGGTACCTAATCGGCCCAAAATAAAGTTTAGGCACCTATCTAAAAAAGGTATAGTTTGGGCACTTATTTAAGGTTTAAGCCTATTCTTTGTTCTTAACTTTTTGAATAAACATACTCATTGTATATTATACTGCTCGAATCCGAATTACCTAAGACGACGTTATTTATCACTAGGATCATTCAATGAGTTCACCTTAAAAGAAGTTTAAAAAGCTTTGAATTGGCATGGAGGACAACCAAAATGGGTGCAACAATGTCAAACCCACTTTGGCTATTAAAGGCTAAAGCAACTTCTTAGAGAGGGAGAACATGCAGCACAGATTGCTAAATTCAAAGCAATAGGTGCCCCCTTCACATGGAATCCAAACCCTCATCTTTCTTCACGTCGAGGTGGTCCACTTTCTTGATGGATTAGCCTTGTAAATTAATTTTTAATTTGGAGAAGATAATGGGGTTTTGATTTGTTTAATAGATGGTGGTTAGATTACATTAATGTTTATCAAGTATTATTACATTTTTCTAATCATTAATTCGTTTCATTTTCCTTTCTAAACAGAAATAGTGTTTATGTGTATATGGTATATGACTTATTAAATTGTTGAAGACTTGACCTATTCTCTTCGCAGCATTCAACCCATTGCTTAATATTTTTTTGTTGTCCTTCCGGCTCTCCAGAGTTTTGGCATGACTAATATAGACCGATCCGTATTGCACACTTGATTTTGATGGACAAATTTTCTAAAAGGAATTTTCTGCATACACAATGTCTCGAGAGCGGTCTCAAGTAACTTATCACTTGGACCAACCCGTTAGTTCAATTGTTTAATATTTTAATTTCAATAATTCCCGTGACTTGTTTTAATTATAAACAAATTGATATAAAATAGTTGGAAGGTAGTAAAGTTGTATATGTCGGTTTCATAAAGGACTTTCATTCAAAAACAACCTAATTGATACAGTCAGTTTGAATTGGTTAGAGTTTATTCATGATTCATCAAACATTACAACCTAAGTGATACCACAGTTGTAATAATCAAGGTTGTTGCAAGCTGATATTAGAGAGGGATTCAAAACAATGGAGCATTGCTCATATTTGGTGATCGGCGTGTCTTTTTGTGGGAGTCAGACTTGGTTGGTGACGGCAGCCAGCAGCCAGCAGCCAGCAGCAGCAGAGGCGCATGTTGTCAGCGCCAGCCACGCTTTATTTTCTTCCCATTCACGGCCACACGCCCTGGTTTCTGATTCAACATACACCATTGCACCATTGACGATGCACTCAAATCCCTTTGTCGGATTTTTTAATGCTCTCTTTTTCCTTACTTTTTTTTAACAATTTCTACTTAAGGGAGTAAAAGAGAAAATTTACTCTTATGAGTCTAGAACCTACAACATAAGAGGGAAAAAGTGTCAACTGAGAGCTTTTAACTATGAGTGTGCATTTTGGATACCTGATCCAATCTGATCCAAAATTTCGGATATCCAAAATTTTCGAATAGGCAATTTAGCGATCTGTATCCGATCAGAAAAAATCGGATCCAATTTTTTCGGATCGGATATTCGGATATCCGAATTTATGACTTGATTTAATTATTTTTTACTTAAGTGGTCCTATTCATGAAAATTTTAGGTTTCTGAATATAACAATCAACAAATTATTAAATATAACAAGATTTGTATCCATGGAAATTTTATTTTTTCATATATAACAAGTAAAAATATCGAATATAACAAGATTCATATTTATAAAAAAATTTGAATTTTTGGATATCGGATATCCGATCGGAATGTAAAATAACTATCCATATCCGATCTGAAATTTTTGAATATCCGAACTGAATTATCCGAAAAATTAGAAATAGGTCGGATATCCAAAATTTTGGATCGGATCAACGAAAAAACAAGTTGAATCAATCGGATCATATTTTTTTCACACCCCTATTTTAACCACTTACTCTAGAGGTAGTTGACTCTCTCTCCTTACTCCTTCAACACCATTTCTTTCCCTCTTCCCATTTTTATTATTAAATTAAGGTTTAATACTTCATTTCCCCCTTTATTTTAGTGTAATTTTCGTTTTTACCTTTATACTATTCTTTTCTTAATTGATCTTTGTACGTTCGTTATGCTTATCTCTTTGTCTTAGCACTGTTGTTTTTTAGAAAGATGATGTGAACCAATCTAAACATATCATATTTATGGAGAAATATATAAAAATTCTTTAAAAAGAAAAAAAAAAACCAAACCTCGATAAAATTAATTTTAAAACTATTCTATTGGGTAAATTACATCAAAAGTCCCCAAACCTTGCCTAAGTTTAAATTGATCTTTAGGCTCCAAACTATTGTAATTAAATCTTCAAAATATAATATTGTACTGTTCAAGTCCTTCCATTAGCTTAGCAGTCGAATTGATCGTTAAATGCCTACTCAGATTTGACATGAGGTATTTTTAAGACATGTGCTTCAAATTGCAAAACGTGTACCTATAGCATGGAGAATTCAAAATCACGTGTTAAAAGAAACAAACATAATTTTGGGAGGAATTTTTTTAACACGTCAAATTCAATTTGTCGATGCAACAAGTACTTACATGTTCTGAATACTCTCTATATTAGAATTGAGCTGACATTTAATGCTTAAGCTAATAGCTAAATTAACAAAATGACATACGATACTGCTACACCAAGGCTACAGTCCTTTTCCTTGCATAGTATAACTGTACAAGTAACTGCGGAATTGTGCTTGAATTAAAAGCCAAGGAGAAGAATATAGGTGATCGGGGGAAATGGGAATATTTCCTTCAATAAAGTATACATTTTACGGATAAATTATTCGAACCTAAATTTTTTAGTGACAATAACATTTTAATTTTTTATTGGAACTGTTGAGCTCGAATTCCTTCAACCAATATTGCTTGCCAAGTGGTGGAGAAATCAATTTTGGGTGTTAATGGTGGGAAGTAAAAAGATAGACAATGGACACAAGGATTTATAGTGGTTCAAGCTTCTAACAAGCTCTACATCCACTACCTTAGCTCCCACTAAGGATTTCTCAAATCCACTAAGATTTATTCCCCTTTTAACAAGGCTTAGGAGGCAACCTTTACAACCTAGACTCAATTACTAAGTCTAGCATCCAAAGCTTACAGCCCAAGCTTTGGGAATCCTCTCAAACAAAGAAATAAAGCAAACAAAGAATCCTCTCTACAAGGTATATGTTTGCACTCTTTTAAGCACTCACCCAAATCCTAAACACTTGAGCAAATATAAACATGTAAGCTCACAAGTGTTGTATATACAAAGAATGAGAATTAAAAGCCCTAAGACAATTTTGACATCATAATGTTGTTGACAATAGAAGCATTAGTTGTTGCTGAAGCTTGAAGGGTCCTTTTATAGTCCCAATTGAGTTCCTAGCCGTTGGAGACCGTTGGGATTGAATTGGAGCCGTTGGAGGCTTTATTTCCTACAACAAATGCAGTTCTGGTGCTATCCGTATCGGTACGTGTGTACCCGTATCGGTATAACAGCTAGCCGTTACTCTCAGAATTGCTAACCGTATCGAAACACCTTGAGTCGTATCGGTACGCCATGTCGATACGCCTTGGTCTGATTGGTAAACCGTATCGGTACGCATTGGTCTATTTTGGTACGCCATTCAATTCAAATAGCCATTGGAGAGGTTGAAAACTGGATCGGTACGCGTACTTGCGTATTAGTATGACCCTACCCGTACAGATACGCCCTTACTGAAAAAATACTGTAGCTGAAACCCTTGGGCCGTATCGATACGGGGTATACCGTATCGGTACACCTGTATTGAAAACGTTAGTTTAGCTACTTTAAAATATTTAAAACATTTCCAAAACCTCTCAAAAACTTCTCAAACTTATTTTCAAGTTGTTTGGACTTAAAACCATTTTTGAAATCTTTTCAATTTGGTCCAAAATTATTTTTCAATTATTATATCAAAACATAAATCTTAACAGGAACCATTTCGGTTCATTTTTGAAATGAAAAATTTAACATGAACATAGGAAGTCAATAAAAGTATATTAGTATGTGATTTTTTATATCATGTAGTGAGGAAAGTAAAGATACACTTTGAGCATCGATTGAATTATAAGTGGAGAACCTTTTATAAGATAAAAATGATTCCAATAAATAGTTTAAACTTGAGAAAGAAGTTGAATAAAGAGCGGGAGTTCATCATAATGACATTATAAAGATAGACAGAGTTGTAAGTTAAAAGTCAATAATTGTGTGATCCATATATTTAATTCTCAATTTCATGTACATAAAGATTGAAATGTAACAGAAGGCAATTATGAGATTAGATAAGAAGAAGAGTAAACAGTGGGAACATAAATTCCGTCTTTTTTTAGTTTAAAATTTAAAATTTAAAATTTAAGATTAAAATTTAATGATTAATTTTTTTAATATTTAATATAGATAAATATATAAAAAAGAAGACGGGTGATTTTTGTTCGAATAGTGGAGCCCTAATTCAAAACAGCAGAATCAAATTGCAGACAAGGACAGGCCATGAAAAGAAAGGAATAGAGACATGAAGAAGAGAGATTTGATTGATTCATTCCTAGAAACGAGAGTCCCCCTTAAGACACGCCCTGACTCTCATGAGTCATGACCCATTTCCTTTTTTTATATTCCGGGTGGGTCCATCTCCAATTTCCCATGACCTACATGTACCAGCCCCCTTCCCCTCCATTAATGCCCTCTTTCCTAGCTTTGATTCAGATAAATTCGGACCAACTTAGTTTAATTTACTTCTTTAACTCTAAACACTCAACAGAAGAAAACTTGGACTTTGGTTAACTGCTTCCCAACGTTAGAAGTTTAAAATTCGAACATAAATGTTTCATTCAGGCCTCCTTGTACTGAAAAACGCCAGCTATCTCAACTAACCCTCTTTCATTTTTCACGCACATTCTCGCTTTCTCTGAGTTGTTGTTATTAACCCCGTCGAATGATAAAAATATACAGTAATAAACAAGAATCCCACCAGTTTTCATTCTTATAAATAAAAAGAAGTCAAGGCAATCTTTGAAACCTTCACAGTCCACACGGGTTTTATTCCTTTGGGAACTGCATGCTTGTGTTTTCATCCGTTATTTTAGATAATATTTGGACAGTGAAACAAAGGATCCCATGAAAGAGACCTTATGTTATGAACTTTATCGCTTTCGTTTCCATGATTTGTAAAGGAGTCTGCAGAGCAGTCTTGTCATCATCAAAGGAATTGATTCAAGTAAGTATAAAGTACGCAGCTTTTTGGGGACTGGAAAGACACTATTTTTAGTACCACCGTTTGTTGTTGAGAGAGGGAAAGAGAGAAGAGGCGGCGAGGCTTGATCAAGTAAATGAAGGTGAAGGCTTTTAATTCTCAAGTCAAGACAGAACGTGGGGAGAGAGAAAAAGGAGACCCCACGCCCCGCCCATGCGCACGCTGTCTTAACCAAAACCAAAACCAAACCCATTTTGACTTAACCCTAAACCCAACAACATTGTAACTCAAACCCATAAACTCTCCCCTTCCACCATGATTGCCTATTTTCTTAACTCATCCTTTTCTTCCCCGTTTCCTCCCAAACCCTTAACCTACAACTTAGCTTCATACAAGAGAAACACAGATCTCAACTCACATGAAGAGAAGAAACATGGGTTGATTTAATTGAGCTTTTTCAGCTGAAAATTTGGTGGCAGATGCTTCGAACCCTTTTTTCCTCACTTTCTTGTTGAAACCTGCATATATTCAATCCTCAAAAGACCTTTCTTTTTTTATCAAAATTCAGCCGGTTCTTGTGCGTGTTTAGCTAATTGTTTTGAGCTTTGAAGGGAAGAAAAAAGAAATGGACCCGGTAACAGCTCATGGACGCCCTCTTCCTCCTTTCCTCACACGAGATCTTCATCTGAATCCGCACCAGCAATTTCAACATAACCATCACCACCACCAACAGCAACAACATCAGAACTCCGAGGACGAACAAAACCGTGGCCAGAAACGGGATCGAGATGAAACGGCCACCACTACCGACACGAGTGAAGGCAAAGAACTCGCTGTAGTCCCCGGAACAGAAGGTGAAATCTCGAGAAGACCACGAGGCAGACCTGCGGGTTCTAAGAACAAGCCTAAGCCACCGATCATCGTAACCCGGGATAGCGCCAATGCCCTCCGATCCCACGTTATGGAAATCGCCACCGGCTGTGATATTATGGAGAGTGTTTCGACTTTCGCTAGGCGAAGACAAAGAGGGGTTTGCATTTTGAGTGGGACCGGAACTGTAACGAATGTAACCTTAAGGCAACCAGGAGCTCCCGGTGCGATCGTTACTTTACAGGGCAGATTCGAAATTTTATCACTATCTGGGTCGTTTTTACCTCCCCCAGCACCACCTGGCTGCATCAACGCTGACCATATACTTAGCCGGCGGTCAAGGTCAGGTTGTTGGAGGAACCGTCGTGGGTCAACTCGTCGCTTCAGGTCCCATGGTAATTATGGCAGCTTCTTTCGGTAATGCAGCGTACGAAAGGCTTCCATTGGTGGAAGAAGAACAACCAGCGACGCCGGTTCCTGGAAGTGGACCCTTAGGGTCACCCGGAAGCATGGTTAGTCAGGCGCAGCAACAGCAACAACAACTATTGCAAGATCCCAATGGATCCTTTGCTCAAGGGTTGCCACCAAATCTTCTAAATTCAGTCCAATTGCCAAACGAGGCCTACTGGGGCACAGGTCGTCCTCCTTATTAACAAAATAGAAACTTTCATGCTTTTTCCCTTCTCTTTGTAGTTTGACCTTTTGATAACCATTTTCAATCTTCTTTTATAAGATAGTTGATGCTTTGATTTTAAGTATGTTGAATATGGGATTCACCTGGCTTTGATTTGAACAAGGATGTACAAATTTCATGGATTTCACTTTGATGTGTGTTTATTTTTATTAGTAGTAGTAGAATTTTATAAAAAAAATAGCCTTTTCAATTGTCCTCATTATTGTAGCTTAATTAAGGTTGTAGAAGCACCGGAAGATGGCTGCCATTTCTCTCTCCATTCCTTTTCAGCTTGTCTCAGCCTCGTTCTTCCAATTAAATAAGAATAAAAAAAGGCACTTAGGGTTCCTTTTTCTTCCTATATATAATACTTTTAAGTTTCAGATTCTTATACACGATCCAAATCCTTAAACTATACTTTTAAGGATTTTTGTTTTAAATTTTGATGTAAGAATAAGAACAATTCTAGTTTAAATTAGTATATTTTGGATGAAAATGAAGATATACATTGGTTTATAAGAATAAGAACAATTCTAGTTTAAATTAGTATATTTTGGATGAAAATGAAGATATACATTGGTTTATCTTTTAAGGTAGCCACAGTTTGAAGGTTGGTCGGCAATCATGACTTGAAGAAAGCAAGGTGATGGGAGGTTATGGGCATTAGGGTTTTGCTGTCTCTTCTTGGTTGTCATGTTTTCTGACTTGTTAGGGTTCATTATGGAATCTGAGATGAACATTGTGTACTGGGTTACACGTGCGCTGCTCTGTAATAACATTAAAGAAAAAGCTCCTTTTCGAGGTAACCATTTCCATACAACTTCCATGTATAGCAACAACTTAGGTTCCTATTGGGTAAGGATATGTATTTAGTATAAATATATTTATTTAAAAAATAAAAAAAATCGTACAAATAATGTTGAATGATAAATATTTGTTATCAAATTATATTTTATATAATGGCAAAATTGTCTAGACTGTTTTATCAAATAACAATATATTCGGACTAACCAGTTGGTCTAAGTGGTAAGCAATTTGGTAACGCTTAAGTAAATATTGAGTTTGAGATATTGCGTATGCAGAAAATTCATAATGAAGACACACCCATCAAAATTATGTATGTGATACGATATCAAATTAATAAGGGCAAAGCCCTGAAAAAAGGGAAGAAACAAAAAAATAACAACATATATATCCGGATAATAATAGCCAATTTATTGAAAAATTCTAACAAAGTGAATGGATAGGAGGAAGTAAGGCAAGTTAATGTTATATGCATACTACTTAATAATATGTAATTAATAAATAAATTAAGACTATAGTTTATCTTGATTCTGGAATTGATATGGTTTTTTCATAAAGTTTTGAGCCCTCTACAGGTCATCTATGCAAGTTCAATATATAATGATGTACTTGTACTAGTTTTAAAATTGAAATAGATTTAGATATTTCAGTACTTTCTTATTACTAATATCTTAATAATTTAATTATAATATTTCATATTTTAATCTAAGGCAAGTCATCTTTTGAATAAATTAAAAATTTGTTGCTATTTCTTAACTTTATTTTTGAACCTTTGCCTATGCATATGTAACCTTGTTTTTGGTTTTCCAATCAATCAACCTGAAATTCTTTATTCTTTCCACTTATTACCAACACCAATTATTATTATTATGCGGAGGAAAAGCTCAATTTTGTAGCCTTGCGAGAAAGATAGATATATTGTTTCCTAGAAAATCAAACCTTCATTAAAGGGAAATACTATAAACTCAAACAGTCAATCTATAGATTATATATTGTCAGGTGAATCTTAATTTTTTTAACATAATTATTATCGTAATATTTTTAAATTTATGATTCGAACTCGTACAAGATGGAATAACATTAATCTCCTTGATCATTCAGTCAATTAATGAATCTCATAAGGTCGTAATTTTAAGCGCGCTTAAATATGTACTATCCCCTAATATTCGAATGGTTTTATATTAAAAATATATATATTATAAAATTAGAGTTTGGTGATGATGAGTGCAAGGTTTCGACTACGTAATATAAAATTAAACTCACGCCATATAAATTTCTCCACAACTTGGAGGTAATAGTTAGGTGGACCATACTTGTATGTCTAATAATGTAGTTTGAGATAACGTCAAACCATTCGTTCTTCATCATTAACATCAATCCCTTGATTATTTGAAGGAAAAAAAAACACATCAATGATTATTACTATATAAAACTAATATTAAGGTTCGGTTTCGCTATTTTTTGCCTTTGTGCTTTTCTTTTTGTGGTAGACATCTCATGTAACTTAAAGTGTACATAATTTCAACACTTATAGACCGGCAATTAAAATGGATCTCCCACCCCCTACTATTACTACATATCATATGTTTATTTGCATATATATATATACTTAAAGTGTGTAGCTAAAAATGTCTTAAAAGAAAAGCACAAATAATCAATCCCACATATACTATTTGATCGAGTATATGCAAATTTTGTAAAACTTGAATCTGAATCTACAAATATTCGATATTAATGTCTGAAGTCAAATATAAATCAATTAAATTATCAATTTGATATCTAAACTTGTATGTTATAAATCTTGAAAAAATTTGATAAATCTTAATCCTACCTGGAGGGGAGGGGAGGGGGACTCTAGGAGAAGGAAGAAGATGCTCTTAGTGGGTCTAGAACCCATGACCTAAAGGAATATAATGGAACAAAGATGAACAACATGACCAACTGGCCAAATGTGCTTGCTCTAAATCTTAAAATTTTAAATGAAAAGATTATAAATTAAAGAGAATTGTGAATTCAAATATTTGAATTTTTACTTTAAAAATAAAGTAATTTAAATAATAAATATCCGAATTTAAATCAAATATGAGTAAAAAAAAAAACAATGTGAATATGAATCATAGATGTTAGGGCCAAGCATGAATAGCCCAATCATGAATCTATTACACCTTTGGGTACCCCAATCGGAATGCTTCGTTGTACTTGTTCAGGCCCGATTGTATTTGGATCCCACCAAATTATAGTGGGTTGTTAATAATTGTATGAGACTCTCAACAAGGCTTGTTCCATTTTGGGCTTTTTCTTTCAATCAGGAAAATAATCTTTCAAATAGTTCTAGTAAAAAATATTAAATATTATTATTTTCTAGATTCGAACAATTTATCTTTAAGATATACTATCATAAAACCGTCATATGTTAAAAAAATATTAGACAACTAATCTAATACTCCCTCCGTCCCATTTATTTTGTCTATTGTTGACTTTTCACACAGTTTTAGGAAGAAAAAGTTTGTGTAAAAATGTGTAAGAAAGATAATGTAAAATAATTGAAATGCCACTTTTATCCTTAAAAAGTTGAATTTTGTTTTGTTGGGAAACTAAAAAAGGGTATAAAGGGAAATGTGCCTTATAAAAGTTGTTTATTTTTTCAATGAGACATTTTAAGTAGGACAATTTCAAAACACAAAAGGGACATATTGAGTGGGACAGAGGGAGTACTAAACTTAGTTTAGAGGTCAGGCACTTGATTTAACAATCTTGGTTTTTACTCCCAATTGGAATACTAATACTAACACATTATAGACTACACTTATAAGCACTATCAGATAAAAAAGGGTAATCTACACCCGTGGTCTCTTTTGTTTAGGGTTTGTTCTATTTTGGTCACCCGAATTCAAAAAGATCATTCTTGTCACTTACGTTTTGAATCGTGTCTGTTTTGGTCCCTGGATCGTTAACCTCAGTTAATAAAGAGAATTAATTTATGATTTAACCCCCCAAACTTTCAAAACTTTATTTGTTACCATATTCCCCGCACTTCCACACTTCCATTTCCTTCAACATCAATAACCATTATGGGTTTAGGCTATGGGTTTAGATTGATGACACCAATGAACTTTGTAATAATCTATTGACGACGCCGATTGTGGGTTGAGGTAATGAAGGAGGATGGAAGTGATGATAGTCAAGCCGATAAAGTCTATGTTTATCGTTCAATTGCAGGCCCGAGGAGGGATGCCCCACCTTCTGTCCTTAATCTCTGAAATGCTTGGTAATCTCATTTTATGTCTCTCTTTCAGACACATACGCTCTCTCACTCGATGATGGAGTTGTGTTTACTGTTTATATTTATTCATTAATATTGAGTTTTGGGTTTTTTGGTGAGGCTGTGAATTTCTCAGTTTTAAAGGATTCACAAAGATAACATGCCCCCCCCGCTGGTGTAGACTCGGGTGTATATTTGTTCATACAACTGAGCAAAGTGTAAAATAGTATACATGGGGATTCGCAGAACTTGAAATTGATTTTTGAACTTGTTTCTTTTCTTTAAGGTATCAGGCAAACAGAAATCATTAAAGTTTGGACTGTCTAAACATCTAAAGCCTCACACGCCAGGAACAAGTTTGCCTCACGTGCTTGATTTACTGCACCCCTGAACAGCAAGATCGCAAGACTGCCAACACAGAAGTGTATGAAGCAGCCATGGTTGTGGGTCACAAACGAACTAAAATCTGCTCGTACAACACATTGCCATCCAGGTCTATAAGCCCTGTCAAAATCATGCGTTCATAACAGACATCAAGATGCATTCCACTTTTAGTTTCTCATGAATCCGATGCCCCGTACCAAGTTCATGTGAACCACAGCTTACAGCTCTCACCTTTCTTATAAATTGGGCTATATCAGTTGATTCAGTGGCTTCAAAGATGTCAAGAGCCTTTGCAGCTAAGTGAAGTGTATCATTTTGCATTGTCTAGAGCATGCCAGTCTCGCCTACAATTGCTTTGCCCTCTAACATTGCCAAATCGACTTTCCTTATCAAGAAAGCAGCATGAAGAGAAAGACAGTGCATACTTGAAGCTATATGATGGAATGGACCCAGAAGTGGATGTTGCTGGCTTGTTCACCGAGGGCGAAAGTCCTTGGAAGAAGCAATAAGTTACCTTGTGAAAATGATAACATCGCCATCAAATGCAAAACTGACAACACCTCATACCAAGCATTAAACATCGTTGTTTCCTGCAAAAAAACCGCTTTACATCAAATATGTATTTCTCAAAGAGAAAAGTTACCAGATAATAAAAAAACAAAAGCAAATTAGCCTAAACCCACAATCTCACGATCAATAGATTATTACAAAGTTCATCGGCGCCATCAATCTAAACCCACAATGGTTATTGATGTTGAAGGGAATGGAAGTGCGGAAGTTTGGGGAAGATGGTAAAAAATAAAGTTTTGAAAGTTTGGGGGTTAAATCATAAATTAATTTTTTTTATTAACGGAAGTTAACGGTCCAGTGACCAAAACAGACACGATTCAAAATGTAAGTGACAAGAATGATCTTTTTTGAATTTGGATGACCAAAATAGAACAAACCCCAAACAAAAGGGACCACATGTGTAAATTACAAAAAAAAAAGATTCAGACAACTCCAAACAGTTTAAAGTTGAAGTGTTCACTGTTTTAAATAGTAAAAATCCAACACACTCCTAATTTAGCTTTGTCTTTCAAGACACTTTTAGCAAGAAAACATCACGTGTCAAAGGAACCTGTTGCGAAATTTGCTTGTGGAATTACGCACAAAATTACAAAAGTAGACAATTGGAACCGCAGCCATTCCCAACCCTAAATCCCACATCATTTCTACCAGCCTTCCTCTAATCCCTTCACCTCTCACTCGTTTCGCAACCCTCTTCCCCCACCTCATCACCGGAATCTGACGTCATACATCGAACCTATCACCGTCACCTAAGCACCTCCGCCGTCTTTCTCCGATCGACCACTACTGCCACCACCATTGCCATTCATTGAGTCGACCTCCCATCCCACCATCGGATTTTCGTACATTTTTTATTTCCAAGTTTAAAGTTTCCCACCGTAAACAAATTCCAGCTTGTCTAGACTTTGGGTTCTCTTTACCTGTTTGTTTGGTGAGAAATGGTCATTTTGAAGAGCTGTGGCGCTTGCTTGAGAGACTCTACGTTCCAGTTTCCGCGTCCCAGTCGCGCCGATAACTACAAGAGGTTATTAACATTCTTTATTTCGTTTTCTTTTGGTTTTTATTAATCAACGTTATTTGTTGGCTGATTTATTATGTAGTGAAAAATCGTTAAGACTTGTTCAAAAGATTTTGGTTTGTGTTTGATTTAGTGCTTGATGGGTGTTATCGAGAAGCAAGGCTAGTCTCGGTTGGAATTTTATTTCTGCTTAGTTTATTTGCTTATCATCTTGCTTGCTTGCTTGTAGGAGGAGAAATATAAAATGGAAATCCCCACAAGCAGCAGTGATACCTAATTTCCATCTCCCTATGCGTAGCCTTGAGGTTAAAAATAGGTAACTAATAAACTTTCCACTCTTTGAATCTTGTTGATGTTTTTCGCTGGGTGGAATTTGTTGTTAATTTGCCCATACTTTCCCCATTTTTATTATAATTACAGCATTTATACCTGTGTTCCTTCTTGACATGTCTATGTTCTCAGTGTTTTTATTCTGTTTGTTGTCTTTTCTTAAAGCTGCTATAAGATATGCTGTTGGCATGTTCTGTTATGCAAACCTTTTTTACAGAGCCTTGAAATAAACATAACCGAAATACTTGGTAGACGAATCTTTTCATACTTGTTATAGACTTATGTTTGGAGTTTGTACTTGTGTAATGCTCCATACCTGGAGAATACCTAAGATCTATTGGTTCTGTGATGATCTGTAGCTTTGGATTTGATGGGAATGAAGCTTTCTTTTGTAAGAATCACTGCTGTTGATGATTTTGCCTGCCTTCTGCTTTGCAGGACATCGGCAGAAGATATAAAAGCTCTTAGACTGATAACAGCCATCAAAACCCCATATCTACCTGATGGAAGGTTTGATCTTGAAGCATATGATGACTTGGTGAATATGCAGATTGAAAATGGTGCTGAAGGGGTAATTGTTGGCGGCACAACCGGTGAGGGCCAGCTGATGAGCTGGGATGAACACATAATGCTTATTGGTCATACTGTCAACTGTTTTGGTGGATCAGTTAAGGTAATTGGTAATACGGGAAGCAACTCAACCAGGGAAGCGATTCATGCTACCGAACAAGGTTTTGCTGTTGGAATGCATGCTGCTCTCCACATCAATCCTTACTATGGAAAAACCTCTCTTGAGGGCTTAGTTTCTCACTTTGAAAGCATTCTGCCAATGGGGCCTACCATCATATACAATGTGCCGTCACGAACTGGCCAAGATATTCCTCCACGCGTCGTCAACACTGTAGCACAGAGTCGTAACTTGGCTGGTATCAAGGAATGTGTTGGAAATGACCGCATTGAGCAATATACAGGTAATGGAATTGTAGTGTGGAGTGGGAACGACGATCAGTGCCATGATGCTAGGTGGAGCCATGGGGCTACTGGGGTAATTTCTGTTACAAGCAATCTGGTTCCAGGCTTGATGCGTGAACTCATGTTCGGTGGGAAAAACCCTCCACTCAACGCAAAGCTCTTACCTCTGATTGAGTGGCTCTTTCAGGAGCCTAACCCCATTGGTCTTAACACAGCCCTTGCCCAGCTGGGGGTTGTGAGGCCAGTTTTCAGGTTACCATATGTACCTCTTCCACTGGCAAAGAGAGTAGAATTTGTTAACCTGGTCAAGGAAATTGGGCGGGAGAACTTTGTCGGAGAAAAAGACGTTAAGGTACTTGATGACGAAGACTTCGTCTTGGTTGGGCGATATTAGTTTCTTGTTCAACATTGCAATTTGACATTTTGGTTTATAGAGCTACAGATAAAGTCGAGCAGGTTGTTTATAGAAAAGAAAACATATGGTACTGATGTGATGTCTTTGGATATTAAGTACTTGCCTATTTCGACTGATTTCCGTTGTACTTGTTAGATATGGGCGTTGTCTGGTTTCCACGGAAAGATGTCCGTTTTGTGTTTTTGTTAGTACTTAATCGTGTCTATTGGATCATGATTGTGTTTTTGTAAGCCCAGTTCCATGTATTTTTCTTGCTTACGAATCAGTATCTTGTGATGTTCGGCCCCGTCAAACATGCTCACCCCACGAAAAGAATGCTCGTTGGTACTTGGTAAAAGCATTTAAGGTTTGGACTTGGTAAACATGTTAATGTTCCTACTTCCTACTACAGAGTTTAGTGAAAACTGAAAAGCCGACAGAACCTGATACTTTTTTTCCCTTTATCTACTTGGGTCTATGATTTTCGTCTATGAACCATTTGTCTTAATGTCAAATCACTTGTCGACACATATACTTGATGATTGTTGTGTTAATTTCTGATGGGTTTTATGCTTATCGATGCTTTTGACCTTGTTTTTCTTTCTAGTTAAATCTAAATCAAACTTTCCAATTAAAAGAATAACATTCTAAAATTTTGTAATGTAATTGAATAATCAGATGGGAAGGTACATGCCAAATCAAGTGTGGAGAACTTTCTAATTAAAGTGTAGGGTTGGAGGGGGTGGTGAAGAGAGGCCATAAGGGGATTGGTGAGTAGTCAATGTGGTTAGATTCTTTTGTCCTTATTTCTTTCATGTAATTGAGTACCCTTTAATCCATGCTCATTTATTTTGGAAAATGAACTTGTAACACCATCGACCTTGATGTCACATTTGAGCTTCAAGCCCAACTCATTACCATAAACTTTTAACTTAGTTTAACCCAAATCACATTTATTTCATAAAATCCATTAAGTTCGAATATTTCAAAATAGATAAACAATTTTAAAACGTTACATGAGAGCTTCATTTAAAAATATATAATTAAAGCATTCGACTCATTATTTAAAATCTAAACATAAGAGTTACAATACAACGTAGGGTCCTACGAATACATAGCTCAAATAATCTAAGTATTGTACTTGGACAACAAGTCGATGCTGAAGTCCCACTCCGATGGTGCTCCAACGATTCACGTCAACCTACTAACTTGCGAACGGAAACAACAATTCCGAACGCTGAGCTAACGAAGCTCAGTAGATACACTTCCACTCAACCATGCTTCATGCAAATCATAAATATGAGCATGCACCTAAAGATGATAATATGACAATAACATCATATAAATATGACGCTACCTCTAGCTGCCTAAACATATAACAATAGCAAGGATGTATAGGCTTTACACAACATATCAGCATTATTCCACAATATAGGAGTGAGGCCCGCGTCCACAAAGCATCGGGATCGTACACTCTGAGTGAGGCCCGCGTCCATTAAGCATTAAGATCATACACTCTGAGTGAGGCTCGCGCCCACTAAGCATTGAGATCATACACTCTTTGGGGTGAGGCATACGACCACTAAGCATCGGGATCATACACCTATGTTCGGAATCTCTCATTAAGCATCTTTGAATGAGGCCCGCGTCCACTAAGCATCTGGATCATACATTCGAGAAACTTTAACCATGGTGTTGCAATCACACTCTTTCTCTCACTGGGTATCCGGATCCCAACAATCAAGTGCACACATAGCACATAACAACATCTCATAACATACCATCCTACGGTTTCTACCAACATATAAGTCACACAAGACTTTTATCAAGTTCTTACATTTTATGCTCGAGTATAAGGAGATTTCTCAGTTTCTCAGTTTTACCACGTATTTTAGGCCATTGGGGGTCAATTGGATCGAACAATATAATTTTACAGCCTTCTAAACGAAAGTTGATACTTTTGGGCAGATTACCCAGTGGGTACCAATACAGGTCCTCGCGTACCACCGATACGAGTACTTTTTAGGTATCGGTACTCATATGCGTACCGATACGATTTGAGCCCACTGAAATTTTCCAAAGCTATAGCGTACTGATACAGGTCAACCCGTACTGGTATCAGATTGCTAGGCATACCGGTATAGGTTGAACATCGTACCAGTACCCCTCTTTGTGTCCATCCAATAAAACAGTTTTCTTCAAACCCAGAACACTAGGGTATAGGTACTACCTCCCTGCATACCGATACGAAATCCCATAAATGGCTTCATAGGCTCGGGAAATATTGACGATCTCACAAAGATTTAGTTTCAGTTTACTGATCCCATCTTTTACGAAATGGATCCCCTACAAGAATATGTTGAGCTCAGCATGTCTGGAAGCATAAGAGAACATTCTTTTGCTGATATTATTACCAGTATTCGATACTGGGTCATTCATAATATTACTATACCTTCCCTATTCATCGCGGGTTGGATCGTATTTCGCCCGAGATGAAAGAGAAGATAGACAATCTGTCTTTTCAGAACTATTCTTGTGGTAGGTCATGTTCTTGGTCAAAAATATAGTGAAATCACATTTCCTATTCTTTCCCCAGACCCTGCTAGTAATAAGGATGTTCATTTCTTAAAATATCTCATATACGTAGGCAGAAATAGGGGAAGAGGACAAATTTATCTCGACGGGAACAAAAGGTCTATTTGATTTGCACAACCTAAAAATCATTCCAAGGGTCTACAAGAAGATAAAAAATAAGAGACTGTATCAAGAATTATGTACAAAAAAATATAATACTATCTTCTGGTGTTGAGGGAATTGTACGTATAGAGATTCCGAAAAGAATCAATCTAATTCAGATCATAATCTATATGGGATTTCATAAATTATTAATTGAAGATAGGTCACGAAACACAACTTTTAACCCTTAAACTCAAGCCTACATCTTATGGAAGTATTTAGGGTGTTTTGCTACCAATTTTACAAGTTTTTAACGCTTAATCCGGGTTTCACCATTAAAGAGGCTCTCAAGCATATAACAACCAAAACAAGCATGCATATCAATTCAAGCAACAAGGCATCATCCTTAGGACATGCATGAACCAAAGGAATTAGTAGTGTACTAACCTTGATTTTAAGCTGGAAAAAAAGCCTCATTGCAAGCTTCTCAAGCTTTCTTTTCCAAGTTCTTTTGAAGAATTTTCAACCTCTTTCACTCAAAACGTAGATCTTTGAGTGATGATTAACTTCCTTTCAACAATAATTTTGAGATTCTTACATGAAAGAACAAAGGTCTCACCTTTACTTGGTTTTCTTGCAAGGAATTGGGGAAAAGAGACGAAGAATAATCAAGGGACAAGATGATCTCATTCTAACCCATTCACAATTCATGGCCCAAGTCAACCAAAGAGAAAAGAGCCTACTAAGGCTCTCAAGGGCCTAAACTCCTGACCCAAACGCAAGGCCCACAACTCGAGTTAAACCAAATCTCAAAATTTAAAATTCGGGTTGTTACACAATCCCTCCTCCTCTTCTGTACTTTCTGACTCCCCCCCTCAAAAAACACCCTACATCGGCACAATAAAAGCATCGGCAAATTGGGATCATTATCAGGGATGAAATTAGCATCAAACATTGGGAGGAGCAAAGGTCTATTAAGTCTTTAAATCTAAAAATTAGATGGGCAAAAACCTTATTTTATTCTATTTAAACTAAAAGGGGCCTTAAATGCAATTATACCAAAAAAATTAGGAGGGGCTAGCTCAATCACTGGTCATTATGAACAGACGGGTATAAGATTTTGTGTAAGGAGTGCGGACCATTAAGTAATATTAATACGGTAAGGGTGCAAAATTTTAAATGCATGAAATTACAAAATTTTATCGATAATCTCCAAAGTAAGTGGTTAAAAGTTCTTAGTTGACACCTTCCTCTCCTCCTAGATTGTGAGAGCAAATTTTCCTTCTCCTCCCCTAAGTAGAAATTGTTTAAAAAAAAAATTTAGTCGAGTTGAATCAATTAGTCATTAGCAATAGACAAAAGTTTAGAATTTTAGTATGCTTCGTCCCTCGTTCTTTCATTCCCATCAAGGGCGGAGTACAAAATGAAGTTAGAGTGCCCAATTCATAGCTTGAGCCACACCTCGCCTTTTTAAAAACCAGATTAAACCAAGACGGTTTAATCAGTGAGGAATATCTATGAACTGGAAAATGGGAAAGAGACGACAAATAAGAAATTAAAAGATGCAAAGGATCAATGATAATATACCATATACGCAGTCTATTCCCCCGCCAGGTAAATAATGAATGGAGAACGTACAAGACGAACAAGATTTTGATATGGGAATCTTCAGGGACAGCTATGCAGGGGTATAACCCCTACCAAATTTTTTGAATATAATAACATTTTAGGTCATTTTTAGTTTAAATATTAATCAATTAAGGTCTAAGCCCTCCCAATGTTTGTTTGATCCCAACGCCCTCCCTGAGAATCTTCGGTAGAAGTTTTATCCTCCAATGCATTACTACGCTTTTGATCCTCGTTAGCCTACTCCCTACCCCCTATGTCTCTGTATCCGATATTGAACCACTTTCAGCAGTCTCTTCGCTATTTTTATTGCTACCGTCAGCACAGCCCTTGGTATCTGAGTCAGAAGAACTCTGTTTTTTCCTCTGTTGATCAAAACCATTGACGAAGCCACCCCCAAATTGCTCCTTTAAATCAGGAGCCACGATTCCTATCATCTCACTCAATGCTTGACGCTCAACATTACGTCTGGAAGCAGCAGCAGCAGAAGATGGGGTGCTTTGACTCTCGGCCACCAGACCAGCAGAATCATGAATAGCCATGGCATGATCCTCATCATTGTCCGTAGTTTTAGGAGATTCGTTTTCTCCGTGGACAGAGGGATTGGTACTGTAAGCCCAATTCCCCAAAACTTCAGAAGCTAAAAGGTCAGCTGTTCTGATTGTGCCTCCAGCTACTGTGTCTTCCACAGAATTTTGAGTATCATTAGGTTTATTCAACTGAGAATGCATGGAAGTGTCTGGGCAAGCTGTTTGAATTCGATTATTGCTTTCATGTGCATTGGTCTCACAATCAAACCACATTGTATCTTTGCCTAGAGTTCCAGACCTGTTCAGATCAAAATTACATTCAACCTCGATCCCCAAGCTTTCAGTTTCAAGAACACGCTCACTTCCAATGGTATCTTCTTCGTGAACGGGTGCTGCACCGACACCATCTATGTCAGAACCAAAGCCGCCTTTAACAAGATGATCAGCACTATTAAATTCTGCCTCCTGTGTGTTTTCGCCAACTTCTTGACTTCTTATACCACAGTCATGCTTCTCCTTAACACTGGCTTCATCACTAGAAATATTAACCCTCTAAGCTGAAGTACTGAAGCCTGCCTTAGTGGCACCTTTCCCATGATAACCGGTGCATATCTTTTCTCTTCCTATGTTTCCATAATTGTTCACATATATAGGTATGTTTAGGTGAATATCAACAGAGGTATTCTCATAATTTTCCTCATCTTCCAGAGTTCTCTGCATTGCCTTCAGTTGTTCCTGTTGCTTTGCAAACAGTACGGAAATTTCCTCAGTTGTGGAATAGAATGCCCGTAGCTGAGTTTCTCTAATCAAGGAAACCCACCATAATATATATATAATTGAACATCATCCATGTTAACACCCACAATATACGAAAGGATCAAACCTTCATCAGCAAAATGCTTAGACCAATAGTGCAACTAAAAGATCTAATAATAATTGTCACAGAAATCATACCGAAGCATAATTCTTTCCCGGCACCTTTCAGCCGCCTTCTCTCATAATCAAGATCCCGCATTGCAGCATTTATTTCAAGCTCAAGAGCAGAAACTTTAGTCCATGCTTCTTCTTGGGCTGCCTGCTACCAACAGCGAAGGAAATCTCAGCTTTACATACAGTTACTTGGTAAACATGACCATACTGAGGTCTACAATACCCAGATTGATTTACTTGTTTAGTTGATAAAGGTGTATCTTGATAGAACTAAAGAAATAAATCATAGTGTGTACAGATAAATAGTTTTCATGACATTCATTTACTTTTTATTATGCCTTCAAAAGCTGCAGGCACAAACAAGATTTACATGCCAATTTAAGAAAGTGATAACAAGTTATCAACAAATTAATAGACAATCTCAATCTTCCGCAGCAGAGAGAGTGTCAGACAGTTTATATCATATAACATATAACATTTGAATTAATTAAAACTGTAAAAAGAATATAATATAAATTTATACCTTTTCAGTCTCAAGCTGTTTTCTCAATCCTTGAATTTCATGTTCCAGTTCTTCCACTTTCTGCTCAAAAGCACATTAAATGTCAGGTTTAGAATTTATTTGCATACATTTGTCCATATAAGCAGGCACCAAAAGAAACGTTTACTTTTGTTGCATTTGTCAAGGCTTGTTTTGCTTCAGAAACCTGAGCTTCTAGTTGGCGAACTTTATTATCAGAGTTGACCAACTTCTGCCTAGTGTCTTCCTGCAGTAGATAAAGGAATTAAGAAACTTCAAAGTTCAGATGAAAAGGTGGTATCATGATTTTAAACTTCAAATCAGAAAGCAATGTAGACACTACCAGTTTGGACACCAGACCTTCCACTTGTGTCGAACTCTCTCCCAGTGAGTCCTTAGAATTGAGATGCATACAATTTCATTTCTCAGTTATTTTGATATATTACACGTGAAGGAAATCCAAGCAAGCAAAAGCATTCTGACCTCAAGCTTATTAATTGATTTTTCTAGCTCTTTTTTCTCGTCTTAAAGCAACATCTGAGAGTCTTTGCATTTCCTCTTGAGCCTCTGACTGCACTCTTTGCACTGCTGCTTTTAAATCAACAGCAGCCTTTTCCCGTTCTTTTCGTTTCTGATCTCTCTCCTCCTCTAACTGAACCTTGAGTTCAGCTATAGAAGCCTTCTGACTAAAAGTATGAAACTGAACCATCATATCTTCTATTCTCTTTGGTGCCATAAATTGACCAAAAGTAATAAAGCCAGCATAAACTCATTAGTTACCTCTTTACTTTTTCATTTGCTTCTGTACAAGACTGCATGGAAGCACTGAGTCTTTCATTAAGGTCTTCTATAGAATGCTTTTGTTCAGCTGATATCCTTTTGACCTCCACAAGCTCCTTTTGTTTAACATCTAGCAAAATTTCCAATTCTTTGAGTCGATCAAGGTATGAACTTGCAACTGATTCTTTTTATCGAACAGAATAAGGGAAAATTGCTTGCTTGCTTGTAATTAACATCAGGCAACACATAATCAAACCTAGTATCATTCAGCAAAATCAAGAATTAATCACTTTGAGCTTGGCTATAACACCCGGACTCTGGGAGAAATTAGCAGTCACTCATAAATGTTTAAAAGAAACATGTTCTTGAACTATAAAAAGAAACAAAATGCATAGAAAAAGAGCACAAAATATATTGCACAAGCACTTCATTAGCGTCAAAAGAAGATATAACAACAACAACGTTCATCATCGACATCAAATCAGGGGAGAATAAGAGAATAATCCAACTTTTTTTTCACCCAAACCAAACCCCCTTTTCTTTCCCATCTTGAATGCTACTGACACAAACAATTAAAAGAAGAAAAAGAAACCAAACCCAGATTTCGTAACATCGAAAAACACCAAATCTTGACGAAAACAAAGATTTTTGTTCTTGTTTTCTCACTTTTTGAGGCTACCCCTAACATCAGGACGAGGATTGCTAGGCTCAATCACTTGTCCTCACGTTTTTTCTGTCTAATACTGAACGATATTTGGTGTTTCTGGGTTTGTTTGTGCCTTGAAAGCAAGCAAGCAATTTCCCCTTATTCTATTCGATAAAAATCTTGAAGGAGAAAATAAATAATTAGGGAGATTCTTTCAAAAAACAATAATCTTGGGAAAAGAAGAAGTCATGCTAGTTTGATGAAGTTATATAAAATATTTGATGTTAAATTTCAAATTTAGGAGATTGGTTTGGTGGTTAGACACTAAGCTTTTCACCCATTAAGCCTGAGTCAAATTCAGCCCTTTTATTTTAATTAATATTTTAACTTAAAATTAATCAGATGATGACACGTGTTATAATTTGATTGGTTAAAAATTAATATAAAAATTAATATTAAAAATATTTTTTTAAAAAAATTATAATGTCTCGTCAGTAAAGTGTCACGTCAACACCTTCATACATGTGACATTTCCACGTCAGCAAATCATGCTATATAAACATGTCACGTCATCAAAGAGTGTTGACCGTTAGTTGACTGACGGTTTTCATCCAACGAAGGGAAATTTTAAACGAAAATAAAACATTAAGAGTTTGTTTGCACAAAAAAAAGAATATGTGCTAAAGTGATCAAAAAGTAAACGTTGAAGACTATTTTTAACATTATACCTCTCTAATAAAATAATAACACCTTGTTATTCGTTACAAAATAAGAAAAATGAATTTAAAAATATATAAAAATCACATTAAATATCTTGGCTCGACACTGGGACAGAAGGTAGTGAGACTAATGGGTTCGTGACCCTACAAGATTTTAAAAAATTAAATTTTATCTTTTTAGGTTTTTTAAAAAAATTAATTGCACCCTAAACAATTTTAAAATTTCATATTAAACTTTTAATTTTTTAAATATTTTTAATTAAATCTTCTTTCGATTTTTTTTAAATTCTCATTAAGTTTGGAAAAATTAATTAGACCCCGTTTTTTTTAAAATGTACTAAACTTACAAAAAATTTAGTTTAAGTCTCTAATTTTAAAATAAAAAATAAATTACCCTCACATATTCTTTCGTCAAATTCTGCCATTGTTCAGCACTGTTGTTTTTCTAATATGATATGTTTTTAATTCCAATTTTTTCAACTGAACATATTTTTAAAAAATTATTGCATATCAATATCTGCTTGAAAAATCTATTAATTTATATTTTATTATTCAAAATTATATTTGTCCATCTTTTTATTGCCGTATCTTGAAGTAACCATGTCTTAATTAAATTTATTTAGTTTGTGTCGTGCCAGATCTGCATTGGATTTCCAACTTCCTAATTAAATAACATCTTAAGGTTAATTTTGGCAGCCAGTTTCAACACCACAAAAAACTTGATAGATTCCAGAGAAATCATGGCCGAATATCTCGTAGAAAACTGTTTTTTTTTTTAATTACGTACCTTAAAAAAACCCCTCATTCTATACAAAGCTTCTCTCTCCCCAATCACTGCAATTCGTTCAAAACTAACGGTTTCAATTCATACACAACATATAAAGGATCAAACCCGTTGTTGTTCTTGTTCTTTAACAGGTGACAAAGGGATCGGAATTGTTTGCAACAAATTATTATTGTTAATGTTATGAATTTAAAACAGCAACGGCACTGGTCATGAATCTTGACGTTCAATGGAAATTAATAACGTGGCGTATGTGCGGATAAAAGAAGAAGAAACCGAAACAGAAAAAGAGCTCAAACAAGAACGAGAAGCAGCAGCAGAAGAAGAAATTTCTTGCAATTCCGTAGTTGAGTTTCCCCTGCAGGAAGAGCCTTTACCTCAAATCCCTACGAATGAGAAATCATGGAATCGGCTACTGAAGTTGATCGCAGTTGGCGTCTCCTCGGTCATTGTGGTCATAGTTGCGATTAAATGGATTGGACCCTTTGTGTTGAAAAAGGTAACTACCAATCTCAAAATCTAATTTTTAATGTTCATGACATTTTTAGAATGGGTATGATAAGCTAAGATTTGAACCCCCAATTTGATTGTTGTTGATGTTATTTGGTGTTGGATTTGGCTAGAGAATGATCTTCAAGGATAATGAGATGGACTTGGGTCTTTTTAGGCTCTTGCAAGATGAACATGAGTTAAGAATCAAAGTTGTTTATGCTCCAAAATTCTCTTTGATGTTTAAGTTAGTATAAGAGTTAATTGCACCACACGTCCCCAAACTATGACACTCATTCTAAATTGATTCCTAAACTTTTAAATATTTCAAGTTCATCCTTAAATATGGCTCTCATTTTAAATTGGTCCCCAAAATTTTTGAATATTCTAATTCCATCTCCAAATTTTTGTTTATACCATATCATATTTTCACATAACACGTATCAAATTTTCATGACAATTAACAATTTTTAAAATGATTTTATTAACATAAGATATGATTATTATATACTGATAATTCAGGGATAGAATTTGAATGCTCAAAAAGTGGAGGACCAATTTAGAATGAGAGTTATAGTTTGAGGATGAAATTGAAATGTTTAAAACTTTAGAGACCAATTTAAAATAAGTGTCATAGTTTGGGGACGTATTGTGCAACTAACTCTTATTATAATATAGAATGAAGAGTAAAATGTAAGAAATATGAGCTGAAATGAAAAATAGACCCTTCACTGTATTTGTGTGTGCTTATACCAAGGATGGAAAATTAATTAATCAAATTGTTAAGATTCAAAGTAAGAAAGTAGTTATGAATCTTAACCATTTGATTAACTAATTTTTCATCATTCATGCCAAGCAATGGCTGTCTGGCTATTTATTAGCCGGTCATCAGCGCTTGATCACCTAAGTTTGCCAAGCTTTTAACAGCTAACTTTGTTGTGCTTCACAAGACTGTTTGATTTAAGGTTTTTTGTTTAATGTTGTATGTTTGTATTACGACAGGTGGTTGTCCCAGCTTTACAATGGGAGGCTCATGCATTCAATATCACCCAGAGAATAGTTGTAATCTTAGCTACATTAGCTGTATTTCCAACCATATGTTTGCCATCTACGCCTTCAATGTGGATGGCCGGAATGGCTTACGGATACTTAAAAGGAATGCTACTGGTCATGGCCGGGGTTTCTGTAGGTGTATCGTTACCCTACTTTGTTGGTTCTGTCTTTCACGCCGAGATTCAGGTGATTTTTTAAAATTCTCTCTTCCTACAAGTGATTTCGAGCTCGGAAATTCCCTGGTTTCAACAATAATCAGAGTTAGATTTCCTGGTTTCTTTCCTTCTTGTTATAACGTAGCGGTTGTTAGAGAAATATCCAAAGGAAGCTTCAATACTGAGACTCGCCGGAGAAGGGAACTGGTTTCATCAGTTCCGAACTGTTACGTTGATTAGGATCAGTCCATTGCCCTACATCATGTTTAACTACGCCGCTTGGGCTACCAACGTCCGTTACACTCCTTATTTGATGGGGACATGGGTGGGGATGTTGCCTGAAGTTTTTATTGCACTCTACAGGTTAGCACATCCCACATTGTTTATTAAACTAATACTATAATAAACCCAGAATTTCGTGTAAACCAACTGTTTGATTCTTTTCCGCAGTGGGATTTTGATACGATCATTTGCAGAGGCGACACAAGCCAAAAGGAGTCTTACTCCTAAACAGATAATATTCAACGTCGTCGGATTCTGTGCATCGGTTGGGGCTACGATTTTTATCGGCATTCGCACCAAGAAGAGACTCGATCGACTACACGAGGAAGAGTCGATGCCGGAGTAGGCTGTGATTTAAATGTGAGATGGAGCTTGAAGAAGTACTTTCGAATCATAATTAAGAAGACAATCTAGAAGACATAATTCATTAAAATTTTAAGCCTTCTTTAGTGAAAAAAAATGGAAGAAACAACGGTAGTGCATATATGGGTTTTGAATAGAATCAGCTATCACATTTATGATTTGAGGTCTTCACTTATCTCAAATTATGATTTCATTGTAGACATACATAAAGGTATAAGTTTTCACCCGTTTAGCGGTACTAGACGTTCGATTACTCGAACAATATTTAAGGTTTAAGTTATGGTACTGTTCGATTATTCGGTCAATATTTAAGGTTTAAATTATGATATTGTAATAAAAGTAATTTGAGTTGAGAAGATTGTTCCCATAATAAATCTCTTAGTACTCGATTTGGATTAATGAGTCAGTTAATCAAATATTAATGGTTATAATAAATATAAACATGATGTATATTTCATGAATACTTTTTTTAAAAATTTGAAATATATATTATATATTAATTAGGAGGGTGGAATTATTTCAGTTCAAGATCGAGATATAACATTACTCATGTAGAAAACTACCAATGATATTTACAAAATTATTTATCAAAAGAAACTTATGAACTCTAATATAAGTTGTGAATATGTAGGGATGATAATGGGGCGGGTTTTTGGCTATCCGAACTAGACCCGAAAATTTAAAGTTTCGACTCGATTTGATCTAACTCGAGTTTAATATATTTTATTCCCGATCTGACCCGACATAATAAAAGTATAACCCGACCCCGAAATTTTAATAAAAAACTCGGTTAAACCCGCCCTGCCCTGAAGAAAATTAATAAAAATATTAAATATAATATATAAAAATGTAATAAATATAAATATATATTTATAAATAAACCGGGGCAGAGCGGGGAATTTCCACCCTAAACCCAATTCTGACGCAAAAACTAAAAATTTTAAAAAAATATGACCCTACCAAATCGGAACCTACCGGATTTGAGTTTTTTTTGCCATCCCTATGAATATGGTAATGAGTTATGGATTGGGAGGTTTCAAATAAGGATTATTATCCTATACACTGGCAGTGGAAACTAAAAGTTTCCAAAAATGCCTTAGTTTTAGGGTTTATTGCCTTAGTTCAAGGTGTAGGGTTTATAATTTAGGGATAGTGGTTAAAATTTAAGGTTTATGGTTATAATTTAGGGTTTAAAGGTTAAAACCTAAATCATATTACTCTAAAACTAAATCCTAACCTCTAAACCCTAAATTCTAACCTTAAACCCTAAATTCTAACCACTATCCCTAAATTATAACCCCTATACCTAATCTCTATGCCCTAAGCTAAGACCTTAAATCTTAAAATTAAGACATTTGTGAAAACTTTCAGTTTCCACTCCGAGTATATAGAATATAAATCCTTTAAATAAGTGCATTAAGCTTTACTGGGAGGTTTTAAATGGCTTCATTGCTAACAAAAGTTAAGGATTGGGCCCGAAACAAGACCATCCATAGCTTACACGATGCACAGCATTTAAGCCTCCCATTTGCATCCATATTAAATTATTTATGGATCATCTACTTGAATAAGTTAAGGTGTTATATTGGATAAATATCCTTCGCCCTTTTCAGTATTATTTTTTATGTTTTAATATTAAAAAAATTAAATTTTAAACCTTAAATCTTAAACTTTAAAAAATAATCATACTCTCAATTTTTTAAACTATAATTTTAAACTTTAATCTTATTTTTTTTAGTGTGAGTAGGGGTGAGCAACGAAACCGAGAAAACCGACTCGAACCGGGCTATGCGGTTCGGTTCGGGTTTGCATGTTGATGTTCGGTTTTCGGTTTGGTTTAAAACTCAAGCTTCTCAATTCGGTTCAGTTTCGGGTTTTCCATATGGAACCCGTTTATTCCATATCAACCCGAATTAAAAAATACATTATGATCCATATCAAATATATTTTAAAGATAGTCTCATGAAATATTTCGATTTGTTTTTAAGACATTTTCTTAGAATATTTGGATATATTTTTATAATATTAAGTTGATTGAATATTGTGTTTCAAATTAGAATATGTTTTTATAATATTTACTATTCAAGAGTTGTTTTACTATGTTGAATATTTGAGTTTGGTTTCAATCAAACAATATATTAGACTACATATTTATGTTCTAAGTTGGTGATGTAGAATCATTGAGTGGATATTAATTAAATGAATATTTTATGTGATTTATTTTTTAGATAGATTGTCTGTTTTGTAATCATCGTTATTTTTTAATTCATTTTATTTGAAATCTTAGATTTGTCAAGAGCTCAAGACATGTGTTTTATTGTTCTTAATGACAAAATAAATTGGTATTGGAGTGTCTAATGATAAATTAAAATATGTTATGTGTTTTGCTTATTTTTATGAATTTGAAAAAAAAAACTGTTAAAATCGCTGTTTTTAACCGAATCGAACCGCAAAATTCAGTTTTTGGTATTTTAATTTTTTTACCATTCGTTTTGATTTTTTTAATAAAAAACCATAGACTGTAGTTCGGTTCGTATTTTGTTAAAAACCGAACCAAACTGAATACACCCCAAAGTGTGAGATCATAATAAGGGGCCCAAAAAAGATAGAAAATTTTTATTTGTTATATCTTATCGGTGGTTAGATGTTTTTATGTGAATGTTAATTTTTTGAACCCCCGAACTTTGTTATGGGTCAAACTAGATGTGTGTAGTCGAGACGGAATTATGATATATTTTTTTAAAGGAATTAAAATGATTTTATAAATTTTTAGGTATTACAGTATATTTTTATAGGATTAACTTTTTTATGATTTTTACAATGACTAAAAGATAATTTATTAACTATGGGATATGATGTGGTAGTTGATAATTTATTAAAGGATAATATAATTTACTGTTGTCGGACTAAAGTCATTGTTTGTTGTGAATGCCTTAGCTCAAATTAAAAAAGATAATTTATTCATTTTCGAAGATCAAAGTCATTGTCTGCCCTTATCTCCAACTCTAACTAAGTGATTAGTGTATTTTTAAAAATAAATAAAGATGTATTTAATCCATCCTCAATTTTTTTTCATCTCATTGTAAACGAAATTTTTTAACATTTTTTTCAATATGTTTGATAATATTGTTTTTACTATTAAGTAGATAGTTACTTATTAATTAATGTTTGAGAAAGTTAAGTTGATTTTACTTATTAATTAATGTAGATATTTTAATATTATGATAACTATTTGATACACAAGCGGTGGAAAAACTTTTAGTTTCTACAAGTGCCTTCATTTTAGGATTTAGGGACTTAGTTTAGGGTGTAGGGTTTAAGTTTTTAGTGATTATAAATAGAATTTATGGTTTATGGTTAGAATTTAAATAAAACAATAACATTATATGAAAATATAAATAAAACAAATAAGAATTGATATTTTTTAAATTGGACATTTTTGTAAAGTACATATACAAATATACAAACTGTATTGGGATATTTTATTGATTTATAGATGCCACATTCAATATTTTAAATATATATATCATATCAGATATTTTATCAAAGTACATATGTCAAATACAATAGTACTCATATTTTTAGTGACAAACTCAATCAAGAGAAGGAGAAATCAAACTTTTACTATGCCAAGGGCATTTTCTGGCCGTGTAAAATATATTTTAGGTCATACTGGTTTTAAAATGGATGAAATTAAGTTTTGGTCATCTTAATTAAATAATACTTTAAGTTGTTGTTAATTTTAAAATTAATAAAATTAAGTTCATCCTTAATTTTTTAGTTAAATTACATTATTTTAAGTTTTTATTAATTTTAAAATCAATGAAATTGAATTCTATCTCAATTTTTTGGTTTAAATTTTTCCTAGTTTTAATTATAACACATGTTTATTTTCAAAAAAAATATTAGAACATCAATGTAACACCTGGATCTGGATCTGAAGTACTATATTCGGGTCATCCAAAACCGAACCATCAATTTTCCAATTTAAAAACATAAGTTTAGCCGTTTTTAAAATATCAAATCATTCTTAAACCCATGTAATTAAGTAAGCATTTAAATAAGTTTACAAAATAGGAGCTCCAAGTTTAAAACATCGCTTAGCAAAACAACATTTTAAATAGAGTTACAGACTCACAGTGGTAAGGTCCTATGAATACATTAGCCCAAACTAAAATAACAAGTACTGTACTCTGAAGCAACTGCGGTGCTGGGGAAATCCTCGTTGATGTGCTCCTCCAAAAGATGACTTGTCAACCTACGCACGAAAAAACCACACATCCTGAGCTAACAAAGCTCAGTGGTACATTTCTACTCTACCACAATTCGTGATTAGCATAAAATAAGCATGCAAGATAAAACAATCTAGAGAGCATAGATAAGACTTTTCTATCTATGAGTTATCGTCTAGCCTACACTAGCTAGAATCTTCAGATCAACTATCTCAAGGCATCAACAAGTTAACAAGAAATCTTATAGGATCCACAAGCTTTGCCATACTCGAGGTCACACAGCCTATCGAGATACTCTAGCTCACACTACCCATCGAGTTAATACATGCCATACCCTAATCACTCAGCCATAGGGTGCATAAGTTATCAACCTATAGCAACCACACAACATACATAAATACATCCATACATCATCCACATAATGGCCAACAAAGCCCTACTTTACCCGTGCTCATACAGCCGCCAGGTCATCCGTGCTCATACAACCATCGGGTTGAAAGGACCGTATTTAGATCACTATAGCCACAGATACGTCCTAGACATACTTCGTTTACATTAGCCACAAGTAGTCTTTACTTGAGGTCACTCAGTCAATCAGGTTACTCGAGCTCACTCAGCTTATCGAGTTAATTGCCTTATCTGGATCACCATAGCCACAAATAGGTTTCTAACCGCACCCAGATCACTCAGTCCGTGGGTATGTCAGATGTACTTGATCACTCAGCCTGAAGTGCACATCCCCTTATATAAGTATTGTAGTACTAACTCAAGGACATCTGGATTCCTTTACCAAACTCATAAGATAACACATGCTCCCCGAGCATTCATATACCTCACCAAGAGGTAAGTGGCACCAAGCCCAGCCATCATAAATGCCCCAAGGCATAACAATAACCATCATGATTATAGAGTCATCATTTACCAAGTTATTACACGTTACTCTCATATGTGGGGGTTAAAACTCAGATTCTCAATTTTACTATTTATTTTATCACATTAGAAGCCCATTGGGCTCTAGCCCTCGGATTATAAGTCTTTTGAACTCAAAAATGTATTTTCTAACAAATTGCTTAGTGGGTACCGATACCCACCCAAGAGTACCGATACTGGTCTCTGGGTGCTGATACCTAGACTAAGCGTATCGATACTCAACTTTATGGAGAAAGGGGGTTGATCGTTGACCCGTACCGATACACGCCCCCCCGTACCGATACCCCTAGGTATCGATACAGTTCCAAGCATACTGATACAATTTTAACCTACTGGAATTTCAATGGAACAGTAGGTATCGATACCCCCGTTAGGCGTATCGATACCTCTTTAAATCTCGCATGTGTTTATCATATATAACATAGGGTATTGATATGGGCTCATTGCGTACCGATATCGAAGCCTAGAAATGGCTTTCCAAGGTTCGGGAAATCACTTCCCAAGCCCTTAAAACGTAACCCTTAACCCTTTAACTTAATCCATGAGAGTTAATTATGGTGATTTGCTACCATTGTTACACAATATTAACAACTAATATGAAATTCACCATCAAAGAGCTTTAAGCTACTAAAACACCCAACTAGCAATCTTCAGGCAAAAAATCAAGCAAGGTAATTACTTTATGATATTCAAGAATCAAATGAGTTGGAGATGTACTGACATTTAGCTAGCAATCCCGAAACCAAGCTTCCAAGCAAAACTCTTCCACTTTTTTCTTTGACTCAAGCTTGGAAGAACCCCAAACACCTCCTTTTTGCCACAAGAGTGAACTTTTCTTGAAGCTTATGAGGAGGGGGTTAACATACTCGAATCTTGAATTTTGGGTAGAAGAAATGAGTAAGAAATGTGGGTGTTTAATTCAAAATAGCCATGAAGGTTTTGAGAGAAAAAGAAATGAAGAAAGATGAAGAAGAAGAAGAAGAAGAAGAAGAAGGGGAAAGGAAATAGTGACCTCACTAAAGGCACTTTGTCCCCCCAAAACCCTACGTCCAAACAAGTTTATTTGGGAGAAATCATCCATTCTTTCCAAAAAGGGTAAATTTACAATATGAGACCTTTCATCTTCACCCGTAATACAAAACAGTCACCACCCAAGCACATAAAGCCAATTTCTCATCCAAAAAGGACCAAACTTGGCCTTAAGGGTCCAATTATTTCAACCAACACAAAGGTCCATAACCCGGGTCAACGCCCAAATATTGAATTAAAAATTTCAGGTCGTTACAATCAACTTTAGCTGAACAACATATCATATACTTGAAAAGTATATGTAGAAATACTTGACCGCTCGAATATTATATACTCGATCTAATTCTAACATTGTAAAATACAGGCCATGTCACGTTTCTTGAAAAGTATGTTTCGTAGTTTACTTTTGCCTAAAAACTCTACTTTTCTCTACAAATTCCAGAGCAACGCCATATCCCTTCTTTACTTTTATCTTCTTAGCTGGTGGTCGACTATCAGTCTTAGTATTGATTGTCGACCATCAGGTTTATTATTTTTCTTGTTTTTTGTTTTTATATTTTAATAAAAAATTTGCCTTTGTGGCACGTGTTTTCTCTGTCATTGTAACACGTTTTCTTTGTTTTTTGTGGTTCTTTTTATCTGTCCTTGTGGCATGATTTTAGCATACCTTGGCAGCCGGTTGGTACTCGTACAGAGATCTTTACGGCGCTAATCTTTGATTATGGTTCTGTCAGTGGTCTTAGAAAGATGGATCCCCACTCGGTTGATGGTTGATTGTCGATGTAATCAGACCTGGGTGGCGGAGCAATATGCCTGATAGCTTGGTTTGCTCACCACTCATTTTTCACCCCTTAAAATGTCTCGTTTGGATAGAAACAAGGAGATTCAAGAATGTTTCTGAATTTTGGTATGTTAATCTCGATGAAAGTGTCTGTTTTATTTGCACTATTGTAAGAGACTTTTAGTGGATTTGTTTTTTTTTTCTCTTTTTGATACAGTATAGGGTAAACTACATCAGTAGTCACCGAACTATGGTTTCTTTCCTATTTTGGTCACCGAACTATTTTTTTGGCAAAAACATCACTAACGTTATATTTTCTTCCTATTTTGGTCACCGGCTGTTATTTTATTTTATTTTTAATTTTTCATGTCATTTCTTCTCTCTCCTCGTAAGAAATATATGTTATTTTATAATATTTTTATTCAAACTACCATGACGGTAACACGTGTCACTGCCTATTAGTGGAATAAAATGAATGAAAAATCAAGCCCCTTATGCAGCCATAGAGATGGTGACACGTGTAACTGCCTAATAGGATGGTGACACGTGTAAGTCGAATCTCTCTGGCTGCATAAGGGGCTTGATTTTTTTCATTCCTTTTATTCCACTAATAGGCAATGACACGCGTCACCATCCTGTTAGTTTGAATAAAAATATTATAAAATAACATATATTGCTTACGAGGAGAGAGAAGAAATGACATGGAAAATTAAAAAAATAAACTAAAATAACAGCCGGTGACCAAAATAGGAAGAAAACATAACGTTAGTAATGTTTTTGCCAAAAAAATAGTTCGGTGACCAAAATAGGAAGGAAACATAACGTTAGTGATGTTTTTGCCAAAAAAATAATTCGGTGACCAAAATAAGAAAGAAACCATAGTTCGGTGACTACTGGTGTAATTTACCCTGCAATATATTGTATTATCTTTCACCATAAAATTCAATTCAATTGTTAAAAAAAAGTAGGTTTCGTTTAGTTTAATTTCTTAATAATTTAATTAAATCTGCTACAATGGAGCTAGAAACAAACGTGTAATTATTATAAAAGAGAGAGAGAGAAAATTCAAAATTCAACGCGGAAGATTCAAAGGCAAGGGTGGAGGAGGAGAAAGGCGCTCTCTCATTCTTCCTATGCTGTTCAATTCTCCTACAGTCCCTGCCTACGTCCTACATTACTTCCATTTTTCAATATTTTTCGTTTCAATCATTTCAACTGCCCAACGGCTACGTCCATCTTGTTTGACGATGACGTTTTTCATTTGGATCCAAATGAAATTTTGATGATGTTAATATGTGAATTTTTTGAATGATTTCAAGCGAGATAGTTTCAATAAACACAAAATAATATCGGTAATCTCTTATCCGATCTCTAATATCTCTGTACCTTTTTTGTTTGTTAAATATATACTTCATTATGTTTTCGTTTGAATTCCAGGAAAAATGGGGTTGATTGTGGGGATTTTGATGGGGACGCTTTTCGGACTTTCATTGATGGCTGCCTGGCTGGCTTCAAATGATGAAGTACCGAAGCAACAAGCGAATCTCAAAGGTAATTTGCTTGATTTCTTTTATTAATTCAGCTTCTTATTCATTTGTCTAATTCATCGCAATCTGTTATACTTCTCGTTAATTGTTGCTATTTCCATTGATTGATGAAATGAGTTGAAGAGAATTCTGAAGTTATTGAAAATTGGTTGATGCTTCATTTGGATCGCATCCGTATGAAGCCTGAGTAAGTTCATTTCACTTTTTTTCTTGTATTGTACTCCATCAATTCAATGGTCATATTTTCTACAGTTTGTCTTGAATTTTTCTGTTTTAATTGTCAATATTTTCTATTCTAGACAGTGGACTTAAAAGTTAGTATTATAGAACTTTGAATCATAAGAATTGCTTTAAGAGATATTAGACATTTGTGCAGAGCATTGCCACAGTTGTACTGTTATCGATCTGAGTCCAATGAATATATTTGATTCACACCTAGACCAACCTGGCCAAAAGGTGCTGTATTCAAGTATAAGCAATACCTTTATTGCTCAGTGAAGGGATCATCTCATTAAAGGACCTTCGTTTGTTATCGGTAGATAGCATTGGCTGCTGAGTTAAATTCTTTTTTCTGAGTATTTCTTGAAGGAACTGTGTCAGCAGAAGCATCCTCAAGGCGAAGGAATTATTTTTCCCTTGTTCAATTAGAATATGATTATATGTGGCTAGGCAGTAATTAGAAACCAATTGAGCATTCAGAGGTGGTTTTACAATATCTTCTTCTGTGCTTAATACTGAACAATGCTCTCATCAATTGTGTCTAAATTCATTATATGTTAGTGTTTGATGCAAAAGTGCGGGAGAAGCGTTTGTCCCTGCTTTTTCTGTTAGGTAATGGGTTACATTTTATTTAGTCTTCCTGAAAACTGAACTTTTGACTGCATTCGTCTTTTTAGATGTTTATTAACCATCATATTTGTCTTATTTGACAGGCAACTGATGTAAGAACTCTTGCGTCCCTCAGTAGAGATGATCTTAGGAAAATTTGTGGTGATAATTATCCTGAATGGATATCATTCCCTGTTTATGAACAGGTAGGTTTAATGGTGTTAGATTAATTAGCACTCCTATTAACCTTCTTTTATGATTGTTAATAAGTTCCAGCACTCTTGATTCAACTCATTGAGACTCAATTTCTCTTGATTCACTTGCATTAGTGCAAATTTGTTTGTCACAGGAAGTTTAGAATGTGATCAGTTTCTTTTATATACCTTATACTTGAAAAGAATGAACAGATTCCATTTCTGTTTTGAATCAGTATCTGCGATAATCCTTCATTTTTCGGGAAGGAAAATATTCTCTGGCAATTTGTTTGAGACAGTTTTATTTGTTGTCCAATTATGCTAACATCTGCTATTAGTGCCTAAAATATGCATGTTCAAAGACTAGATACACATGCATGCGTTAGGTATAGAAAAATGTTCTCCTGTTTTTGGTATTAAGATTTCATGCAGTTTATTTACTTAAAGTCACACTATGTTGACTCTTTTAGGCAAAATGGTTGAACAAGCAATTGAGCAAGTTATGGCCTTTTGTTGCAGAGGTAAGCTACTTCTTATATTTTTGCTTGGTATAACTTCTTTGTCTTTTAGCAAGGTGATCCATTTACAAGTGTTATGGCCTTCTTTCAGCTAGTAGCGTTTTTCATGTTCCTAAACCCTAAGGATTCGTTTATACATGTTATGTAAATGTATACCACATATCTATATGTTTCCTCTTTTTCCAAGGTCAGTTCAAAGATTTTAGGGGCCTGTGCAATTTTTAAAATATCGCCCTTAATTTATAATCGGTAAAAGATATAATTTTTTTTCTTCCAAAAAATTGCCTTAATAGAAAAAATATTATTATATTATATTCTTGAACAACAAAATATTGACTTATAAACATTTAAAAATCAAACATTTTCACTTAAAAAGTATCATTATTTTTGCATGTTTAAAGTTTTAGATAATTGTTATATATACACACATAATTATATGGGTAAAACTTTGATACACAGGCTGTGTAAAATTAATTTTACACAAGCCTGTGTAATTACACTATAAAAACCCAAATCCTAAATTTCTAACCCTAACCCTAAAAAACTAAACCCCACACTCTAAACCCTCCAACCTAAACCCCTAAATCTTAAACTCTAAACTAAAACCCTAACCCTGAAACTAAAAGGCACGTATAAACTAAAGTTTACACGGCCAGCGTATCAAAGTTTTTTCCTAATTATATATATAAATTTATATTTTTTTTACAACTATTTAACTTAAGTTCTCTATTTTTGGGGCCCTCTCTCGGGGGCCATGTGCGGTCGCTCTTATTGCTCATGTCCAGAACCACACTGTCTTTTTCAGCATTTGTACCTGCATGGTTACTTATGGAAAATGCAGGTATTCGTGTTCAGAGCCTTAATAAAGGTCAAACCACGATGGATATTGATCTTCGGTGGGGTGGTGATCCAAATATAATTTTAGATGTTGATACACCTGTTGCTTCAATACCAATTCAGGTTGGGGCATTAAGAACCTTTCAAACTTGTCATGCACATGATATTATCGTATCAATATTTTGAACACTGTAGCATACCATGTTATTTTTTCCATCTTTATAGTTCGAATCTTATGAGATGATGTTTTTTTGGCTTACTATTAATGTTTTGCTCTATGATGCAGTTGAAGGATTTTCAAGTTTTCTCGGTCGTTCGAGTCATTTTCCAACTTACTGATGAGATGCCTTGTATTTCTGCAGTACTCGTGGCTCTTCTTTCTGAGGTACCATTAAGTAATTTCTAAATGGCTGCAATCTTACAGGGTTTGTATAGATGTTTGGTTAAACAAACTTTCCAGAATGTGCCACCAAAACATTTAAATGCGCAATAGACGGCACATACGGCTTGCTTTGTTGTAAGATTGTCTTGAATCTGGAGCAGAATTTCATAAACTTCTGAAAGAGAAGTGGTTATTTATAGTTTTTACTGAAGTATAGAGATGATTCCTATACATGAAGATGTCCAGCTATTTGGGTGTCCTTTTTGTTTGCTCCCAAAAATTTTCTTTGTTTTCATTCAGCTTTTGCTATGAAATGCTGTTACAAGTGGCTTTAATCAAAATTCCAAAGAATGAATTTTAGAGTCTTATAGTTTTTGTGGAAGTGCCTGATTCCTTCTCTAAACCCTATCAGCCAAAACCTAGAATTGATTACACTCTGATGGCTGTTGGTGGAAGCTTAACTGGACTTCCTGGAATTTCAGATATAATTGATGTAAGTTTTTTGCTGGTTTTTACTTCTTTATTGATTTTTTTGTTTCTTAATTTCTTAGCTGATTGTTAATATTCTTCCATTGATTTGTACTCATTAATGTTGCTGATTGTCCCACTATCATATTTTGTAGGTTATTGTGGAGTCAATTGTCACGGACACGCTTCAGTGGCCGCACAGAATTGTTGTTCCACTGGGTGGTACAACATTGATACAAGGCAATCCTGAATCTTTTAGTTCAAATTTCATAAGCAAAAGTAACATCAATCTTTGTAATGTTTTTATTTTTGAATGTCAAGAATTTTCTGTTTGTTGGATGAATATCACTTCTCATTTTGTCCTGCAGTGAATTAGAGCTTAAACCAGAGGGGATGCTGACAGTTACAGTAGTGAGAGCTACCGATTTAAAGAACTTGGAAATGATTGGAAAATCCGATCCCTATGTGGTTGTGCACATTCGTCCTCGCTTCAAGTACAAAACAAAAGTCATTGATAACAACCTGAATCCTGTTTGGAACCAAACATTTGAGTTCATAGCAGAAGACATAGAGACATAGTCACTCACTGTAGAGGTTCTGAACCACTCTTTCTATGCCTCCTTTTATATTGAATATCAACGTTGGAAATTTCTAATCTTTTGGATATTCTTGAAAGAATGACATTTTACCTTGAGGCCTGAGCACATTTTTTCTTTCATTTCTGTTGAAGTATCTCTGACCAATGCATCTTCGGAAATAAATATTGAAATATGACCCTCTATGGATATCTAAATACACAGAAAAACTTCATTGAACATATCCAGTATGGACTTTTAAATGAATTGGACATATTGTACTGGCTTATCCAAAAAGAGAAGTTATTTATGTTTGTTTTGCTAGTGTTATACTTGTACATCCATTACTGTTAATTTATGCAATGTTCGTTATGACTTCAAACAGGTTTTTGACGAGGATCTTGGGCTAGACGCGAGATTAGGAGTTTCAAAACTTCGTTTGAGTGAGCTGGAACCAGAGAAACTAAAGGAGGTTAATCTGAGGCTTCTGGCTTCACTTGATACACTTAAAGTAAAAGATAAGAAGGACAAAGGAACTTGTACCCTTAAGGTACATATTTTTTTTCAAAATGTTTTCTTTGTTAAGATTATGGGGTTTTATAGTATTATCTTTATTTTGATGTCATTTACTATTCTGATTAACGTAAGTGTGCTTTATACTTGTAGCTTTTGTACCATCTGTTTAACAAGGAGGAACAGGAGAATGCGCTGGAAGATGAGAAGAGGATCCTAGAAGCTAGAAAGGAATTGAAAGAAGCCGGAGTTATCCAAAGCACAACAGCTGCAGTCGACGCACCCGGTGGTACCGGTAGTCCTAGTGGTAGGATGAGGGGGAGTGAGTAAAGCAGGGAAGTCCATCGGCAGGACATCAAACGGGCAATCTAGTAGAAGAAGTGACTAGCATCATCCAAACATAAGGTGGAGCAAAGCCCCCCTTTAAATTCCAGTGCAGAAGAAGCATATGAAGTTAAAGCTGCCCAGCTTCAGTTTACTGCATGTAAGTGTTTCAAATGCTTCTTCATTGTCTGGAATTGGATTTTGCATGTGATAATCTTGTTTCATTCTCCAACATATAGTGTTCCAGGAAAGTTTTGTTTACTTTTTTAAGAAAAAAATATTAATACATTCTTTTATTGTATATATCGCATTTACTCATTTTTTTTTTCAAACTTTATTGATAAATTGTTGTTTTGGTTAAGACCAAAAACAGTATTTAATTAAAACAAGCACATCGTTTCATCATCACATTCACTTATTCAGATTCAGTCACGGGGTCAGCAGTTCCACCCCGACAAGCGTGGGCTGGAGACTTTGGCTTTAAGAAGAGAACAACAACGTTTCTGCATAAAAAAATGTAGAATGAAATATAGAACAATGGCAAACAAATGGGGAGTGGGACTCCCGTGATCTCAGTCTCTTCCGAGTTCCAATTATTTCACTTTGTTTTTAGGGAAAACTACATATTTAGTACTCAACTATGTCTGCATTTCTGTTTTGGTACCTCAACTATTATTTTTGGCAAAATAGTATCTAACGTTACGTTTTTGTTCTGTTTTGGTATCCCAACCGTTAAAAACTAACGGAGATGGTGACATGACTTAGTATAATCACAGTGTTAGTCCAAAACACTTATATATGTTATCAATTTAGTCTAAAATTTATTAATTTAAAACACCATCTTAATTTTAATAGAATTTTGTCTCATCCATTTTCCACCCTTCATATTCTTGCCGATATCTCGATCATGAAGTTTGGGGTCCTCTAATGGATCCCACATTAGCCCCATTGATTCCCAAATCCTAAAGTTTTGATTGTCCCTAGCATTTTTTAAACTCCAAAACCCAAAAAGTGTTCGACTGAAAGAAGAAAAAATGAGGAATTTACAAATTTAATCTAAAAATTAAAATTATGTTTAAATTGAATTTTAGACTAAATTGATAGATTGTATAAGTGTTTGGACTAAAACTGTTATTAACCCAAGCCACATCACTATTTCCGTTAATTTTAAAGTGTAGAGGTACCAAAACATAACAAAAATGTAACATTATGTACCATTTTGCTAAAAATAATAGTTGAGGGTACTAAAACAGTAATGCAGGAATAGTTAGGGTACTAAATATATAGTTTTCCCTTGTTTTTATTCTCTTTGTGACTAGTGATACGGTTGCAGAACCATCGAGCCAGAAGACTAATGGATCGACAAGTAGATTGGGCCAAGCATAAGCTACTCGACACAACTCTCGGGTCAAGAAGAAACAAACTAATTATGCTGACTTTGTGCTTCAGCCACATCAACCTTGAATCGTAACCAACTACCAGAATCAAGAGGATATACAGCATGAAGAAGGAATGTGAATGGGTTATGCAAAATCATTGTGTTAATTGTTGTTCTCTTATCACCTTTCTTCTATTGTATTTCTCATATTTTTTTCTCGTCTTGGTTAATAACGTTCCATTTCCTTCACTTTTTTTAACCATTCACAACACTTCTTTACCCTTCTAGTTTCATTTTATGATCTATATTCGAAATTCGTAACTCTCCGAGTAATTTTTTTTTCAAGGTTCGAACGCAAGTTCTCTTCTTGAGAGAATAATGTGTCTTGTCATTGCACTCAACACACTTTGGTACGTGCTTATGCCTATGATACTCATCTTCGGTTCTTTAAGTTTTCGAATGTGTATTTTCAATAATGTGACGTGGCTGATTTTTTATGACATGATATTGATATATGTAATTTTATATTTCTTTTACACATTTATAAAATATTTTTCTAACTATATAAAAATGCCAATGTATGTATATGCCACATCATTTGTTACAAATATTAAGTAATGTAAAATTTGACGTCGAAACTGAAAATATATGTTTCAAAAAGAGAGAATTAAAAATTAACAAATTGTAATAGACGAGCTAAATCTGTAAACTATGTATAATACAAGACCTAGAATACAATTTAACGTAATAAAATATTAAAAAAAGTACAGTATCAAATAGGTCAAACAGAGGTAAGCCTTGCGAATCATTCAGATTCGGATAATATTTTTTGTAGAGAAGTTTAAATCAGAATAAAATAAACAAATACCAGCGAGACAAACAAGGCACAAGACTCCATTCATCTCACGCGCGCGTTTCCTATTCCTCCGTTCCTTAACCCACCAGGGGACGGGCACTAGCAGCCATCAATGGCTTCACATGACAACAGAAGACAGACAGGAACTAGTTTTGTTAGATGAGTAGATGCAGATCTTAATCCCACGTGAAACCCCATGTTCATCACAATGGCGCGTGTTGTTCAAATTCTTCAACCAGCTCATCGGTCCATCACTTGAAATTAAATAAAACCCAACTCTCACAAATTTTAACTTCTGACACTCCAATAACGTTTCGACACGTCACACTAACATCTGTATCATAAAAGGAGTCCCTCCCGGTCACCCAAAACTCAAAACTCCTTTTTCCTGAAAACTAAAACTCGAAACTACTCGGTTAATAGGGAAGTATGAAAAAGCAAACGAAATTCAAACTTCAGCTTTGATTTCTTTATTCAGAATCATGCCATCTCGGTTTTCGCCACCGGAGATTGGGGAGGAGACGCCGTTGAAGCAACACCGCCACCGCCACATAAGCTCCCACCTCCTCCTTCCCCTACTACTTGCTGGAACCATAACTATAACCATAATCCTTTTAACCGTATTAACCATCTTCATCTACCGGAAGCTCTCTTGCAACCGTACTGCTCCATCGGACTCTCCAAGCCACCGTCAATGCCGCCGCTTTTCTTACTCCCTTATCCGCCGCGCCACCTCCTCGTTCTCCGCTTCCAACCGCTTAGGACACGGCGGGTTCGGCTCTGTTTACAAAGGAACTCTTCCTTCATTGCCTCAACAGCTGGCGATCAAAGTCATGAACTCAGCGGATTCATTGCAAGGAGAGCGCGAGTTCCATAACGAGCTCTCACTCACACGCGCCTTGGTTTCTCCCCACATTGTTCCTCTCATTGGTTTCTCTTCAGATTCGAGAAAGAGGAGGTTCGTTTTGGTTTACGAATTAATGGAAAATCGCAGCGTGCAAGACGCGCTGTTGGATAAAAAATGCGAAGAACTAATGAGCTGGAGTAGAAGATTTCGTGTTGTGTACGATGTAGCTAAAGGGCTTGACTATCTTCACCATCGTTGCGATCCGCCGATCATTCATGGCGATATTAAGCCAAGTAATATCCTTTTGGATGGAGAATTCAAGGCCAAGATTGGTGATTTCGGGCTCGCTAGATTAAAAACTGAGGGTCTAATTGAAGGGCTTGAAGAATGTGAAATTTTGAAGAAGAAAGATGATAACGGATCGATTTTAGAAGAAGCAGAGAGTGTTTTGACTGGGTTCGAAGAAGGGGCGAGTTCGACGGTCGCTGATAGATCACCGGAGGCATCACCGGGAATGTCACCGGAAGTGGGAACGGAAAAAGGGAGTGTTTTATCTGAAGGGTTGTTTGATAGAAAGGGTGGTTCGAGAAGAGATTGGTGGTGGAACCAAGATCATGGAGGTGGGTCTGAATCAGTGAGAATCAAAGACTATGTGATGGAATGGATCGGAAATGGGATTAAAAAAGAAAATCCCAGAAATGAATGGCTTGCTTCTCCGAGCTCAGTTGACAATATTAATGATGGCAAGGTATCGAGTTCGAGTGTTGGGATCAAGAAGGAGAAGAACAGGGAGCCGAGAGAATGGTGGAAAGAAGAATTTTGTGAAGAACTAACAAAGAAGAAGAAAAAGAAGAAGAAAAGGGAGCTTAGTTCAAGTAACAATGGAGGAGAATTCTGGCGGGAAAGAGATGGATTTAGTGGTGAATTCAGAGTACCAAAGAGCGGTGGGATCAGTAGTACGCCGAGTATGAGAGGAACAGTTTGTTATATCATGCCGGAATACGGCGGCGGCGGTTTACTTTCCGAGAAATGCGATGTTTATAGCTTTGGGGTATTGGTTCTGGTTATAATATCCGGCCGGAGACCTCTCCAAGTGACGGCCTCACCAATGTCTGAATTCGAGAGAGCAAATTTGATATCTTGGGCAAGGCAACTGGCTTGCAATGGGAGGCTTTTAGAACTTGTTGATCCATGTGTTCATTCACTGGACAAGGATCAATCATTGCTTTGTATCACCATTGCATTGCTTTGTCTCCAAAGATCACCAAGCAAACGGCCTACTATGAAAGAGATTGTGGAGATGCTTTCCGGTGAGGCAGAGCCACCGCATTTGCCTTTCGAGTTTTCGCCATCCCCACCGTCGAATTTCATGTATAAGTCGAAGAGGACCACTCAATAAGTTTTAGATTTTGGATTAACTGCAGAGTGTGTATCTAGTTGTAGAAGCAGTTGCAAAAATGGAGACAAAGGTTTTGATTTGTTTCGTTTTTTTTTTTTTTGCATCTTCTTTTAGGTGAGCCTACAATTCAATTTCTGTAAATAGGTATTAACTTAAGACTGTTATTGTAGAGTGGACAACTTTAAGTGAGGAAAAGCATCTGCAGTGACGATATGTTGTAAGCGTCGCTGTCTTGTGGATGACTTAAAAGAAAAAGCTCTAAAGTTGGCTTACCAGTTGCCATAAAAGTAGAGTTGAATGTTAAAAGATTCTCACTGTTTATACTGATAGATTTTCCCAACTTCTTTCTTTGGTCAGATTCTCGAATACCCTTTCTTTGTAGCATAGTTTGGTCTTTTTCACTGTAATATAAAAAACATTGTGAGATTCTGTGTCTCTTGTTTACTGTTTAGACTCGAAGGGAGGGATTGGCATACGATGCAGATGGCAGTGCACTGAATCATCGTCTATAAGCTCAGTTACCGTGTGTAGTTGAGGATTTTGGTCCATGATAATATTTTGACAATGTTATGCCGGTGAGATTTCGAATTCAAAATCTCAATATAACATTAAAATATTCGATGAAAGATTTTTGCTGTTCATTCAAATTAACAAATTAATTTATTCTTACACCATTCAACAGATAAACAAAAGACACCATAGCCTAGCGCCGCTTGTTTTTTAGTTTTTGTCTTGTCCACAGTGATATTAATCTTGGTGTTAGTTGTCTACTATCGATACTCCATATTCTTCATACTTTTATATCTTGTTTTAATTTGTTATTTTTCTTCACTTTTATCTTACTTTTAATAAAAAACTATTTTCTTTGATTTTTTTTTTGTATATTCGCGCATGTTCGTTTGTTTTTGCACGCTTTCACTATGTTTTTGTGGCACATTTCCTCTGCCTTATGACATGTTGTTCGCTTACTTCTGCGGTAGATTTGCGACTATGTAAAAATTCTCACGTTGCTTGTACCTGATTTGCGATTGTCGATGGTCTTTCAAAGGTTAGATCCCTTTTTGTGGTTGTTTGCCGATGTATTCAGATATGTTTTTGCGATGCATCCTGTAAGTTTAATTTGGTTCGCTCGTCACTCTTTCATCATCTCAAAAACGTCTAGTTGAATAGAGACAAATGAGTATTATTGACAGTTACTAGATTACTATAGATGATGACGTTAGATTCAAAAGAAGGCTTCGACTATTATTGCGACTTTAGATTTTTCTTTTTCATTTTATTTTTTGTTTGAGTTTTAGTGAACATAGTCTTCAAATTTCTCTCTAGTAATTGCATTATTACAGTTGTATTTTTTTAAAAAAATAAAATTTAATATTGTTTAAGAGTAAAAAGACCATATAATGCGCGCTCATAAATAGACAATATTATTGTGGTGGCATCATGGTTACAAGAACATGAGACGCTTCTAGTACTATATGGGATTTTGTAGAGTTAGGCAGGTAGCTTAAATGGGCCTCCAACTCTTGAGGCAAAAGAATCCGTCAAAAATGGATCTGGCCTAGGTTTAACATTTACTTGATATTGATACTAAAATGCCTAAAATTTCTTCAACACTGCTGGGCTCATCAAGCAACAAGACAGGTGATTCAACTCCCAGCATACAACTAGAGCCAAGATTAGGATTATACATGGGAAGATATCAATGGTTTATTTTTTTAATTAAATAGAGATATATTATATTCTCATACAAATTTGAATTCATACAAAATATGGACAATATAAATATCAGGTCAATTAGTGGATCTCACCGGTTGTTTAACTTTGAAATAATAGAAATCTATTAAATATTTAATTTTATGTTTTTTAGGAAATCAATATTTAATTTAAGTTTAATTTGACACGGTTAGAGATGAGATTGTCCAAAATATCAAATTTAAAACTAGTATCAATTAACATGTTGATTTTATTAAATATCTTCGAATTATTATTCGATTTCAATTCAACCTTTAAATTCAAAAATATTTTATATAAGAATATGTATAAATAAATATTACCTTATAATCAGCTTTAGACCATTTAAAAAAATATTTTAGTTAAAAACAAAACCCTAAAAACTCTATCTCTCTCTAAATCCAAATATTTCACATTCGTTCGACGGCTATCTACCACCTCCTTAGTAGCTAGCCTCCCTCCATGCTCCTCCTTATGTCCTTTGTTTTTTAGGTACTCGTTTTCTTTCTTTCTTTTCGGTGAATGCTTCTTTCGCATCTTGGTGATTGGTTCGTTGGAAATGATATTCCCCGATGATCATAGTTTGAGTAAGGGCCCATTTTGTGAGAAGGTTGCTCGACCCCTTTAAAAGCAGGGGAAGAGGAAGATATGGAGGAGGACGGTTTTGGTCTCTGTTGGTTTCTCGGCCTCCAGTCTCTTCGTAGTTTTGTTGGTCTTTTTTTGCTTTTTTTAGCTTTGTTTTGGTGGTGGAGTAGGGGTATCGCTAAATGCCGGTGAAAGAATGTTTGGCTTAGTTTTTTGACACCATTTCTTTTTTTTTAGCCCATATGGCACCAATGACTTTCGTTGCTTGACACGGTGCTCTCTTATAGCTCGTTTTTCTGCATTGTTCCTCAGGTTTCATGCTTCTGTGTCCCTAGAAATGACATGCATGTGAAGACTTGAATTTGTTGGATTATTTCTTCTCAACTTTCATCCGTTATTGTGTGACTTTGATGTTTCTTTTTTGTTCTCGGTTTATGTTTATTTTGTGGTTGGTCTTGTGTTTTGTTGCGACACATATCGTTGAACACCACTAGCGCAATATATCGCTGAACACTAACGGTTTATGTTTAATTTTTTTAATAATTTTTAAATAGTTATTGAAAATCTTAAAAGCTCGACATATAATTAATTATATTTTAAAATAAAATTAGAAGAAATTATTTCATAAATCATTCTTACAATCTTATCCATGGTCTTACCAATTAAATAAACTCTCATCATCTTTATTTTTCACATAATATTTTTTTATAAATTAAAATTTACAAATCATCTTCTCCTGCCACATACTTCATATATTTATTCTAATATGTTAATGAATGAAATCGTTAAAAAATACTCAAAAAATTTAGGAAAAAACTTTGATACACAGGCCGTGTAAACTTTAGTTTACACGTGCCTTTTAGTTTTAGGAGTTAGGGTTTTAGTTTAGGATTTAAAATTTAGGGGTTTAGGTTGTAGGGTTTAGAATTTAATGTTAGTGTTTAGAATTTAATGTTTAGGGTTTAGAGTGTGGGGTTTAGTTTTTAGGGTTAGAGTTAGAAATTTAAGATTTGGGTTTTATAGTGTAAATACACAGACTTATGTAAAATTAATTTTACACAGCCTGTGTATCAAAGTTTTACCAAAAAATATAATCCGCGAATCTAAAGAGAAAAAAAATAAAAATAAAATTATCAATGAAATCAATGCATCTCAATCCAATCTTCGATAAAATGACTACATTTATCTCAATCTTTTAGCCCAGTTGTAAAATTCAATATTTCAAAAATAAAATTCGAAACTGGCTTGGAAGTTGGAATCAACCCAAATCCTTGCAAATTCTGAATTGAAGGATACAAAGGTAGTTTAAATTAATTTCAGGTGAATTCTGTTCGTTTGCAATGATTTTACCGAATATTGGGTTGAAATTGAAATATAGTGCTTTTATTAATAATAATTTTATTTTTGTCTCTTTTAATTATTGAATTAAATTTTTTGAGTGTTTTTTTTTATTTTAATGTAAATATATAAGGGGTGAGAAAGAAGACGAGGATTTGTAAATTTTAATTTATAAGAAATATTATGTGATGATGTGAATTTATTTAACTGGGTAAAATTATGTATGAGATTACTAGAATGATTTATAGAATAATTTTTTCTAATTTTATTTTAAAATGTAATTAATTGTATGGTGTGCCTTTAATTTTTTTTAATAATTATTTAAAAATTATTAAAAAATTATTAGTGTTCAACATTGTATTACGTTAATAATATTCAGCGGTGTACGTCGCATATTCTAAACTGATAAAAAAATTATAATTAATTAACAAAAAGATATGATAAAATATATTAATTAAACATGGTGTTAATTATTTAAACCCGAATTTACTTTTTCCACTTTTATGTTCATAAAGGTGAAAAAAAGGAAAAGAAAAAACAATTGTACCCTAAACTTGCTAGCTAAGGTATCGTATGCTAATGAATCGTAAGATTGGTGACAAACACGCGCCGAAAGTACGACTTCCAAATCAACAACTGAGTTCAAGTTCGAGTTCGAGTTTGAGTTTGAGTTTGAGTTTGAGTTTGAGTTTGAGTCAAACACTCGAAACCAATATCTAGAAGTCGTCACCACCATCCGACATCCTTCGATCTAGAAGATACTACGGTTGTCGGACGTCGACCCAACTGTCTGTTCCCCAAATTTAAGATTTTAGATACGTTTATTTAAACAAGCACAAAAGTTTTACCTTTTAGCCCAATCAGATCATCTGAAAAGTTCTCACGTCTCCCTTTGCCAATCGATTCCCCCCCTAAAGTGTTAGAGAAACTAGCTGCGATGGCCGGCGGTGGCGGCGACGCGCCACTGGCACCCACCTCCAACGGTGGCGAATTTCTTCTTTCTTTACTCCAAAAGCCCCAATCAAAACAACAACAACAATCTCCGTTACTGTCTAGTGTTACTGCCATGCTCATACCTCAACCGCAACAGCAACACCAACAGCAGCAGCCGCTGCCCTTAGATCCTGCCGTTGCGGCAGTTGGGCGTGCACTCCCTTTGCCGCCGTCTTGGCCATCTAACGGACGGGATCTCCAGACTCCATGGTCGCAAACAAACCCTCCGCCTTTCCCTCATAATTTTCTAGGTTTTCCCCAAAGCCCTTGGTCCTCATCGGGAAACCAATTCGTCGGTAATCAAGGAGCTTTAAACGATGACTTGAGAAGGTTAGGGTTTCCGGGTGTCGATAATAACAACAGTCACGTGATCCAGAACCTGATCCAGCAGCATAAGCATCAGGAACAAAAGCTCGTCTTTGGTTCTTTGCCTAGTGATATTCAAATCCTGCAGAAGCATGAGGGTTTACTTAATGGGAATTTGCTTGAAAAATCGAAGTTGGATCTACATGAACAGCAACCGGTGTCGAAGCGTAATTCCAATCCGAATTCGAGTACATACACCTTTCAACATCAAAATTCTGGTCAAAGAGGAAAACAATGGCAGAATGTTGGGAATTACAGGCCCCCACCATCTGGGGAAACTATAAGAGCGTCTCCAGGGTTTTCAGGGAAGCCTAGAGGAGGAGGGAGCCGGGATTTCGGACGGAAAAAGCATGTTGAGCAAAATGTAGATGAATTAAAAGCTGAATACAGTCATTTGAATGTTGACAGGGAGATGGGACTTCGTGGACAGCTTGATCACCCTTGGCCGGAGGCAGGGAGTAATTTGCGGTCTGTTTCAGCTACTGATATTGAAGAGTCTCTTTTGCAATCGAGGAGGGTTGATTATAGAGATGGATTTTCAAAGCATGATAAGTTTAAGGGGGAAGATGGTGGCCAAGTGGATGAGGTTGGAGAAAAGCTTGTTGAGTCTTTGTTGATTGAGGGAATAACTGATGATAAGAAGCAGCATCGTCATGAGAAGGTAAACTTTTTCCCCTAATGTCACTTTTTTTACCTTGAAGTCATCACAATGATTTTTGAAGCTTTGAGAGATTAGAGACTTAGAGATTAAGGTGTAGTTGTGTAGGTCTGGACTTTAGATTGATATTCAACAGGACACAATTAGTTTCGGTACTATATGCTTAATAGACCACTTACTGTGTTTGTAACATTAATTTCCAATGTTTTGCATTGCAAGTTCAAATGATGTCCAAATGAACTCTTTTTAAAATTTGGAGTTGACTTGTGATTTTCATATCAGGAGTCCAGAATAGATAACAGAGGCCAAAGGTTACTTAGCCAGAGAGCTAGAATGGTGAAAAGGCAGATGGCGTGTCGTGGTGACATTCACAGGCTAAATGCACCTTTGCTTGCCATTTATGAGTCACTTATACCGCCTGAGGAGGAAATAATTAAGCAGAAACAGTTGTTCGCATTACTTGAGAAACTAGTTTGCAAAGAATGGCCAAAAGCAGAGTTATTTCTTTATGGATCATGTGCCAACTCTTTTGGGGTTTCCAAAAGTGATATTGATGTTTGTCTTGCATTTAATGAGGACATTAACGACAAATCTGAAATCTTGTTGAAGTTGGCAGATATTTTGCAGTCGGATAATCTTCAGAATGTGCAGGTTGATTATATTGCAAATTCCTTTAAAATTTAATGCAATCAACTATAATTGTGATCTTACCTTGTGTTTTTTCCATTTATATTGGTATTAAAATAGTTGCTGAGATTTTCGGTATGTTCTATTATTGATGACAATTTGCTAATTTGGTTTTCTTTAACTGTTAAGTTTTCTAACTTATTTTATTAATAGCCGCTACTTATGGCTTTGTTTTAGTGAACTTGATTATTTTATTACTTTTCTGTTTTTCTAGGCGGATGATAATATAAGTTTAGGATATTAATCCGAATTTGAACTAGTATATGCACCCTAAGAAGTCTTTAATTTATACCCCTTAAGATTCATTATCTGATGTATATTAGTTTGTGAAGAAATGTTCAGAATTCCCTGTTTATCTTTGTATTATATTTTCATTAACTTCTTCTTTTTGTTGTCCTTTCCTGCTACTATACTTCCATGAAGTTTATACAGAGCTTGTTTTTGGATAAATGCTGAATATTCATTAACCAAAGATAATGGACCCCGTCCTATATAATCATTGAACTATCCCCCAATCAATACAAAGCTAAGAATTCACGTTACTACTCATGTTAATCTTTTTACCTAGAAACCTTGTCCGTAAAGTATCTCTAATATCCTCTATAATATCTTCTTCACTTTTTTTTACCTTTTGAAACAATCTAGCATTTCTTTCTAATTCATACTTCCATGCCATTACCTCTCTGTTTAAGTCTACACGTTTTAAGCACCTCCTTCCAAACTTGCTTTCCTTAACTGCATCCAAAGAAAAAATGGTTCCTGTTTTCATCTGCACAACAACGAAGACACATTGGGAATCTACTTCCATGAAGTGTGTACAGAGCTTTGCTCTTGAAGTGTAGGCTAAAACTTACACCGCAACTAGAGTATAACTTACTGTTTGCCTCCTGTGCAGGCATTGACTCGTGCTAGAGTCCCCATAGTAAAGCTTATGGATCCGGCAACTGGAATTTCCTGTGACATATGCATAAACAATGTTTTGGCTGTAGTAAATACTAAGCTTCTACAGGATTATGCAAAGATAGATGCAAGATTACGGCAGTTGGCGTTTATTGTGAAACATTGGGCCAAGTCTAGAGGAGTGAATGAAACTTATCGAGGAACTTTATCCAGCTATGCGTAAGTTATTTGCAACTATAATTCTATTCCAACAATAATAAATGTAATTCTTGTGCAGCATATTCCAATTGGTGCTAGTGGTTAGGCTGTTTAGCTTCCTTTGGAGTGTACTGTGTAAGCATAGATAAAACTACAAGCTAATGATGGTCAATGTAGCTAGGATTTGTGCATCTAGAAAAGAGTAGGAAACATTTTTTCTTGTTCTCAAGCTTTGTCTTTAATTAGTATTTTCTTTGCAGGTATGTTTTGATGTGCATTCATTTCTTACAGCAACGTAGACCTGCCATTCTTCCGTGCTTGCAGGTGCTTTATCATTTTTAATAGTGTTTTTTTTTTCAATTAGTTGGGTAGTGTTGCAGTCATATTTTACCTGTCTGACTCATGTATGTTTGTTGATTATATTTCCTATTATAAATCTTATGGTTCTTAATTAGCATGTGGTTAGTTTTATGTTGGATCTATTACAAACTTTATTCCTTTGCATGAAACATTTAATGAGAAGCTTTGAATTTTTCTTTTGCCAAATACTGTGACTAAATGTTGTTGGGTTAACATTTGGATTTTGCTTTTGCTAATTCTCTTTCAGGGGATGGAGAAAACGTACAATGTCACTGTGGATAATATCGAGTGTGCTTACTTTGATAAAGTTGAACAACTTAGCAACTTTGGCTCTCCTAACAAGGAAACTGTTGCTCAACTGGTGTGGGGATTCTTTAACTATTGGGCATATGGTCATGATTATGCAAATTCAGTAATATCTGTTCGCACGGGAAGCATTATCAGGTGAGATATAAATTTTCTTGACGATTACTGAATATGCAAGGAAGAAACATGTTTCTAATCTTAGAGTGGCTTTCAATTGTAAAAGATCAAGGACTACTTAAATACATTTGTTTTGCCTTAATCGAGGAATAAATAGACTAGGGGAGGTGGAAGAATACGATACGATAATGCTTTTATTTTTATTTTGGTAGATTCGAATCTCATTTATGGCATGTCTTTGTACAGTAAGCAAGAAAAAGACTGGACAAGAAGAGTTGGCAATGATCGTCATCTAATCTGCATAGAGGATCCGTTCGAGATTTCTCATGACCTTGGCCGCGTGGTCGACAAGTTCAGCATTAGAGTTGTAAGAGAAGAGTTTGAACGTGCTGCGGATATCATGCAGTATGATCCAAATCCTTGTGTGAAACTCTTTGAACCTTTTGTTCATAGCTAGCCAATTTTGAGTTGGGTTTATAGTATGTTTTCAGTCAGGGCTTTCGGCTTCGTTCATGCCCATAAATGTAAAGAATTATCAGGTTTATGGAACTTTTTCTTTTGTTTTAGTTTCTTTTACTTTCTATATAACCAATTTACGTTGCATTATAATTGTTCATAAAGTCAAAAAATACTCTCAATGTTTGTCTGAATAGTCATTTTGGCCCATATTCTTTTTTTTTTGAGTAATTCAACTTTCAACGTTTTATTTTGGATCAAAATGACCCTTTTGCGGATGAAAATTGTTAAAAAACTGTCGGTAAACAATTTAAAATGATTTGACATAATGATAAGTCAGCATAAATAATTATTTTATATTTTATATAATCGTATAAAATTATTTTTTGACTGATGTAACGTTTTTTTAAGTCAACATATTTGTCTATATGATATTGTCATGTCAGCGTGCACTACCTTATAAGTTTGTCACGTCATTTCAAGCTATTTACAGTTAGTTGACTGATAATTTTCATCCGCAGAGGGGTTATTTTGACCCAAAATGAAATGTTGAGAGTTAAATTGCTCCAAAAAAAGAATAGGAGCCAAAGTGAATATTTAGTCAAACGTTGGGGGCATTTTTTGATTTTATGCCTTGGGTAAACTACACGGGGTCAACCAACTAATTTTTTCGTCAAAATTGTTACTAACATTTCGTTTTGTTATCATTTTGGTCACCGGCTGTTAAAAAATTAACGGAGATAATGACGTGTCATGGGATAATATCCTAAAATGTGTACATTCTATTAATTAGGTCATAATTCAAAATAACTCATTAAATATATGGGACAAACCTTAAATTTCTCATTTTTTTCTTCTTCTGCAATAATACTTCTCTTTCTTTCTTTTTTTTTCTCATTTTCTTTCTTCTTCATCTGCAACAATTTCGTTTATTTTATCAAGCGCTTTACCCATCCCATGCTTGTAAATATTCTTAGGGGCTCCATTATGCCTTTGTGTGTGTGCATAATCTATTTCTTTCTTAAACATCACAACTATGCATCTCTGGTTCAATTCCGTTCTAAATTAATTGATTTTGCAGGCTTCATGACAAAAACGATAGAGATATCTATCGAGCATTCAATGCTCATGAATTTATCGTAAAAATTTCTACACCTCCAACACCGCGGACGAGGAATTGGTTCTGTGTGGTTAGTCTTATGTTTTACCTTTTCAATCTTTGTTTGTTCTGCAAACTGCCGTGTTAATGTATAATTTTGTGGGTGATATTGTAACTAGTCCTGTGTTGTTCATGGTTTTGATTAGTTGAATCTGAGGAAGAGAAGTGTTGTTGTAGAGGAAGAAGAAAGGAATTAAAAAATTTGAGGTTTGACCAATGTATTTGATGAGTTATTCTAAATTATGACCTAATTAATAGAACGTATAAGTTTTAGGACTAAAAATATTATTATACCATAACACATCACCATCTCCGTTAATTATTTAATGGCCGATGACCAAAATAATACCGAAATGTTAGTGATGATTTTGATGAAAAAATTAGTTTGGTGGCCAAAACAGGAAAAGATAATAGTTGGATGACCACCCATATAATTTACCCTAATTGTTTTAGGTTTTTTTTTCTCCTTTACCCGATTATAAGTTTATTTTCCATCTGAAAAAAATGTTGATCATATAATTACCGTACCCTTGAATCAAACCGGTGATTAATACTGATAAAAGTTACTGGGTTCAGAGAATAATATTAGAGCATTTCAATGACATTTGCCTTGCTCCAAATACAAGGGTATTTATGTAGCAAATCTTTGATGATAGTTTCTTCGATAAGCAATTTTTATACTTGTGATACCGGCAAATTTTATTTGAAACTAACGCAATAAACTGGATGCATGCTTAATACGTAAACTTCTGCCTCTATATTTATATTTGCAGTGGCAGGATTCGTCTTGTTCTCCCTTCCGGTAGTCCGATAAACAGTTCAGTCTCGACGTCCGACCTCAGACTGCTTTCATCATATGGTACATTGTCTTCCTGCTCGTTTGATCCTTCCCATGGCTTCGTTCCAATCTGTAGGAACAATTGAGAAGACAATGGTAAGTAAGTTGTACCTAAGGACTCAATGAGATAACGTCAAAACGGGGACAAAATATGGTTTTGATCCTTTTACTATACTCAAATTTTGGATTTAGTCCATATACTTTGACATAATCTGGTCTATTTACCTTTTTAATGTCATCATTTTAACAATTGTTTCTAAAACTGAAATAAATAGTAGTATTAACCAAGGGTAATTAGACCATGTACTGACGGTAGAAACATTTTGTTTCTATAAGCGCCCTAATTTTAAGATTTAGAGATTTAGTCCATAGTTTAAGGGTTTAAGTTTATGTGCTTAAGATTTAGGGATTGTGGTTTGAATTTAGAGTTTAAGGTTAGAATTCAGGGGTTATAGGTAAAAACCTAAATCCCTAACATATTACCCTAAAATCTAAACCCTGACCTCTAAAATCTAAATCTTAATCATAAACCCTAAATTTAAACCACAGTCCCTAAAATTTAAACCCTAAACTAGATCCCTAACCATTAAAATTAAGGCACTTATGGAAATAAAATATTTCCACCGTCAATGCATGAGATATTTTGCCATAAACTATTTGGACTAAATAGTGGAATTATAAAAATAAATGAACCTAATTATGTCAAATTTAGACACATGAATTAAATCTTAAATTTGAATATGATAGAGATATCAAAACCACAATTTAACGATCAAAGGGGACCTTGAAGTCTAATCCAAATTCTAAACTCCTTGCCATGCATATTAGTGATGGCAAGGGCTTACCTTTTCACAAAGCTTTTCATTTTCAGCGGTTAGGGCTTTCTCCTGAGTTTAATGACAGTTGTTAGCATTTAGCAAATTAAGCATTCGAGGAAAGGATTCAGAATATTGTTCAAACCGAAAGGTCTTACCTTCTGTCTCAATTCTTCAATCTGTTCCTTGAAAACCTGTGTCTGAAAAGTAGACAGTAAGGATTAATATGCGTTAGATACTGGTGTAATAAAATTTTTCTATGTTTTCTCATGCATTTGGATGATTCTTATGTAGAAAGTTATATCTTCATTTTCATGTGTCAGATACGAGCGTCGAACATGAAAACTTTAAAAAAAAAATCCGAGCTACATAGCTTTTCATAATCAACCTTTCTTGCTCTGATGATGCTCACGCTCTTTTCTAACTGCTGCTCTATCTGTTGTAGTTCTTCAAGTGTGCATGAACCCAAACCCTCTCCAAGTAGTTTCCTGAGGCATTGCAGAATCGAATTTCAAAATCTTTGTCTTGGAATTACTAACCGGTAGTTCTTATTTTTATAGGAAAATGAATCTTAAGCTAGCCCCAATACCGTCTTGAAACTTCAAGATCCTCTATCTTCTTCACCATGGTTGCTGCTTCACTCTTCATCTGCTGCCATTTCAGTCAACATGCATAGTAAGAAACAATGAAACACAAAATACTCAGTATTCGTCGGATCATATTATATCATTAGAAATAAAACTATGTGCATAAAATTTTGATAATGTATTGTAATCCGATTTACTGATAGTGCATGGACTTAAACAGTACAAAATGCATGGCAAAGAAAGGTTAGGGCTTTCTCATTTTTATTACACATAAAACATACAAAAACAAAAGACATCCTAACCTGCAGGTTTGGTTCAATTGGCTTTGTTCGATTATTATCCTTTGTATGCCGCTTGTAACGTTCTATAGTCGCCTGCATGCTAAACAATGACATTCCAATAGCAATACAATCAAAGCATGGAAGCTTATAATCAGAAACCAAACACTCAAAAGGAAGTTAACATGTGTATAGGCATAAATGCAATAAAAAAAAACAGGCCAACAGCTCCAAAAAAACATCATGGTTAATGAATCTTTCCCCCTATTTTATCCGGTTAAGGCAGACATAAATTCATTCTTCATGCTTTTAACCAAACAATCATTAACCGTTCCCACAATGAATTTCAAAAGATTAACATATACGCACATATATATGTTAATAATGACATAAAACATTTCTAACCACAATCATAGCTATGTGAATTCATCTGTATATCTTTAAGCAACAAGGTGAATAAGTTGGCCACTGCACTACTATTACATTATATTGGATGTTCTTTGTCAGGAGAACTATGGGAGATTTATCTTTTTTCTTTAGCAAGTCATACCCCAAATTTTGAATCAAAACAGTAATATATGTAAGAGAAAAAGTTTAACTACATAGTTTGGAATGATTAACTTTTGTTTTCTTATTCTAAGTACTATAGTAAAGCTTATAGTAACAGTAAAATAATACAATAGTACAAACTGGATATATCAAAATATATACCATATAAATTATTAAAATACCAAACTTTATATAAATATATTACCTTAGAAGCTTGAACATAATTATAAAAACACAAACAAGAAGGCACATGAATTATCCCAAGAGTTGGGGGGTCTAGGGATGGGGATGTGACTCCAATGTCATGAACAAATCAAACAAGCAAATCTATTTTTAGAAAAAAGGCTAAATTGTCTCAGGTTTACAAATCTATGGTGCCTTGGAAACTTAAAAAAACATTATTCAACATTCTAAAAAGAGAAAAAAAATGCAATAATCAAACAATCTCTGTCAGATTTCCCAAGGGTTGATATCAGTACATTGATGAAAGGGATAGTAAACTACCCTTCATAAAATAGTAGCAGAAATTGTACCCTTTTCTTCAAAAACCATTACTTTGCACACCAGTTTTCAAGGAAATTAAAGTTTTCTTCTAGGCCAAGGTGCATGTTACTTAGGTTTAGCCCCAATAAGCCTGCAGAATTTTAGTCATTGAACTGTTCTTTGTTGTATTTATTACCCCAAAGATTTACTTTTTAGATTATAGTATTAGGTTATTGGAAACCCCATATGAAGAACAATGTGGACAGAACCTATATCTGTTCTATGAAACACTGAAGGACACTTTAAACAATTTCAAGACACAAAAAATCAGCTTTACACTAAGATATTATAGCTTACTTAACTGGTACATATATATAGTACTAATTGTAGTATTTAACTGTGTGTATGTAAGATAGTTTATGCCAGAATCAAACAACCCTTGGATGCAAATAGTATATACAAAATATAATAAAAAAAGAATATGGAAATTGATAGTAATTAATCAAAACTGGTATATGAACATATATGAGAAGAAATGTTAAATTGATACCTAGAGCTTGCAAATTCAAAGAGCTTGCCCCTGGGAGATAAGATTATGAGGGCAACTTCAGCATCACAAAGAACTGATAGTTCAAAAGCCTTCTTTAGCAACCCATTACGTCGCTTCGAGAATGTTACTTGTCTGCTTGTGGCGTTCTCTATGCGCCTCATTTGAGTCTTTCCCCTCACCATGTTCCCCTACCTTCAAGCACAAAAGGACACGGAGTTATCATGTTACAAAGCAGAAACCAAGAACTACCAAACATGGAATATAACAGACAGACCGACAGAATGAGCAAGACTTTTAAGGTAAAGATGAACCGAAGCTGAGCAAAACCCAGAAACCCTTTTGTTCTTTTGTCTGATTTAAGTGATGTTAGAGGAGAAGGGGCCAAGAAAACTGAGAAATAATAGGGATCTGTAAGAGGAAACTAAAGGGTATTTTGTAGTTTGATTGTTTCAATGAAAACAAGGCACCATACAAGTGTGAAGAACAAAGGAGATTTAGACACCTGAGAACAAGCTTTAGGAAATCAAACAAACACTTAAATTATGTATTTTCTGTGATCTGAGCCCCTGAAAACAAAGGTTCAAACAAGAACTAAACATGGAAAAGAGATCATCAAACCTAGCCTAACTTACCCCTCCAGAAAAAAAAAAAACAGGAAATGAAGAGAATCTGAAGGTGGTGAAGAATAGAACACCCAAGATTAGAAATTTTTATTGTGATTGATTTGCTTGGGCTGTCCTTTTATTATTAGTCACCACTACAGGTGAAGAAGAAAACACCAAAAAAAAAAAAAAAACTCTAAACCCCACAAACATCATCCTTTCCTTTTTTACCTATCCATTCTTTACCTTTCTCTTTGTTGCTTCAAACCCACCCACCCACCCACCAATTTAAAGGAACAACAAAATTCTCCATTTTCAACCCAGGTGTAAAGCAAAAAGCATATATTTGTATATAAGATAAGGGATTTTTTATTTGAAACCTCATCTTCTTGCTTCTTATGGTAAACTCATAATAGATGGAAAAGGCAAAAAAATACTTTACTAAAAACAATACCTAGTGGTGGTTCAAAGAGAAACCAACTTGGTGGAAAAACTTTAACGAAATTTATAAACAAAAAAAATGTTTTTTTTAATATTTTGGACAGCAAATTATCTTCTTAAAAATATAGTTTTTTATTTAACTGTTTGTGTTAAAAGAAAAATAAATAAAGCAACCAGTTTTATTTCAAGTGAAAAAATGGTAAGTGGGAGAGTGGGACAATGCTAGAAACACGACAAGATGGTCCGTACAATTCGGTACACGCCCGGCCAATCAGGTTTCGAAAGCTCACGAAGAGATAGATAACCATTTTTGTTGTGTGTCAAAAACCTAAAAGGAAAAAAAAATAGAGAGATTGGGCTTTGGATTTGGTACTCAGTTTTTTTTTTAAACAACTTTTTAATTTCTAAATTATTGTCACTTGTTTTTTTTATTAAAGTGCTGATCATGGATTTATTAAACTTGGAAAAAGAAACAAATAAACCAAGTACACCGGCAACACACCATACCGGTTAAAAAGCAAAGATAAAGCCAATCCAAAAGAAAAGTCTAGAAAAAACATAAAAACCATGAGCTTCTATGGAAGCTGAAATGATCAGCAACACCATCTGAGACCAAAACTCTGAGGGAAGAGTCAAGATAGGGACAGAGACGAGCAGACGGTGATAAAACAACAAATCGGAGCAAAAATATGGAAATCTCTGAAAGAACAGTCCAATAGACAAATCAAGGAGGATCGACCCACCACCGATTACGGTTCACAGCCTCCATAACCACCACTTGAGCTTCTTCAATTCATACCATACGGCGGGGAAAATCTCAGCCATCTTTAGTGATACGATCATGAGAGGGTCAAAATAATTATCTTGAAAAAGAAGTTAAAACTGTTTTGCAAGTCAGAAACGTCAATCAACTTGCGACGCATTTTTAGATGGGATCCAGGCATTTATGGGTTGATATGTCTTCTTAAAACTTGTTCGGCTGTCAATTAGCTTTCCAACGTATCTTGAAACGCCTCAATCAGACATATGAAACTCAAGATACGTCTATTTTAGCGAAGACAGCGCATGCAGAAATTCCTATACGAGATTTTTGGATAATTAAGAATTTTCAAGATTTTATTTGATTATTTGTAATTTAAATCAATATAGGATTCTGCAATATCTATTAGTATCAGATTTATTTAATTAAGATTTTATTTTAAAAATTTATTTATTATTAGAAGTTATTTATCTAATTAAGAGATTAGATTTCAACATTTATTTATTGTATTTAATTCCTTAAGTTTTGTAGGATTAGAACTTTTCCAAGACCTATATAAAGGAGGCTTCACCCACATTGTAATTCAGAATTCCTTGGATTAAAAGAAAGTTATCTTTGAATTTATACTTGTAAGAAGTTTATCTTGTTTTTTTAGAAGCAAATCAATCTTCAAGTTCTTGTGATTTGTTGTTGAGGATCTTCACACTCATGCTTGTCCATACAATCGCGTTTGGAAGGGTGGGTTAGAACCGCTTGAGGTTGTTTGCTTAGATAATTGCGTCTAAAAGGGTTCCGAGAACAACTATCAATTCATCACGCCAACTCCACATATTCAAGCTTCCTCCATTGACTCCACCATCATAAGCAAATCTTTTTTCAGATTTGTTCTTTATTTTGGTTTGTTTTTTCTCTTTATTTAGATTTGCGCTACTCTATCATTTGACATCAGAGCTGAGACGATTCTTGGAGGATGTTTCGCATAGACAAACCGCGTATAAAATAATATGACATTTCGGGTTTTACTTCTCGAGAAAAGCCTCCCTTAACTAAACCAAACTTCAAAAATACCTTATTTCCATGGAAAGTATGATCCTGATGGTTATTGTGATTGAGAATATTGCGTTGATCGCCTGTTTGATTTCTTCGAATATCCCGAAGAAGATCAAGTTCCATTAGCGGCCCTAAATTTCACGGATTACGCCTCACTTTGGAGAGGCCGAGATAAGATCTTGGGCAGAACTCAAGAAATTCATGAGAGAGCGATTCGTTCTCATCCATTATCAACAACAAGAATCCTCTTTTATTGTAGTCGAATCATCACTGGTATAGCAGATTAATGAGCCACCATCGGTGTGTCATGTAGAAAAAGAGGTGAACACCACACCAGAGAGAATGATAGTCCCACAAATCGAACCATCCGTTCTCACCATGACTCTACAAGATATTCCTTGCGAGGACGAAGGAGAACAAGATGATGCACGATCAGAAAATAAAGTACTTGTGTGTTACGAAAGTAAGTGTGATTTCAACATTCATTTAATTATTTTTCTATCATTATGTTAGAAACACTTCCATCTCTACAGAAATTGTATTTTGATGATATTTTTTATGAGAGAAATTGGGTACGCGAGTCATTTTATTTAAAAAAGACCGAGAATCAAGAGGCCGAGAGCAATAAAAGTCCAATTAATAGCCCAATTAAGGTGAGTGAAAAGAAACAAGATGCAAAAGTCGATCCATGTCCAAAAGAAAATGACGAGAAAAATATAAAGAGAGATTTTTTTCAACCTAACCATAACATCCTTGTTTCGAGTGGTTTTGAGTTATTTTTCCAGGACTTTGTTGAGCCATTGCGAGGTGCTCAATTAGATCACTCCACTTATGACAGATTCATTTGTGCTTCCCGTTAGTTCATGTCCTTCTTTTTCCGGCTTGAATTTGAGGACAAATTTCTTTCAGAAGGAGGGGATGATACGTGTTTGGCAAGGCATATGCGAACCCCCAAACCCCCTGCGAACGCTCGACAACTTGCGGACTTGCGAAGACACTTTTAATGGAATCTCAATTCGAGGATGAATCATTTTGAAGAGTGGAGGAATGATACAATCATGAGAGAGGTCAAAATAACAACTTTTATGTACATGGGCTAGGAGACAATTAGGCCACGTTAAAATGTGTCAACCTTGTTTAGCCAAAATGGCAATGTTAAATTTGTCTAGATTGCGAAAACCCAAACCACCAGAGGTCTTTGTGGAACAAAGATCTTCCCAACGAGATCAATGGATCCCCTTCTTCGTGCCACTGTTTCTCCACCAGAACTTGTTAAGAATGGCTTCAATTTCTCGAAAGAGGAATTTAGGAAAGAAAAAGCACTGCATAACATACATAGGGATAGCTTGCAGTACTTATTTAATAAATACTTTCTTTCCCCATCGAAAGAAATCGTGTAATCCAGCTATCTAATTTCTTGTTGGTTTTGTCACGTAAGGCTGCAAAAGCCTGTCTCTTATTTCAGCCCACCATTATTAGGAGTTTAAGGTATTTTTCTGGGTTCAAAGAGATGCGAACTCTAAAAGAATTAGCCATTGTAGTTCAGTCCGTAGCATTAATATTTTTGCTAAAATAGATTAGGGATTTGTCAAAGTTTATCCTTTGACCTGAAGTATTCTCGTAAATAATGAGCAAATCTTTCATGGCTAATGCACAATCATTAAATGTATTCCCAAATAAAATACAATCATCGGCGAACATCAAATGTGTAAGTGACACCCCACTTCGTTCAACTTTTACACCCTATATATTCCCACTAGAATGAGCTGAGTGGAGCAGTGATGAGAGACTTTCAGCACAAAAGAAAAACAAATACGAGCTTAATGGATCGCCTTGTCGAAGACCCATTGAAGGCTGAAAAAGTGTGTCGGGCTTCTCATTGAAAATTATCGAATAAGAGACTGAGTTCACGCAATCCATTATCAAAGAAACCCACTGAGCAGAGAAACCCATATCAATCATAATCTCCTGAATAAAAGGTCATTCAACCATGTTATAAGCCTTACTCATGTCTAACTTAAGGGCAAACGACCCTTTACGACTAGCTTTTCATAACTTTAAATAGTGCAATACTTCGTAAGCAATAAGGATGTTGTCGGTAATATGTCGACCTAAAACAAATGCACCTTGTGTTTTATCAATGCAAACATCCAAAAACTTGCATAGTCGATTCACAATTGCTTTGGCTATAATCTTGCAGAGAACATTACATAAATTTATTGGTCTAAAATGGCCAAGTAAAGTTGGAGAGTGAACCTTCGGAATAAGGACAATATTAGCCTTATTAATAGGCTGCAAATCTGTTATGTTGTTAAAGAAATCCAGACAGAAAGAGGATACCTCAGCCCTAACTATATGCCAGTATTTTTTATAGAATAAAGCCGGAAAACCATCATCACCAGAAGCTTTTAAAGGCACCATTTCATGGATCGACTCATATATTTCCAAGGTTACAAAAAGATGTAGTAAGCTTCTATTCATATTATCCGATATTTTTGGCACGATATTCTGTAAAACTTGTTCTAAACCATGCACCTCAGAAATTTCGTATGACATTCTCACAATCCGGCTCCAAGGACCAGTTGGCATCGAATCTAAAAGGAAATGGTGCATTCCTTGCTGGCGTCAGCTTTGTAGAAGTTACAAGAACTGGGTAGTGATCTGATATGGTGTGAAGGAGGTTTCAAACAAAAAAAATTTGGGAAAAGAACCCACCAACCAGGATTATCAATAGCACGGTCTAATCGTTGCCTGACATTATTACCGGCCAACCTACCTGTATCTCATGTGTACCAACGACCAGTATAACCCATATCTGAGAGATCACTATCACAGAGAGAAGAGCGAAACGCTTTCATTGCCCTTTCGAATTTAACCAAACCCCTCATTTTTCACTAGCAAGCAATATTTCGTTGAAGTCTCCTACCACTAACCAAGGAATAGGACTAATGGCAGCAAGGGAACGGAGGAGATCTCAAGATTGAGGCAACTTTCAACGGGGTTGCCATAGAACCCGGTTAACCTCCACACTCTATTAGGCTTAACTTCAGTAATAATCATATCAATATGCCAGATGAAGCAGCTTTGAAGAGAAACAGAAGCATCTAGAGACCGAGCTAAAGACAGACCACCCCTAGAACCCTTAGCACTGACATCAATACCGTTAGTAAAGCCACACCTCCAACAAACTCTCGCCATTCTACTATCGGACAACTTAGTTTCCATAAGAAACATAACATGGGGATTAACTTCTCTCAGCTTACTTCTGAGATGTCTAATGGCCTGCAGCTTCCTTAAACTACAGACGTTCCAGCTCAGGATTTTTATTATTTACAGCTGGCTTGCATTATTAGAGCCTGCCGATAAGTTAGAGGATACACCATTTGTCGCGACCATTATTTTTGAAAAATCGGGAATGTGTGAAAAATAGACTAACGATCGATCTTTTATAAAATTAGGGTTTTTAGCCATTTTAAATTTAATCTTGAAAATTTAGTGTTTTTCGTATTAAATCGAATTTTTCTTTATTTATCTTTAAAAACACTTTGGAGTCGCCACCGATCACTTCGAGGTAGACCGGACACCAAAACACAAACCAGAGATTCTGTCTTTAAAAATTGGGTTCGGGAGTTGGTTATGTGTAGAGAAGGATTAACACCATACAAACGTCCGTTATCGGTACCTTTAATTTTACGTGGCATTTTGACATTTCGAATAATTATTTGAATTTAATTTATCCATAATTATTAATTGAATTTAAATTCCGAATGCAAATATCCTTTTATAAGGAAATTCATTTTGTTTGAATACGAGATTAAAAGCACCATGTTAGGTGGCACCCCCATTCGTATTTTAAAAATGAATTTTCAACATAAAAGATTTTTAATGAATGATATTTTATTGTCTTGTCAATTTTAAGTTCTACTCCTAAAAAGGCTATATTTAATTAATTTTTTAAATCTATAAATATTAATTAATTTAAGGGATTTTATGAGAAAATGCCATTTTTATGAACACATTCCATATATTTAAAGCCTTTAAATTAATCATATTCCTAATTAAATAATTCTTCTAATTAATTACAATTCTAATCCTAATTAAGGCTCTAACAAATTATTTAATCAATTTTAAGTGGAAATGTATATCAAATTTACACCTTTATGACCAAGGCTGAGATAACACCCCATTGTAAACAATGGAACACCATCCAGATTTGAACCTCAAAGATTCTATTCGATATACATCAATTAACTACAATGTATTTTTAATTATTTAATTTTGCTAAAATAACTAAATTAATATTCAATTATATGTGATTTATATATTAAATATATTCATTAAAATTCATGTTGAGATAACACCCCATTGTAAACAATGGAACACCATCCAAATTAGGATTTTAAAGTTTATATTTAATATATATTTAATTACTACAATTATCTTACCTAATTCAATTATTGAATCCTAATTAGAGAAACCTAGGACTAAAGGCTCTAATAATTATTAAATCTAGGTGTATTTAGTTATCTAACAAGTATATTATATGCTTGATTTTAAGATATGCAATCATACATATAAATTAATCACATTTAATAAAAGAATTAAATAATTAATTAAAATAAAACAAATTGAACATTAAAACTAATTTTTATTAACATGGACCAAATTGTAACAAAAACAAAATCAAATGCCCAAATTATAAGACCTAAGATCACCCAATTACAAGAATTCAAACCTAAGGGGAACAATTATGGGATTCGGGGGACTAAATTGAGAGGATTACAAAGTTTGGGGCTCGAATTAGAGGAAAAGGTGACTAAATTGAAAAAGTAAAATTATGGGAAAAAAACCAAATAGTATCCGTATTCAATGACGCGGATCTGACCTGACCCGCATAAAAACGCGCGAGTCACTATTAACCCGGTACCTAAAAAGGCGTTGTGCCGTGCGGGCTATATAAAGCCCAAATTATCTGAAAAATCTTCCCCTTCCTTTCATTTCCTGAATTTGCACTCTCTCTCTAGCCTGAATTCACTTTGAAACCCTTTCACTCTCTCTCCTTATAACACCAAGTTTCCTAGAAATTCCTTCTACTTTGGATCGAAATCATAGGTTTTGGGATGAACTTCATCCGAGTTCATCCAAAACCGAATAAAACCTAATTATTCCGGCCAAGCTCCGCCCTTCTAACCACCCTTCAATCCCCGTCCGCCGTACTCCGGCGACCTTTCGGTGTTCGCCGATCACCACACCACTATTCCAACCACCATTTTCCTCCGGCCGACCACCATGAGGCGATTTCTGGCCGCCGGCCGGAACTCTAAAAATCCAAAAAAATCATTTTCTCTATTTTTTCCATCTTTAACCCTAAATCTAGCCCTAAACTCAATAGAGTTTCCATTTCTTTCCCGAATCCTAGAATACCCGAGCCCAAATCTACCATTTTCAACTCCGACAGCCCCTAAACAACTCCGGCCAAACTAACTTCTAATCTCATTTTTATTTATTGTTTTTGCCACTGTTTTTTTTGTTAAACTAACATATTTATTGTTTTTTTGCAGATAATCGAAAGAGGTGAAGAGATTTACCTTCCCGATGGTGAAATCAGTATTCTGGTCTTATGTTCCGATGACCGTTCGTGTTCCCGGCGTCCGTCCACATCTCCAGTGGCTCAGTTCCGGCGGCTTCTCATCTTCTCTAATAACGGTTCAGCTCCCGATGTAAGCTTTCTCTCCATCTCCTTATTTACTACTACTACTATTATTATTATTATTTAATAGCTTTAATTAATGATTAATGATTACTCCATTGACATTTCTCCCTCCTATTTATATAGGGTCTGATCGCTGACGTCACAAGACCAGATGAGCGGGGAAAAAAACCATAATTCGTGGGCTTGGGTTTTGGCCAATCCGAGGCTTCCAAGTGTCCTTTTTGGGTTAAAATCTGGGCGAGAAAATGGATATCAGTTTGGGTTTGTGTTTGTTGGATATTAGAATAGGGAAATTGAATGTAGATTGGGCCTTGTGAATTTATATTTGGGCTTTGGGATTTTATGAATGTGATTGGACATTTAAAAGGACTTTTGGACTGTTATTCAGGATATTAGATTTATTAGGTTTATTTATATTTATTTACTTATGTATTATTTATATTTATTTATTTAATAAGCCCGGTCAAAATTCGGGTATGACATCTGCCTCTCTTTGCTCATTCTGTGGAACAGGGATAGAGAAAAAACTGAAAATACACGAATTTTGTCCAGACTTCTTGGTCATCCTCTGAAAGGCAGGTCTCTCATTACGAACAATGCTGAAGTTTGAAGCTATTCTTCTCATTACGAAATTCTTCAATCTTCTGCCAAAATATGGAATCTAAAGTTGTTATTCTTATTACGAAATTCTTCATCTTCCGAGGTTTGAAGCTGTTCTTCTTATTATGAAATTCTTCATCCCCCAGTCAAAATATGGAATCTGAATCTATTTTTCTTATTATGAAATTCTTCATCTTTCGAGGTTTGAAGTTGTTCTTTTTATTATGAAATTCTCCATTCCCCTGTCAAAATGTGAAATCTGAAGCTGTTTTTCTTATTATGAAATTCTTCATCTTTCGAGGTTTGAAGCTGTTCTTCTTATTATGAAATTCTTCAAATATTGGTTTGCCTCTCTATAAAGGCGTCGAATAAGCAAGCTCTTCTTATTATGAACCTCATCATTCTTCAAAAGGGCGAACTCTTCTTATTATGAGTTTTTCATTATTTGCTGGTGAGTTCTTATTATGAACTCTAAATTATTTGCTGTTTGAGCTTTTCTTACTGAGCACTCTGGATTCTTTACTAGAAGTGTTGACTTTTCTCTTCTCTGGGGAACAATTGATCCTGCAAAAAGAAACATCGTCAATTAATTCAAATTCAATCTGAAATACCATGAAAGATTTTCAATTTCTCGCTTAAAGCGCCGAGTCCTTTGATGTCATTGCTTATTCTACCTAAGATATCTTGATATTTCTATCTGAAGCTCATATGGAATCTCATATCATGTTTCTCTTTCTCTGTTGGTCAACCTCCTTCTATGCCTGCAAAAGTCAAATTTATCATTAATCTTTCAACATTAACTGTAAAAATGTACAATTTGGGTATATCATTAAAATTTCAAATGCTTCAACAAGAGACGCTGAAACTATAAATCTTCTCGTTTGAACCTGAAGTTGGTCTATCTTGCTTTTTGATATGGCAACTTGAATCATTTATGTTGTTTCTCTTTTCTTCTTCTTTTTCTTCTTTTTTTCCTATTTTTTTCTCATCTCTTTCTTTTTCTCATTTTTTCCTTTTCCTTTCTTTCTTTTCCCTTTTTTTCTTTTTCTTTTTATTCTTTCTTTTTTTCTCATTTTTTTTGTTTTTTGTTGTTTTTTCTTTTCTCTTTTTCTTTTTCCTTTTTCTCCTTTTGTTTTTCTTTTTGTTTCTTTTGTTTTAGTTCTTTTTTCTCTTTTTCTTTTTTTACTTCTTTCTTGAACGGACAACCCAAAAGCTTGATGTCTTCCACTAACATGCCCCACCATCTTATTTTGACAACCCTCAAAAAGTTCTCATCATTTCCGGAGGTATCAATTCAAAGGTCTTAACATCTTGCCTCCAAAACTTGTTGATGACCCAAAGAATTTAGGATCGTAGAGCTTTTGTTGAAATCTATTTTTCACATCTTGCTGAATATGGTTGTACAAACAGCATGTCATATTGAATTCTGCTTCTGTGAATGACATTATTTGTCAAAATCTATCTTTGTTTGAATCTATCTCTGCAAACGGAGCCTCTTGTTGAAATATGTATTTTTTCAAATGAAATATCTGTTGAAATCCATCTTTGTAAGCCAAGGACTTGTTGGAACTCATCTCTGCAAATGGAGTTTTTCGTTGAAATCTGCCAAAAATGTTTTGCTAAAATCCACTTCTGTAGCGGAATATTGCTAAAATTCATTTTTTGCAAATGAAGCCTCTTGTTAAAATCCGCCCATGTAAGCGGGATATTTATGGAAATATGCCTATACAAATGAAGCCTCTTATTAGCATCTGCCTCCACAAACAGAATGTCTTGCAAAAATCCACTTTTGTAAGCAGGATATTTGTTGAAATTCATCTTTGCAAATGGAATATCTTGAGATCTATCTCTTTACCAGCGAAGTATTTTAGAGAGACCCACTTCTATAAATGGAATATTCTGAAATCTGTCTCTGCAAATAGCATATTTTATAAAGATCCGCTTCTACAAACAAAATATTTTAAGGAAATCTGCATTTCTGAACATAATGTCTTGAGATCTGCCTCTGCCAATGAAACATCTTAGGATCTGTCCTTGCCAGTGGAACATCTTGATATCCACCTCTGCAAACGAGATATCTTACAATATTTTAGGGAAATCCGCCTTTGTAAGCAGAATGTCTTAAAATTCGCTTTTGTCAACGATATATCTTGAAAATATGCCTCTGTAAACAGAATATTTTAGAGAAGTCCGTCTTTGTAAATGAAACATTTTAGGGAAATCCGCCATTGTAAACAGAATGTCTTGAGATCCGTTTTCGTCAACGAGATATCTTGAAAAATATACCTTTGTAAACGGAATATCTAGACATCTGCATCTCTGTAAGCAGAATATCTTAGAGAAATCCTCATCTGTAAATAGAATACCTTGAGATCCGCCTCTTTCAAGGGAATACTTTAGAGAGACCCACCTCTATAAACAGAATATCTTGATATCTACATATGCTCGCTCGTTGTCGAATTTTCTCTTTCGAGATTTCTGTTCATTTCTCGCTGAATCTTTCTCTTCAAGATCCTTATTCACTCTTGACTGAATCTCTTCTATGAGATTTCTGCCCGTTCTTGCTTAGATCTATCTTTCCAAGATCTTTTTTTTTCTTAGCTGGATCTTTTCTGAAATTTCGCTCATTCTTGCTTAGATATTTTCTTTCAAAACTCAAAGCTATAAATTGATATTCGCCTTTCCCTGATTGAATCTGTAAATTCCTGCCAAAGTATGCAAAATGCTTTGAATGTATGAATTAGTATGCTCCCTCTTATGGATGCCTAACTATATGTGCATGAATGTTGTCAATTGATGACCATTTGGGCAAACTTTCATCTGCTGGAGAGCTCCAAATTTCTTCGCTTCGTCTTTCATTGAAACTTCTTCTACTAACAGCGTAACCCATCTCACACTCAGGTTCAATCTTCAGGATATCTGCATCTTTTCTCTAAAGCGCCTTTTCAGGTTTTCACTTTAGATTTTTCTTTTTCTTCTTTTCTTTTTTCTCTTAAGGTACCATTTCGGGTTTTCACCTCGATTTTATTTTTCTTTTCTCTTTCTTTCTTTTTTTGTTTCTGCAACAATGTTCTTTCTTTCATTCTGATGGAACTTTCTTTGCCTTCATGGATCAAGCACATAGAACTCTTTTTGCTGCATCTTACCATGTATTTCTCACAATTTAAATGTTGGGGATCATTCTTTTATCAGAAAGCCGCTCTTACTACATCTTTATTCAGCTTCTTTGGCAAAATTCCTTCTCATAACTCTGAAAGCGATCATGATTCATTATTATTCTAGCTTGCAAACTTTATTTACCAGCATATGATGTTCTGTAAGGTCTTTTTTTTTGCAGCATTGCTCCACTCTGGCTTGTGTTCAATTATCATCTTCGCTCACATTCACCTTGTTTTCTTGCTTTTGAATAGCAAAAGCCTTCAATGGATTGATCTGACCGCAACTTTAATCTCAAAGAATAGCTCTTGCTCTATCTTTTATGTCATTACTTACAGCTTTTGTTTGGATATTTCTGGCACTCAGAACCATGTCTTTTCCTTGTCATGTTTTCTATCATTAAACAAGTATCGAGGCCACCTCATGTTCTATCTGCACTTAAAGGATTAGTACATCATAATAATACCCATGAAATCCTTTGCTTTTCTTGTATCTAATCAATTTATCTGCAAGATGCTTGTTGAAAAGATAAGTTAAAGGCTCATAATATTATTTTACTTGATTTGAGAAATAAGATTAATTCGATAAGTCATGGCAAACAACAAAAAATCAAGATTAGGCCCTCTAAATACCAAATGCAATAGAGCCTTTGAACCAAACTGCAAAGATCAACTCTAATGTGCCCTCTTCCAAATTATTAGACTTCTGAGAGAAACATTTCCCGTATACCTAATTTTATCCCATTTGAGGTGACACTCTTTACCTTACTAACTCACCATGCCCAATTATTCCCTCTTTTCTGATCTCGATCAAGCATTAGAAGTCTGGAAGTCCTTGAAGAAAGGTTAACCCCGATAAGCGGGATGTATTCTGAAGACGGACTCAACTTGCTCTAATACCCATATATGGTCAAAATGGTCTTTTGAGGCTTGTAATGTAGGCTATGGTTCACGGCTGCCAAAGAAAGGATATATAGGCTCAAATAAATACTTAAGGGTAATGAAACCAATGACCATTTCTTCCAAGTGAAATATCATTTTTGCACTCCTTAACCTGAATATGCTCGGATGAAATGCTCTTTTCTTTTTTTCTTTTTTTTTTCTCTTTTTGTGGATCACTCTAGACTGCCTATTTCTGAGTTTTCACCCTAGAGTTCATTTCCTTTCTTTGAAATCAATCTTCTACTGCTCCTTTGGATAGAGATTTGCTTGGATGGAAAATCTCACATATATGTATTGCTTTACTTTTGCACCTTTTATCTTGAGTGCTTTCTTTGCTTCAACTTGATTCGGTTGACTTTTTTGAACATAAACTTCTATTATTTTCTTTCTTTTTCTTCTGTTTCTTTTTTTACTGAATTCAGAGCGTTCTTTTTCATTAATCCCGCCTTTCTGACTTTTGTGCTTGATATGTTCACTTTTGTTTCTTTTTCCCCTGACTCACAAGGCATTACTATCATAGGATGATCAAAGCCGAACACTTTCACTTGCAAACGAACTTTCATCCTCTTTGCCCCCAGTGTAGGGGTGATCCTCAATTTGGGTTGAATCAAAAGAAAATCCACAGGCTCAAAGGGGACAACAAATGATATTTTTCTTATTTTCTTTCTTTGTGAAGGGAGATGAAAGAATGCCAAATGTCCTCCCATACTTGGATATCTTCGAAGAAAAGCCGTCTTCAGGTGGATGATGTTTTGGGTTATCACTTCATTCAAAGACTTTAGCCAATAATGTTTGAGAGGTAATTCACTCAAATTTTATATTTGGGATTTTCCCGTGATTCATGAACACCCATTAATGTTTTCCCATTGGCCTTAATAAACTAGAAGAGATAATCACATTTCTGAAGTTGATCTCTGAGTTTGATTCAAGGTCACTCTTACGATTAATATCTCGGGACATAAGAAAAATGTTAGTGAAGATATATACATATATGTATGGGAGAACAAAAACTAACCCATAACAAAGAATGAATGAAATATCAAAAATGCAAAATGTTTGCCATTTGAGAAATATATAAGAAATAAGCATCATAGCAAATAAACTGAAATAGCCTCCCTTACAAAGGACCCCCAATGTTCGCAGGCAAAAACGATTGGGATGATTCAGGGTATTACTCTGCAACGGTCCTAAAATTATAGACAAATCTCCCGTGGTTCACTATTGACCATTAATCAAGGAAGACTTGAGTTCACTTTGGTCACACTGCTTCTACCGTCAATTCTTTATTTTCATTCACCATTACAAAGACATGTCGATTCTTGTTCATGTTATGATGCTCTCATTCTTCTTGAACATATTTTTTATTCTCTAGTTATCAAATTCCTCAATGTCGCTCCACTAGTCTCTCTCCATATTAAGTTTGCCTCGCTTTTATTATTTAGGGCGATCAAATGCTTCAAGTCCCTGAACTTTTATCAAGTTCATTTTTAATTTTATAAAACCACAAAAAATCCATGGCAAAATTTGCTAAGTCCATGAACTGGCTGATATATGTATTTCATCATCACCACATCCTCTGATAAGCAATTTTCCTGAATAAAGAAATACCAACTGAATATAATTGCCCCATACTCAGCCATATCCTTTCCATGAATGGTCGAACATTTGCAAACATGGCCTTACATTTTGAAATAATCTATGAAGCAATATAAGAGAATCTTTGGGCTGGAAATAATAAAGTTGACTTCATATATTGCTTCAGAGATAATCCTTGCAAACTATACCCCCTTGATACATAGATATGGACAAGACAATTTTCAAAACTCCAGACAATCTTGGAAGCATTCATTTTGGATCTCTGTCTAACCAACTTCTTGATGTCCTCCATTAAGGACCTACATTTCTTGGTAGCTCATCTTGGTGCCTCATGTGAAATTTGCAAATATTATCAGGATCATAACTATGGGCAGATGGGTTTGCACTTCTTCACCGGCCTAAGGGGTAATATACTAAACTTTGATAAATTTGAAATGGGCACCTCAAAATTTGCATTTATTCGAGAAACCTTCCATGATAGACCTGGTGAGTCAGTTGACTCTTTCCTCTTACAACCTCAGGGAATTTGATCATTGCATACGTTCATTTCTTTCTCTCTCCTCACTTGACATTTTCAGCACTTATTTTCTGAGCAGTCCAACTGCATTTTTTCCAATCAGGGGACTACTGTTTAAATTAGATATCTTAATAACTATTCTTCAGTGTCAACTTCCAAGATCGTCCACTTTAGAAAGTTTTGAATTTGCAGTTTGAAAATGTAGCAATCTTCAATGTCTCAATCATGGCTCATAATAATCTTGATACTGTAACAGCTTAATTAATGTGGCTCTGATAATTTCTCATGATACTGCGAAGCTTTGGGCAATTTGAAATGTATCTCACAATATCAACATGAATGAGATCTAGTTTGAATTTTTGACTTCCACTGATAGAAGCATCTTGAGCATCTGATCTTGGAGCATCCTTTGGTACAACAAATATTGCAGGAAAAAATGCCAAAATATTACTCTGAATCTAGCAAACCCCTGACTGCAACAAGTTATTCACAAAAGTTTGTTATAGCTTCCATCCTTTCCTTTTTGTCTTAACAGCTTTAGCAAATGGTAGTCTCTGATTGAACCGAACTCTTTACCTTTGGAACATAAATACTCAACCCTGATTAGACCAAAAACTTCAATGGCCATTATCTGCTAGTGATTTCTTATAGAGTATACTTGACATTGGATAGGAATAATTATCTCTTTTCTGACTGAACTCTTTGGCTTCTTCGTATCGTATCTGTATTCTGCTCTTTTTGCAATCAATTCCCTTGTGAGCAAACTTCAATCTTCAGCTGACCTTAGCATTTATCCCTTTAGAGAAAGACCATTATGTTGCCCCTTGTCTCTGTTAAGATCATTATCCTCTGGCTGCTGTTGAACCATCGACCGTCAATACTTTCGGCTAGACTCCAGGATTTGAATTCATTCAATTTCTATGGTTGTCCACTGAGCTTCCTTGATTTTAACATTTTCAACATCCACCAGTGCATCTAAGTCAAGCATTCCACTGTTCTTTTCATGATCCAAACTCGGGTCTTCTAGATTCTGTGCAAATGCCCTCGGCTATATTGGTTTGAACTTTCTCTTCTTTTTATTTGGCTTTTATTTCCATCTCTCTCTTTTCTTTCTTTTCTCTCTTTTTTGACTTCTTTTTACTTTTTTGCATGAAAAGTCCTTTTAGACTGAACCCTTATGTGAGATGAATTTCTATCTTGATCACTCTTGTTGATGATTCGTCTGGCATATTTTCTTCTTCAACTAATCTGACTCCAAGCAACGTGGTAGCTCATATTCCCATCTGGTTCCTAAACTGGTCGGCCTTTTCCTTCATTCGATCCAAGTGGTCCTCATCAACCTTTGTAACTGTTCAAACTTAATAAATATGTTGCCCATGCTTTTTGAACAGAAATTTTAACTAATGCAATGTTATTTTTTAAACAAGATACAATATTTTAATCAAAATGCAATACTTTAAACAAAAGTGCAATATTTTTATTTTACATAATATTTTAAATGTTGTAATGCATGAATGCACGAGGTATCAGTTTCAAGAACTAGTCATTAGAACAACACCCATCTCACTGAAAGGTCGAATACAGAGCAAAGGTAATATGTTCACTAGCTCCAGCTCCTTTGGTTGATCACTTTGTTTAGCCTCTGAATCATCACATGTACTAGCTTGGTGTTGTTATCAGAACGTTGTTGCAGGTTCATGACTTCATCGAACAAAATCTGCACATGCCAGACGACTTCCTGCACTCAGCTCTTAAAGTTAATCATTTCACCACTTTGTTTCTGGATAACCAAGATTATTGTCTCGACTTGATTTTCAGTATTTTGTTCTTGCATTGTGGTACCTCTTCGAAACTTACGAGCCGATCTTTCAATTGTTGTATTGCGCTTCCTGATTCTGACACTTTTCTCAGCTCATCATTTTTATCAGCATTTCCCCTAATTATGGTAACTCTCAGTAAATTCCATCACTTGTGAAACTTGGATATCGCCTCTGAGTTCAAAGCTTTCTCTTTCTTCCTTAGATTCTTCCCTATCAACAACCGCCCTTTGAATGCACCTTCATTTTATCCGTTATTTATTCCTTTTTTTGTTATCACTATTTTTTCCAGATATTGTGTCTTGTTTATCTCTATAACTGCCACTGACCCTATCTTGAACTCTGGACCGTCGTTGAGCCTTGTATAAACCGTCTTATTTTCTTTAACCCCTAAAAAGCCTCGTATTTCTCTAATACCGGTGTCACATGTATGTTTTTGAAGTACAGATAATTATACCGGGCTTCATAAACAAGTTACGGCCCTAAACAACTATTGATCCATTTGATTGTCTGACAACAACACTATAATTCAAAAAATTCATTGAAAATGACTCTTCGTATTCTCATCTTTTGATTCTCAAATTAAACTTAGTTCTAGCGGAATTTCATTATGTTCAAAAATTTCTGATACAACATTGTAATACTATAACCTATAAATTTTTCTGAAAATGACTCTTCATATTCCCCATCCTATGGTTCTCAAATTAAACTTGGCTTTGACAGAACTTCATCTTGCTAAAAAAATTTCGGTACAACCTTGCATTGATGGCACCTGATCTCCATGGATACTATCTTCGTTCTTGTATTGGGTCTTACCGAATCAAGTCCACAGTGACATATTGACCCCCACTTGTCGATCAGACCATTCAGCTATTATGGCCATTGCCTACTCGACTAATCCTTGAACCGATACCTCATGAATGCAATGTAACACAGAAAAATAAAACAAAACACAAAAAACTGTGTTAGTATGGTGAAGTAATATTGTAAGCAAAAATAATTATTACAGGTAAAACAATTTATATTGCAGAAAATTAACCAGAGAACAATTTATTTTGCACACAAAAATAATCAGAGAAATAAATTTAAATCAGCAGCACCCTGTCCTAGGTCCCTGTCTGGCTCTAGTGGGATAAGTTTCTATTACAACATGTGGGTTTCGATCTAGACTCTGGGTACCCGAACTGTCGTTACTGGACTAGTAAGACATCGATTCGGGAGTATATGACCCCTTATAGCAGAGGCGTAACCTCACGGTGTATAAGGTTGGTATACCGGAAGGAGGACAAAATCTGATCACGGAGCTGAATAACTCACGTAAGATCATGCCTCACTCCCACTTAAGGGTGAAAAGCCCAGATATAAGGCTTATGCATGAATGACAATTTATATCACACAAGAAAAAGCTACCCGCATTTTTTCCAAAAAATTCATCCAATAATTATGGGAAAAACTAAATTCAAATTACCGTCCTAAAATGCCACGTAAAATTAATTAGGCCTGACCCTCGATTTTTAAATTCCCCAGCGGAGTCGCCAAGCTGCCGTGACCATTTTTTGAAAAATCGAGAATGTGTGAAAAATAGCCTGACGAACGATCTTTTATAAAATTAGGGTTTTTAGCCATTTTAAATTTAATCTTGAAAATTTAGTGTTTTTCGTATTAAATCAAATTTTCCTTTATTTATCTTTAAAAACACTTTGAAGTCGCCACCGATCACTTCGAGGTAGACCAGACACCAAAAAACAAACAAGAGATTTTGTCTTTAAAAATTGGGTTTGGGAGTCGGTTACGTGTAGAGAAGGATTAGCACCCCTACAAACGCTCGTTATCGGTACCTTTAATTTTACGTGGCATTTTGAATAATTATTTGAATTTAATTTATCCATAATTATTAATTGAATTTAAATTCCAAATGCAGATATCCTTTTATAAGGAAATTCATTTTGTTCGAATACGAGATTAAAAGCACCCCGTTAGGTGGCACCCCCATTCGTATTTTAAAAATAAATTTCCAACATAAAAAGTTTTTAATGAATGATATTTTATTGTCTTGTCAATTTTAAGTTCTACTCCTAAAAATGCTCTATTTAATTAATTGTTTAAATCTATGAATATTAATTCATTTAAGGGTTTTTATGAGAAAATAACATTTTTATGAACACCTTCCATATATTTAAACCTTTAAATTAATCATATTCCTAATTAAATAATTCTTCTAATTAATTACAGTTCTAATCCTAATTAAGGCTCTAACAAATTATTTAATCAATTTTATAAGTGGAAATGTATATCGAATATACACCTTTATGACCAAGACTGAGATAACACCCAATTGTAAACAATGGAACACCATCCAGATTTGAACCTCAAAGATTCTATTCGATATACATTCAATTAACTACAATGTATTTTTAATTATTTAATTTTACTAAAAAACTAAATTAATATTCAATTATATGTGATTTATATATTAAATATATTCATTAAAATCCATGTTGAGATAACAAGCCGTTGTAAACAATGGAACACCATCCAAATTAGGATTTTAAAGTTTATATTTAATTACTACAATTATCTTACCTAATTCAATTATTGAATCCTAATTAGAGAAACATAGGACTAAAGGCTCTAATAATTATTAAAGCTAGGTGTATTTAGTTATCTAACAAGTGTATTATATGCTTGATTTTAAAATATGCAACCATACGTATAAATTAATCACATTTAATAAAAGAATTAAATAATTAATTAAAATAAAATAAATTAAACATTAAAACTAATTTTTATTAACATGGACCAAATTGTAACAAAAACAAAATCAAATACCCAAATTACAAGACCCAAGATCACCCAATTACAAGAATTCAAACCTAAGGGGAACAATTATGGGATTCGGGGGACTAAATTGAAAGGATTACAAAGTTTGGGGCTCGAATTAGAGGAAAAGGTGACTAAATTGAAAAAAAGTAAAATTATGGGAAAAAACCAAATGGTATCCACATTCAATGACGTAGATCTGACCCGACCCGCATAAAAATACTCGGGGCGCTATTGACTCGGTACCCAAAACGACGTCGTGCCGTGCGGGCTATATAAAACCCAAATTATCTGAAAAATCTTCCCATTCCTTTCATTTTCTGAATTTGCACTCTCTCTCTAGCCTGAATTCACTCTAAAACCCTTTCACTCTCTCTCCTTATAACACCAAGTTTCCCAGAATTTCCTTCCACTTTGGATCGAAATCATAGGTTTTGGGATGAACTTCATCTGAGTTCATCCAAAACCGAATAAAACCTAATTATTTCGGCCAAGCTCCGCCCTTCTAACCACCCTTCAATCCTCGTCCGCCGTACTCTGGCGACTTTCCGGCGTTCGCCGATCACCACACCACTATTTCGACCACCCTCTTTCTCCGGCTGCCGACCGAAATCTTAAAAATCCAAAAAAATCATTTTTCTCTGTTTTTTCAATCTTTAACCCTAAATCTAGCCCTAAACTCGATAGAGTTTCCCTTTCTTCCCCGAATCCTAGACTATGCGAGCCCAAATCTACCATTTTCAACTCCGATATCCCCTAAACAACTCCGACCAAACTAACTTCCGATCTCATTTTTATTTATTGTTTTTGCCACTATTTTTTTTTGTTAAACTAACATATTTATTGTTTTTTTGCAGATAATCGAAAGAGGTGAAGACACTTACCTTCCCGGCGGTGAAATCAGTATTCTGGTCTTTGGTTCCGACGACCGTTCGTGTTCCCGGCGTCCGTTCACATCTCTAGCGGCTCAGTTCCGGCGGCTCCTCCTCTTCTTCGATAACGGTTCAGCTCCCGATGTAAGCTTTGTCTCTCTCTCCTTATTTACTACTACTACTACTATTATTTAATAGCTTTAATTAATGATTACTCCACTGACATTTCTCTCTACTATTTATATAGGGTCTGACCGCTGACGTCACAAGGCCAGATGAGCGGGAAAAAGAAAACCTTAATCCGCGGGCTTGGGTTTCAGCCAATCTGAGACTGCCACGTGTCCTTTTTGGGTTAAAATCTGGGCGGAAAAATGGATATCAGTTTGGGTTTGGGTTTGTTGGATATTAGAATAGGGAAATTGAATGTAGATTGGGCCTTGTGAATTTATATTTGGGCTTTGGGATTTTATGAATGTAATTGGACATTTAAAAGGACTTTTCGACTGTTATTCGGGATATTAGATTTATTAGGTTTATTTATATTTATTTACTTATGTATTATTTATATTTATTTATTTAATAAGCCCGGTCAAAATTCGGGTATGACACCATTCAAATCTGATTGGGCAAAAAATCCTGGTGGAATAAAGGTTACTCTCAAACGTTTTAAGCCTTCAGCATTGGCGAGTAGGTCATCATCCTCACCAGTGGACATGTCTGTATCAAAAATAGGAACTGGGACTAATGAAGGACCCAATGGAAACTGGCCCACTTCATGGGCAAATGAATTCACGGTATGAGATTTAGATTCTACCTACTTTAAGTACGTTAAACTAGGGATCCCCTTTTCATATTTACCACCCGGGAAATTTGCCTTAGATGAATTCATTGACCCACTAATTTCTCCCTAATTATTGCAACAAAATCTGATCCCAATTTTTGGTGCTTGTGTTAGCCATAGACTCGATGGGGTATTCAGGTTAGCAACACGAATAGGGCAATAGCTTTCACCATAACCCAGGATTCCACATAGAGAACAAAATAACATCAGTCTTTCATATTCAAATTGCATAAAATTATGCTTACCAGACTGTAGAATCAGTTTCTTTCGATGCTTCAACGGTAACCGTATATCCATTCGGACTCTAAACCGCAGAATACCCTTAGAGACGTCAAATTCCAAAAAAGTACCGATAAAATTATCAAGGGATTTAGCCACTTTCTCAGAGATAAATCCATGGGAAACATCATGAGCACAGAACCAATAGTTGAGATGAAAAAGAGGGATTGCATGCGGTACTTCACCATCCACTAAATGATGGACCACCAGAGGCTATACGATCGGCATCTATAGCGTTAAAAAGCCAAAATAAGTACCTCCCCTCCCTAATATTCGAAATTGCAATACCACCAACAGGATACCACAGGTTGACTAGAGTAGCCTGCATAGCCGGGAAATTTATCGCACTTGAAGTTAAGAATCGATCAACAAAACAAACTCAAAAGTAAGACCAGATCTGACTCCAAGGGCTCCACTTGAAGTACATCGTCTTCTCCCTCAGTGATAGTCAAACTAGCCATATCATCATTCACAGTAGACATGGTCGAAAAGGACAATAGGCTTGAAAAAACAAGACGAAAAAAAGGAAAAGCGGAAGGCTTGCCACTAGAGCAGATTCAGACTTGCCACGAGAGCAGATTTCGTAATAATTAACAAACTATTATTGACACTTGTTGAAATTATTTGAGGTAACTTTAATTATTTCTGTGTTTTGATTTTAGTAACGAGAATGATTCAACTAAAATAAATTTAAATAGGATGGAGTGATTTAAATAATAACAACCATAAATTTGAAGTGGAATCATATATAAGATTATATTTTATACACTTGTTGTAAAAAAAAAATTAGGCGTAAATGAAAAATAGGGGCCCAAAGTATACCTCTTTTGAATTTTAGGTGCATAAAGTATTATTTTGTAAAAATAGGTGCCCAAAATTCTAACCGTTATAATTTTAGGTGCCTAAAGTTTACAATGCTACAATTTTAGGTGACTGACTGTTAAAAATGTGTTAAAAAATTGTTAACCAATCAATGCTTGACACATGACATGTTTATTTTATTTTTTTCAAATTTAAAAACTTAAATCAATTTTTATTAATTTTTCATAAAATCCTAAAATTTTGTAATTTTTACAAAACAGTCCCCAAATCTATAAAATTTTCCAAAACCAAACCCTAAATCGCCGCCGCTTCCGCCGCCTATCGCAGCGCCTGAACACACCCATGTGGTCGCCGAACCTAGGCGGTCATTTGTCCCAATACAGCGTTCGACGTTGAGCTAGCACGCCGTTCGACATTTTCGGCGATGCCATGTTGGAGGAAATGACCGCCTAGGTCTGGTGACCACATGGGTGTGCTCAGGTGCGGCGATCGACGGCGGAAGTGGCGGAGTTTGGGTTTGAGAAATTTTAGAGATTTAGGGAATGTTTTGTAAAAATTACAAAATTTTGGGATTTTATGAAAAATTTAAAATTTTGGGTTTTCCCTTAAAATAATTTATAGTGTCACGTGTTAAGCATTGATTGGTTGACAATTTTTTTAACACCTCCTAACTGCCAGGCACCTAAAATTATAACTGCTGAAACTTTGAGAAACTTATTTTTACAAAAAAATACTTTAGGCACCTAAAGTTTAAAAGTGGTATACTTTGGGCACCTATTTTTCATTTAAGCCAAAAAAATTATTCTACAAGCGAGGTTAATTTATGATTTAAGGATTTAGTTTAGGGTTTCTATGTTTAGGTTATAAGATTTAGAATATGAGATTTATGGTTAGAATTTAGGGTTTAAAGTTGAGTTTATGATTTTAGGATTAGAGATTTAGATTTTAAAATTAAAATATGCATGCTTATGTAATTTTTTTTATACTAACATCAAATAATAATTTCGTATATTTAATTTATATAAGGTGAAATTTAAACTTAAAATATTTGAGATTCAATATTACCATTAAAGATAAAATTTCATTGACAATTTACATGTTGATTTAAATATAAGATTAAAGGAATACAAGAAGTAGTTCTAATAGTAGAGGGTGACGTTTTTTTTTTATCTAAGTGATATGCGTTTAAACAACTTAATTTATAGGTGTACGTGAGCTTATTCATATACTATTTTGTAGTTGAATATAATTATAAAAATCGACGGATTATGTTACTCAAACACAAATCATATAAATAAACCGTTAAAATCACTCAATAATTCCTTCCCAACAAAAATTAGATATAGGTAAAGATATATATACATATCCGCACGAAAATAATGATATTGGTGAAAATGGAATGGCAAATGCGGGTGGAAAGAATAAAAAAAGGATCCACTTCATGGTTACGTGACTGGTCTAAAGCCTTCATATTTTCGTATCATATATAGTCGGTTGCGGATTCAAAAATTAAGAATAAAGGACCAAAATATTTTTTCTCTCAAATGGGTATATAAATTCTTTTTTTTGTACGCAATAAATAAAATTAGTTTTTTTCGAAAAAAAATTAATTAAATCTATTTTTTCAAAAATAGAGTTGCGGATCTGCCCTTGCATATAGTTACTATTAGACATAAAAAAGGTTAAAATATACTCGTGGTTTCTATACTTATTATATTTTTAAAATCCAGTCTCTTATTTTTATTTCTTTAGAATCTAGTCCTTTCGGGGTTTTTTTATTTGAGAACCTTAGCTTACTTGTTAATTTTGTTAAAATTAATCTCGTAACTTCATTGACAAGGCAATTTGAAATTCACTAGTACTATTAAGAAAAGAAGATAAAAGCAATTGTAATTAGTTTACTAATTACCACGCATGCGTGTGGCTGTCAAAAGGTTTTGGAATTTGAGAGTAGGTTCTCTCATTTATGCCGTTTATGGGCATTGGCTGAGGTTGTCCTTTTCCGGTCCCCCCTCCTCCGCCTGTTGCCTTCATTACTTGACAAACAAGTCTACGGTCGCAAACAAGGGGGACCGCAAACGCGTGTCATGCAGTCTTTTCATTGAAGGCTCCTGTTCTAGTTTAGGGATGTGCGTGACACTACATCCTGGTCCTTCATCCAGCCTTGCTCTCTGGTGCTGAGAACAGAGATGTATTATAATATCGGTAGAGAGAACCTTAAAGACCCTAATTTCTAAGAAAGTTCCCAGAATCACATTTTTCAGACGTATGTTTTTTAAGGATCGGTGGTCCTGTTTTAGACTCCTGCATGTGCATGTGTATGGTTTGCTCCCCCCCGGTCCCCACTCTCGTAGCAAAATCACGTGCCACATTTAAAGTAATTCGAGAAACCCAACCCCAAAATGAAGAAAACTAGGTTGTCTTTGGCTGAATGTTCATCTCTTTGTTTTTCCTTATCAATGGAGTTGAAATGTTGGTGACAACACCAACAAAGGGGTGGATGCAAGGACATATGTCCTAACCAATCCCATTTTACTTTGTAAGAGAGAGTTTGATCTCCATACACTATCAAAGCAAAGTTCTGGCATTCTATTAAAAGGAAAAATAAAAGTTATGAAACATGCTGGAAAAGACAGAAAGGTAAGGCACCCATATTCTTACAGAGTAAAACTAATTTAGTTTTACATTAATTCGAATCGCTCCTATTTGAATCATATAAAATGTTATGATTGTGATTTAGTTTTATATCGGTTTAAGTCCATTTCTCCTCATATATATATATATATAGTCTATTGCAGAAGACAACGGCCCATGCCCATCAAACAATCTCCTCCAGCATTCTATCACCGGCTATTGGGAAGTCCTTTTGCAGCAATCTGGGTGAGAACAATGCTATTAGCAAAGGGTTCTTTCTCAAGCAGGAAAGAAAATCATCTCTGCTAATTCTCCCATCATTGTCCGTATCAAACAGCTCGAATAGCCCATGGACCTACATGTAGCCATCGGATATATAGGTTCGATCAAGTCACAAAATGACCCCCAAAAAACTTATCTCATAACCAATATATATACATTACCTCATCTTCATTCAGGTCTGGAATTGCCTGTCTAAGGATGTCTGCCAACTGTTCCAAAAGAAATCAGAAACAAGAGTTTTTATGTTAATGTTCTAAGCATAGAAGGCAAAAGCGTTAAATTGGTGAAAAATGACTGGAGTTTCAAAGAAGGCAAGAAAGAGCCGCATACTTCCTCCTTCATACAGTAGTTATCTCCCCTCACATCACATTCGGCAAACGCTAGTTCGCAGGCTTGCTTGAATAGTGGTTGCTTCATAACATGAGCTACTCCAAATAAGAACTGCCCACGAAGAAAAGAAAATAATATAGTAAGCCTCAAAATATCATCATCTGTACATCTCCTAAATTTTGCTTTAGTACAGCAGATCACTGAAAGTTCTCTAAAGGCAATATAGTAGCAGCCCTCGCAGTAGTGGCAATGACAAAGAGAAAGAAGTGATAAGTCCAACCATAACTTGCAGGGAACAGTAGTGAGTCCAAAGACACATTCACAACTTCATTGGAGATAAGAGCGGTATCATTTTCCGTAAATATGTTGCCATGGCCATGCTCAGCGCGGTGGCGGATCCAAAAATATTTTTGAGGGTAAGCACAAGTCAAAATATTTTTTACGGTGAGCACAAGTCATTAGAATCTCAAAATTTCAGAGTGGGTACAAATCATAAGAATTTAAAAAAAATTAAAGACTACCTCATAAAAATTAAGAAATTTAAAGCTAAATGTATAAACTTTAAAGAGTTCAAGGCGGGCACAGGCCCACCCAACCTTATATATAGATACGCCATTGTGCTCAGGTAGCTACACACTATAGCATGATGCTAACATGAAAACATAAATAAACCGGCAGTTGAACTTACCTGCTTAAATGTAATCGATCCATTCTTCGCCACATCAAGGAACCCAAAAATCTGTATAAGAAAATAATCACAAGACAAGACAAAGGAAAAAGTGTCATGAAACTAAGCAAACAAGAAGAAAGTGTTTAGAGTTAATCATGCTCGAACATCAAGAGACAAGGTAAGGGCCGGGGAACTGACCTTTTCAGAAAGTTTACAAGCCTTTAGTCGTAGAACCCTCAAAAAATCATGAAGTTTAACACAACCGCTGCAAGAAGAGATGATTTGAAACATAAAAACTTCTAGAAAAAAATAAAGGAATAAAAATCTTTCTATTTCTGAACCAGAGGTGGAGTGGTTCTACAAGTCTAGACTTGCCACTCTAGGTTGGCTGAATAAGAAGAAAAGAAGCAATACCTGGAGTCTGGATTCATTGAAAGAAATTTATCCAAAAAGTCCACAGCCTCCAAGCTGCTTATCTGAAACAGCTGCAAAATGATATAAATTGTTTACCGAGTCGGAAAGTAATTGACGTAAAATGTAGGGATTAAACAACATCATAGAAACCAACATAGACAAGGTTAAATCAAGTTCAAGTTCAAGTTCAAATACAAATGTATTTTCATGGAGGACAAAAGGAATATGAGGTATGTTTCAGCCTAGAAGAGTTTTAATGCCCTACTCACCGATTCAATCCTGGCCATTTCAACCATATAACTCCAGGGCCTTTCCTGCACAATTTATGTTAAAAAACTATTAACATGAACTAAAAAATTACAATTGGATTCAGTCCTCGTTATAAAATACCGCAAAGTTAACTTTTATCAATTTAAAAAGTTCATAAACAACCACCGAGAAGCACACACTTGTTGTAGTTCAGCAGCTTTCATGAGGAGCATTAAATCCCCATAAGAATGAGATGTTTGTACAACATTGAGAGCACTTGCCATAGCTTGACCAGTCTGCCAATACACATGAACTAATCAATAATCTAAAAAACCCAACACTAAACAGAAAAAACATACATTACAGACTACTATAACAAATCTGTACATTGGATTTCAGCTCCTTGAAAACTAAAAACACAAACACTAACAGAGAAACGAAGTAAAAATGATAAATAACAAGCATAGAGACTCACCCTCTCAGCAAAGTGAACAGGACTTTGTATTTTATGATCGGGGGGCATAACAACAGGGAGATATTCTACCTGTCAATTAAGAAAAACGTGAACTTTGCTGGACTTTGGAATACAACATTGTAAATTTGAAAATGACGGACCTCCATAAAATTATGAAACTGGGTAAACATTCTAAACATGAGCTTAGCCAAAGAAATAAGCCCCCTAAACAAACAAGGCCAAAAGTAATTAGCAAGTGCGAGGAGAAATAATTTTTTTAAAATAAAAAACTAGATAACATAGAAATTGAGTCCTACCAAGATTGATCAAAGTGTACATGGGGATAACGAACAATGACGGGTTGCACTGGAAGACCCGGGATGAATGCACCAAGTTGAAATGACATAAGGACCTTCCCATTAGTTGTGGTTCCCTCTGGAAATAGTAGCACTCGAGGAAATTTATCACATGCAGCCCTTCTCTGTATTCAGATCCTTGAAAGCACATTTCTGTATCAAATAGCTTATAAATTGATAAAGAAACCTATAAATTTACTTCATTAGACTTAGCTAAGGGTGCGTTTGATAAAGCATTAAAAATTTTCATCGCATTTTAAAAGGAAAAGTCTTTAATTTTAAATTGTGTTTGAAAACGGTACTAAATTTTTACTTAATATGAAAGTTTCAAGAAAAAAAAAGTGTTTTTGAGTAAGATAAGTAGATTACAATAACATAATGCTGAAAATATCAAGTTAATTTTATTTTTAAAAAACATATATTTTAAATATAGTATCTCTTCTTTTAAACAAAAATAAAACATTCAAATTATTATATTTAACTTTTGTCCAAAATCATTCAAAATAGTATAAACTATATTAATAAGATTCAATTTATGAAATAAGGAATTTTCAGAATTCAAGATTCAATACTAGAAATTTAGTACTTAATTTTTTTAGTTTATCAAACACCATCTTAGACTCCTGGCCATTAAACATTTCTATGGTTTCATTTCCCCAAGTTTTGAAACAACAATATCAAACAAATCAAAACACAGATGTCATAGAAAGTTTCTACCTTTATTTCATTGACAGCATTCTTTCTTGATGCTGGTGAGAATCTATTGACATATATCACCTAAACTCGATAAAAAAAGAAGAGTTAGTGCATGAAGAAAGCAAACAGCAACTTTGTAAGAAGATAATTAACATTAAGATTGAAGATTACCTGCATTGCTCTAATAATAGTTCCAACAAAGGGCATTGAATCATGGGACTCTGATGCAACAATTGTCGGAAATAATTCATAGAAATAAAATATGGGTTCAATATATGATACATGATTAGATACAACTATTGGAGCAATCTCCCTTGGAGCTGGTTTTCCTTTTCTTCTAATCCACTGATAGCTACAAGGAAATATTAAAGAAGAACTTAACCTATAGTAAAGTAAATGGAAGTTTTCCCACTCGGGAAAATAAAGTTTCGATTTTTAAGCTTACCCAAAGGAGAAAAGAATAAAGCGAGCGCAAAATCTGGTGATCCACATGATTCTAGACCTCCATTTGGGCATTGGGTTTTGCTTATCCTTCCACCCTTCCAATGCTATCCTCGTAGCAACATAACCGACAGCCAAACACACCCCAAACAAGACCAATCTAGCTAACGCAATCGGCAAACACAGGATGATCTTTATTACCTCGTAAACCCCCGAAATAAACGGCGTCCCGTTTCGAAATGGATCAACGGTGGTCGGTGCAGGAACCGAGTACTCGCCCGACCCGAGAAAATCGTACGGGTTCGTAGAGCTGACGGTGACTTTTTCGTTGTTGACTCGGCTGTGATTGTGGCTCCGACAATGAGTGTTGGCTGGGAGAGAAGATTTCCGATTGGACGGCGATTGATCGGAGGTTTCGGAATCTTCATCGTCGCGAATGGTGAGGACAGTTTGGGGTTGATCGGACGATCGAGGAGAGAGGAGTGGCGAAGTCAAACCGTGTTCCGCCATTTTCAGCGGAAAGGGTCCTTTTTTCTCTTTGGATTTCCTTCTCTTATTTTCTCTTACTTTTCTGAGATTAGAAATGTGAGATTGAAAAAATGAGTGAATCAAGGAAAAGGAAAAGTTGAGTTCTTTCTCTTTTGTATGGTGGAGTTGAATTTGTTTGGTTTCCGACCAAAAACTGGAGACGTGCGTTGGTTCTTACATTTTTGTTGCCACGTGATTTGCATGTGAGGTTCATTGTATTCTTCCTTACATTAGAAAAAAGAAAGAAAAATGAGTGCCTTCTCTCTTATCTTAATTTGTTTCTTAATTAATCAGGGTTTTGTTAGAACAAAGCCTTTGTCTGAAGGATGCTTTCACATATTGAACTTAAATAATATTTTAAAATTGTTTTCTAGATCTTATTGAGATTGCCCAAGTTGTGAATAGGTGGTTCATGAATAAAAATTTTATGTCTTTTTTTGTGTTTTTATATATGTTTTATATTAGAAAAATTAAGTTTAGGGTTTAAAATTAATATTTAAGATTAAAGTTTAGAATTAGTATTTAGGAAATTATGGGTAGAGTGTATTTTTAAAATTTAAAATTTAATAATATAATTTAAAATTTAATTTTTTAGTGTTGATGAGTAAAAAGAGAAGTGAAAAAAGGCAGATATTTTTTTTATATTCCCATTGAAAAAGAATTCTAAGAGTATTTATTGATATTTTCACTTTAAAAAATATCATAGAATAGTAGGATTTATAGAATTTTAATTTTACGATTTTTTAAGGTGCATGCATGTATGTTCATATGTATATCAGACGTGGTTCTTTTATACTATAGTAAAATTAAATGGCCAAACAAATACTATAGTAAAATTTAAAATAATTTTATTTGTAAAAAAACTTAAAATAATTTTATGTATTTCTATAATATTTTCTATGATTAGTATTTCAAACTGTCCGAGTATTAAATTTATTAATATAATTATAATTATAATGAATCATACCAATGTACCATCCTTAATTTGTTTTATTTTTTAAAAAATATATACATAAAGGATATCAAGTATGTGTCACGAGGCTATTATCCTCTTCCGAAAAGATATGTTTGATAAGATGTACAACGTCACCGTTTATATATCCCAATACCTTTTTTTCTCTTTTGATGTGGGATTAATGTCTCCACCTCTTTCTAGGCGTGATATTCTCCCCAATTAATCTCGTGATGCCCTCGTCACGAGTCAGCCACGCTCGTGATGGGCAAATTGTGACAGTTGTCCATCATGCCTACCTCACTCATGGGCGCTGGGCGTAAAATCGAATAGTCAAATGGTCACTCTGATACCATTTGTGACGGGGTTATTACCCTCTTCCCAAAAGACATGTCTTTTGGAAAGAGTTTAATGGCGACATATGATTTTGATTTTATTAATTAAAGCTAATAAGCTGCTTTCATTTTTTGGGTATATTCATTAAAGCTGCTTTCAAGGTCCCTAGAGTCTCTTAAGTGTAAAGTCAATTAACCCAGCAATTTAATACAAACAATAAATACACTAATTCATATTGTTGGAGTTGGAGGCAAATTGGCTCCTGGAATTTTGGAACTATTAAAGAAGTTCGTATTAGTATTTATGACCATTGAGAAAAGTAGAGCTCATATGATTGCTTGTAATAACATGTATACTATGAGAATATAATGTCACGTTATTACCAGTTATTTTTATTTAAATGGAGTATATTTTTGTATTTTTATTGTAATACGAAAAATAAATAAACGATGGATAAAGGCTGACTATAGGCAAAGAATATGTTTTCAAACCTCATTCGAAACGGTCAGCCAAGAAATAAATAGTCCCTGGACTCTACTTCTTCATGACAATCCTAAATCTGTTTAACCTTTCGAGAGTAGGGAGAAATGATTGAATGTTTAGGGGTGTGAGACCGATACCAGATGACTTTAGCCTTTTTATCACGGATTTGGTCCCATATCAGAGCAGTGTTAATTTGTCAAGATTGACGTCTGTGAATGCTAAGCAGCTTCTTGATTATCCAACTGTAATGATTTTTACTACTAATGGTCCAATAGTCGTCTCTTTTAAAATATTTAGTATATAATATATAGTCATTTTTTTAAAATGTTTAGCATATTTTGTACCATTTCGAATATATAGTCATTTTTTCAATTGTTTAGTATATAATATATTTACATAAGTAAAATGAAAGTTGTTAGATAAATTATAATATTCATCTACTAATGAGAAAGGTCACCATCTTAAGGTATAACAAGTTGGGTCGGAAACTGAGTCACGAGGTGAGTTCCATTGGATCAAAAAGAAGAAAACGAGTAGCCGGGTCATCATTTGGATCCCTGGTGTGGGTTGTCTGCAGAATACAGAGTTAGAAGCCCAATAGCTCTGAGTTGGCAGTGGCACTAAATGATTGGAATCAGATAAGAGAATATTAGCCTTATATTTGTGTGTATGTGTGTGTTTTTCCCTTTCTTTATTGCTTCAGACTTTGTATTATTGCCTATATGAAAGGAACAGAAGCTATCAAAATATTCCATGTATAGGGACCAGCCGTCCACTACAACATGAATTATTGGAAAAGAAGAACTAAAACAAACCAGGTCTTGGACGTTTTTGTTTGGGATATGAGTCCCACATAATTCCACTCAGCCATTTTTTTTTACGGGTTTAACGTAGAAAAAAATGTCAATTGGACGTCAGGATGCGAATGATATTTTTCCTACATTTATTCTCATTGAGAATTTTCATTTTTATCCCCGTCCACGACCGCTATAAATATAAAATCTAAAATTATTATTGTCCCACAACTCGCAATACTAAAATTATTCTCGCTCCATCACTCACGTGGGTCTTGAGATTCAATCAATCTCCTTTTTACCTGCCCATGACCCATTCATATAATATATTTATTAATATTAGTTAAATAAATATAAAATTAAATTTATTATGAAAAAATATGAAATACTTGTCATCCGGACTTCCACCACATGTGTGGCATTATTTCAACTCTCATCATTAAAAAAAATAATATACGAAATTAAATTTTGTACAACACAAAAATTTGGACTAAAAAAATACTAAAGTCTATTGTAAAGGACCGAAAAATACCACAAATAACATGTGAAATAATATTTCAATTGTTGTAACAAATAAACAATATAGAAAGAACTAAAAAGAAAATAACAATGAAAAACCTTTTAAAAAATAAGAACAAATATCAATAAATTTTAAATGAGATATACTGTTGGAAAAATAAAATTAAAAAAATAGAAGAATAACATACCTAAGGTGAAGACTGAGGAGAAGAAAACAAATCTTAAAAAGATGACTTAATGGCAGACAACAATAAAGAAGAAACCAATAAACATATATATATATATATATATATATATTTATAAGGTGAGGACTGAGGAGAAGAAAACAAATCTTAAAAAGATGACTTAATGGCAGACAACAGTAAAGAAAAAATCAATAAACATAAATATTATATATATAAATATATAAATTTTCATAAACATTCCAAGAGAAGTTAATATAAATTATCTTAAATTTGACTTTGATTCAAGCTGATATTTTAAAAAATATTTATATATTTGATTTGATTAATCTCAAATTCAATTATTTATATATATTGAAATTTTCATTAATATCTCAAGATAAGTCAATATGAATTATCTTAAATTTGACTATATCCAAACTAATATTATATTTTTAATAATATTTATAATAACAAGTTATAATATTTGTTTGGCGTGTGAGGATGATGTGAAACGGGTGGGGATGATGCGAGGCGGGTAGGGATGGGGAGGGTACAAAGGCATATTCACCCATTCCCCACCACCCACGGTGAATATATTTTTTATCTTCATCCCCGCCCCACAAACCACAAAATTTAAAACTATCCATACTCAATAAAATGCGAAGTAGGGTAAATCCCTGCAAAATTCGCCTTACTGACATCCCTATTTAGCACCCATTTTCAAAACACGCCTGATTGATATGATAAGTTTTCAAGGTTTTTGTAATATCCCAATTTTTGGCTAGTGACCAATATGTAAAATTTGAAAGTTTTGTGGCTAAAGTGTAAACTTTGGAAGAGTTCATGGATCAAATTGTAATTTTCAAAAGTTATGTATTTTAACCCCTTAAATGAATAGTTTACCCCCAAGAATGATGTTTCCGTGTTACCCGGATTTTTCTTACGGAGTTTGTATTAATGGCTATAAAGCGATAAAGTTCGGAAAAATATTCTTTTAATCGGATCGAGCTAAAATTTCAGAGATAGTTCCATGAACCTTAGAAGAGTCATAAAATATCATTTTATGGATATTTGGATGTTAAAAAGTCAGAAAATTTAAATCGATTGAAATGACATAGAATGTTAATTTTGTGAATAAGTTAATCGGTAAAGGGTATTTTGGTCACTTTGCCCAAAAAGGACATGGAAGGAATTTTGAGATTTCTTTTATTGATGAATAGTGGCTGATTAGAATCCAACTAAGTTTAGTTGGAATATTACAAAATGGTAAATTAGATATATAGATCTAGTTGGAGGGTATTTTTAGAAAGTGAAATTTATTGAATTAAAAATTCATTTTTTCATAATAAAAGTGTCTTAAATACATGAAATATGAAGGAATTATCAGCCAAATACCCTCCAAAACCGTGGTGAAGAGAAAAAGAAGAGAAAATTTTACAAGCTCGATTTAAGGCCCGGATCTCGATTTTCAGGTAATCTTTCGAACTACAAAGTTGTTCTACTCTTCGAGCTCTATCTTTTGATGTAAATAATTAATAGAATACTTGCTTGGTTGATGAGATTTGATATGACGAAGAAATTAGGGTTATGAACAAATTGGGGCTTTTATGATTTTATGAATCCATGGTTGATTTTAAGTTAGAATCATCTTGTATGATGTTAGAATCATCTTGTATGATGTCAGAATCATGTTATTGAGTTGGGATTTAAAACCCTAAATATTTCGGTTTGTATAGAGAAGATTAAAGTTTATGGATTCAAGTCTAACTTAGGGTTTGTGATGTTGAATTAATGATCTAGTAAGCTTGATTTGTTGTTTAGAAGCAAAACCCTAAGTTAAATACATAGGGACCATTTCGGCAAGCTTCAAAATTAAGGGAACATATCTAATTTTTATGAATTTGATGTGTATCTATATTATTAATGATGTTAGATACATGAAAATGAAGTTAGAATGCTAAACCGACGATTAATCGCATTAGTGACCATTTTGGCAATTTGTCAAACTTGAATGGTCTATTTGGAAAAGAGGATATTTAGAAGGAGTAAATCTGATTTTTAGTTAAAATCATGGAATTCAGGTAGTAATGTTGATTTGAGGACTAATTTTCAAAGTTAAGAAGTTTGACTCTTATATTGGAAATTTGGTGACCATTTTGACAAATTAAGAGAAATTAAAGGAGTAAAGATTTAAGCTTATTTTAATGAAGGGTGTAAAGAGAACATATGAATAAAATCTTTATTCTAGCCATTTGAAGTAAAGTGATAGGACTAAATTGACTAGTAGAGAAATAAGGAGAAGTTGGTGTAAATTAGAAGTTATTCATGGAAAGTAATGTTGGAAATTTGAATTATGACAGTAAGTTTTAAAATTTGCCATAAATTCTAAAAAAATGGTTAGGTGATGAATTTTATACCGTTGTAAAGATTTGTTAGTCTAGTTTTGTTTCCAACAAACAGAAACTGATTTCGAGTTCCGAGTTAAAAGATATGAATTTTTAATCGAATGAAGGTAAGAAAAATTACAGAGCAGTTTCTTCCTGGACAACTCTGTGACGTGAATGTAAGGAATTTTCATAATTTTTGTAGATTTTATTAATTTATGTGACTTATACCATTAGAACCGTTATCGAATCTAGTTTTTCCAGCATAAAGGAAAATAAAATCTAGTATGTATTCTGCCATGTATAAGTAAATCTTTGAAGGTAAAGCAAGCTATCAGAAAATAGAATTTGTAACATTTTGTATTTAAATGTTAGTTAGCAAGCTCGGAAGAATTATTGGAAGTTCAAATTGCTCACTAAGGACCATAATGAGTTTTTGAACAATACAAGGAAGAAAGGAAAATATTTGGAAATTTTATATTCGAATGATAATATTAGATAGCATGTTTAAGGTATTGTTAGATTTGATTCCAACAAATATTTTATTTTATTCATGTGATTAATGGAATCAAGTTCGAATCAAAGAAGGTTCGAGGTACTATGAAAGAAATGATCGAACTAAGACTTAGTGAGGCATTGTGTTAAGTGGCCAAGGTGAGTGCCTTAATTATTACTTAATTATGCATGTGATAAATGGAGGCTTACGAAAAGCCAACCTTATTTATAAATGAATGATATGATATATGTTGAAGTTATTTTCTACTGTTTAAATGTGGTAAGTAATATGGCGAGCAATGTGGGGACAATGTTCCTAGCATATGACTAAAGAATTATTTATGATATGTTATGTTCATAAAAAAATCAAGAATAAGTGATATATTTGATACATGATCACTGGCTGGAAAAGTATTCTTAATAAATAAGCTAATATGGCTTGAATAACATACTGTCATACGTATGAGAACTTATCTGTGAAATGTTATGATAGTCACTATAACTGATATGTTAATTGAATATGGTAAGAGCAAGTAATATGTATAATACATTGACAATGCTTTGATAGATATATTTGTTATAGTATACATGATATTATCTGGGTTATGAATTACCAGTATGATTTATTGATGGCATCTGATATGATAACTTCTGATCATGATATACATATATTTGTATGCCCAAGTATTACAAAGTGAGAGTCCTTGGTATAGTTGACATGCCCTAGAGTCTTAGCAGCTGCATCATTTTGTTCTGATATCTGTCTGTTTTGTGACTACTACGGTGTCACATCCACCTTGGAGGATCTAAGCCCATGGTGCTAAGTGAACTAAAGAGGTGCTTAAATGAGGAGCAAAGAGTGTCATTGATTATATAAGGAGCAAAGAACGTCCTCAAGTACGTACTCATCTATATGTTCCGTTTGGCACTACGGTGTCATATTTTAGATGACTCGCGTACCTAAGGTCCCATAAAGTATACTTTGGGCAAATTTAAAAGATTAATAAAAGTGCAGGTAATCGAGCTAGTGATCTTGGCAAATTCCGTTATATAATAAGTTTTCTACAAAGTTTTAGTACTAAGTACGAGAAATAACAGGTTCTCCGTACTCTCTGTATATCTCAATTTTTTCTCGATTATGTTAAGCTTAGTAATATATGTATTTCTTTATTTGATATGTTAGGCAAAGAATTAGAATTATGATAAAGTTTGCCATGAAACGCCATAGAAACTGGTTATATTATGCTATGAGAAGCATGTTGAAGTATGTCAAGTAAACATGATGAACTTAATACAAGTAATTTATCAGTTATACTTAGATAAGCTAGATATAAAAATAAGCCTTGAATTATGTTCATGCCAGTTATTTGATAACCTTATATGCTTTGCCTCACTAAGTGAATACTTAGCGTGTATTGTTTCACACGTAGGTTATTGGAAACTTACCGGAAGAGGAGTCAAGCATGTTGATCAAGTTGCAATCTGCCAAACATCAGTAAAACATTCTAATTTATGATATTTTCTAGTGGGCATGTATCAATTTATTCGTTAGTTGTTTTAAAGATATAAGTTTGATTAATAGTCAAATAAATATGAATTATTCGTATGGTTAAAGAATTATCGGTGATGATATTTAATCGGGTAAAATTTTATTTATCGTTTATAGCATAACGATTTTAAATTCAAGAAAGGGCTTAGACAGTGTACCTAGTTTTCACCCTGAGTTATATACTTACTTTAATTGTAACGACCCAGATTTTTGAGTTAACAATGGGCGTTAACTCAGGTCTTAGACCGACATGTCGGGTCAAATGTTCGGGGTTATGTTGGACCTTGTTGATAAACTTCGTGGGCTTACATGTCTTGTTGGGCTTGGGTGTTGGGCTTGTGATTGGATGAGGAATGTTTAGTGATGGGTAAATGGGTAATTACCCCCTCAAGGGAGACAAAGGCTGATGCCTTGTTTATTTTGCTGCAGGGGCAAAAGGGAATAAGATCACCCATTGTCCCTCAACTATCCTCATCTCTCTCTTCAAAAACACCAATCCAACTCAAGGTTAAAGGAGAAATCTTGCTGTGGTGGAGTGTGAATTTTGGATTGGTCATCAAGGAAGAGTTTATCAGCATCAAATGATCTCCATTTCAAGCTAACCATCTTTGGTATTGGTGGAGGTGAGTTTGGAAGCTTGGACCAAGAAGGGTGGTGGTAAGAGCTTGGTAGAAGCTTCATTTCGGGTTTGCTTGCTTAAGGTCAGCACATTTCTGACCCCTACATTTCATGAGCCTCATAAAATGTATGATTTGCTTCGTGTTATGATTTATGGGTGTGAGATAGGTCTTTAGAGCTTTCAACCCCTATTAATGGTAAATCAAAGATGAGATGTTGGTAATGCATAAAATGGATAGAAAACCACCTATCATACTCTAAATAAATTGTAGGATCGATGTAGGACTTAACCATGGAGGTTAAGGAAGGGATTGAGGAAATCTTGAGCTCCAGGTTTTGAAATCTGGGCTCGAGTACCGGTACAAGTGGCTGCGTATCGGTACTCTATTGTATTTAGGGAGACGTTTTGTGAGGGGTGTATCAGTACGTCTTCCTGTGTATCGGTACCCTTCGCCTAAGGTGAAATCTAGTAACACTTTGGCGTACCGGTATGCTAGGGGCGTATTGGTATGCACTGTTGCATTGTGTAGGAGAGGCTTAGCGTACAGTATGCGTATGTGAGAGTACCGATACAGGGGTGGATCGTTACGGGGCAATCCTAGTATCAATGATGCATACCGGTACAACACAGAGCGTATCGGTACGGCTTGGGGTATAATTCTTTCGAACCTAATCAGCGTATCAATACTCAAGGGGAAGTATCGATACCCAGAGAGCAGTACCGATACTCACTAGGCAATCTGCCCAAGAAAGTTGAGTTCGTGTCCGAGGGTTCTATAATTCGAGGTAAAGGGCCTTAGAGGTCTGTTAGGGTGTAAAATGAATACTAAAGCTGAGAATGTAGAGTTAAACCCTGTGTGTGAAATGAATGGCTAATGGCTTGGTAATTATTGAGTGGATTGCTTGTTTAATCACCCATAGAGATTTGTGGTGGATCAGTTAATGCTACGTGAAAGATCGGGGTCCTTGCTGTGTGCTGAATGGACGCCCATGCAGGCTGGTTGCCGCGAATAATAAGATAATTTAACAAGAAAAGCGTAGATGAATCCCTAAAGACATATATTAATTAGTGTAACAGACGAGTTATGCCTTGGGGCATTGGTAATGGTTGGATGGATGTATTTTTATCTCTCGGTGAGATATATTGATACTCAGGGGAGCATGTGTTATCGTATGTGTCTTGGTTAGGAATCTGAATGTCCTAGAGTTAGTGCAAGGGCACTTAAATAAGAGGATGGGTACTCTAGGCTATGTGCTCAAGAACATCTGAATTATCTACGGGCTATGTGATCTGGATGCAGTCCGAAACCTATCTTTGGGCTATGTGATCAGGATATGAAATACAACTCAGGGGCTGTGTGAGCTCGAGTAACTCGAATGGCCATGTGATCACGACTAACATGATTGGCTATGTGACCTCAGGAAAAGACTGCTTGTGGCTATTGTGATCCAAGTATGTCTAGGGCGTATTTGTGCTATAGTGATTCATATATGATCCTAACCCGACGGCTATGTGATCACGGGTAACCCGACGATTGTATGAGCACAGGAAAAATAGTAGGGCTTCGTTGGCCATTAGGGAATGTATGTTATTTACGTTGTTGTATGGATAATAGACGTTGGCTATTTTACCTTTGGGCTATGTGATCAGGGTAGGGTTGATACTCGATGGGTTGTGTGAGCTCGAGTAACTCGATGAGATGTGTGATCTTGAGTATGAGCTAGATAACCCTTGGGCTATTTGATCAGGGTATAGGACGTAACTCGTCGGACGGAGTGGCTTCGAGTATGGTAAGCTTGGGTTAGCTTGGTAGACTTCTTACATAATAGTGGTATTTTGAGACATGGTTATAGACTCTAGCTAGGGTAGGCTAGACGATGATCCTTAGATGTTGAGAAGCATTTTTGTACACTCTTAATTATATTATCATGCTTGCTTGTTTTATGATATTCATGAATTGTGGTATAGTAGAAATGTACCACTGAGCTTTGTTAGCTCAGCGTGCAGAATTGCATTTTTTTCGTGCATAGGTTGACATGTTACTTTTGGAGGAGCCCATGGAGAAGAATTTTCCAGCACCGAGCCAGTTTCAGAGTACAATACTTGATGTTTAGTTTGGACTGATTGTATTCATAGGACCATACCACAGTTGAGTTTGTATCTTATTTTGATTTACTGTTATTTGGTCAAACAATGTATTTTATTTGGAACTTATATTTTGTAAACTCTTTTAATTTCTTTATCTACATGGATTTTATGGAAATTGACCGTTTTGAGAATTGTCAACTTGTGTTTTTAAATGAAAAATTTTGATAGGTCGGTTTTGGGTGACCCGTGTAATCACTCATTTTTGATCGGGTTTTAGTGTTATTAGTATTATTTTAATAAAATTAATGAAAAATATAATAATAATAATAATATATTAAAAAAAAAGGAAAAATTGTGTGGAGCAGGGTGCTCCACGTCACCCATTTCCCCACCCTCTTTGCCTATAAATAGGCAGGGGTTCATGCCCAAATTGGAGAACAATTGCACGCCAAAATTGCCATAAATTGGCAAGGCAATTGGCTCCCCAATTGGGAGCATGGCCGACCACAAGGCTGGCCGGGGTTGGGGGCAGTGCCCTCGGCCCCAGTTGGTTCGATCCAACATTCGATCGGAGTCCTATTTTAGGTCCGATCTAGTTAATAATTTTAGAGAGGGCGTGGTAGATCCCGGTAGGGTTCAGCCGGGGTTCCTCATTCGAGCTCCTAGTTAGGTATATTTTCTTCCCTTTTTATTAGTGTTGTAATTTTTATAATTTAATGAAGTATTAGTTATTTTAAAATTGTAGTCTTATTTGTTAGTTTGTATGTTTATGTTTTAGATTAGTATTTAATATGTTTTAAATTTGTGTTTTATATTAATTAGATTTGTTTTTATTTATGTGTTAGAATAATATTTATTTGTGTTTTAAATTAATATTTATGAATGTTAGTATTTTATTTATGTTAGATATGTTTTTATGAGTTAGATTAATATTTATGTATGTATGTTTTAGAATAGTATTTTATTTATGTTGAATTTGTTTTTTTATTTGTGTTAAATTAATATTTAGGAATGTTAGTATTTTATTTATGTTAGATATGTTTTATTTATGAGTTAGATTAATATTTATATATGTATGTTTCGGATTAATATTTTATTTATGTTAGATTATTATTTTATTATATTAGTATTTATTTATATTTTTATCATTTTGTATTTATTTTGCTTTCTAAGGTTGCATAATGGAATATAAATTGTCAATGCGGTGTCCTTTTATCCGAGCGTAAACAGGGCCAGTATCAGGCGTAGTGATAGTGGTTGGGCGTTTGCTCTCGGATAACGGGCCCTTTAAAATTTATTCGCAATTATAATCGAATTTTAAACTAATCGTCACTTTAACCCGGAAAATCCAATATTAATAAAGTGGTAATTATTAAAGTACCAATTTTGGGCGGTGTGGGGGTGCTAATCCTTCCCCATCCGTAACCGACTCCCAAACCCAACAGTTTTTAAATATCTGGTTTTATGGTGTCCGGCCTACCTAAGTGGCCGGTGGCGACTCCAATTTTTAAATAAAATGCGATTTTTTTCTTAAACCCCCACGGAATAAACGTTTTATATCCGAAAAATCACAAACACTTCGAAAACCTACTTTTTTAGCGAAAAGGGACATCGCTACAGATGGCGACTCCGCTGGGGACAATTTTTTGTTTTTCGAAAACAAGAAGAGAGTCAAGCCTTTTAAAATAATTACCTCTTTATTAATATTAGAAATTCCGGGTTAAAGTGACTATTAAATTAACATTCGGTTATAATTGCACGTTTATTTTAACGCATTTAAAATATGGCATATAAACCCATTTTTTTAAGTGGGGGGAAAAACGCTAATGCTTTCGTGGAGATATTGTTCTCCCGTATGGGCCTAGCAAGTACCTTCGGGGCTCGAGTACCTTATGCTTTCGTAAGGATATCGTTCCTTCGTACGGGCATAAGCGAATGGGTCCCCCCTGAATTGAACCTGGTTGAAAGGAGCCTATAATGGGTGATGATCGGGGGCCTTGCTACTCTTAGTAGGGGACAACAAGGACAATTCGGGTACCTCATAGAACCAAGACTGCATGTAGAGAATACATAGAAACCCACCCCTTTAGAGCCATGCAGATAATCTTAGGTGTTTTAGACTGGATAAATAGGGTTGTTTTGTTTGTTTACCTTATTTAATTTGTCCTTTTATTTATGTATTTATTATTTTTATTCGGTACTAACTCATTTTTTTGTGTTTTATTTTTATTTTACACATACTTTTGTTGCATTATCATTGCATCCACATTACATAGAGGCATTGATTCAAGTGGTTTGGCCGATTAGAAAATCTTTCATCATGGAAAAAAGGTGTCTTAGGAAGGACGGCATCGATCCAGTCGCGTGACATCGATCAGAGATTACTCAACAGATCCGAAGTAACAATTTGCCGAACGAGCGTGTAGTGCCAAAGTATACACACGAGACCCTGATGGTGGACATACGACGAGTTGCAAGGCGTGTGAATGACTTAGCTACCGAAGCCGCGGCTCTCCGACCTTTCGTAACCCCGGACATGGAATAAGCACCAAGGTTTATCAAGTTGCTCAGAGTTGTCGATGAGCTAGGAGGTAGAGCTAGGGCTTATGTGTAGAACTTTGTTTTGTAATTAAGACTTTTTGTAATAGGGACTCTTTTTGTAATAGAGACTCATTTTGTAATATAGACCTTTTTTGTAATCTGGACCCTTTAATTCCCATGAAAGTCGTTCGAAAGGGTGATTACCAGCGGAATCAACGCCTTTATTTGCATTCATGTTGCATATCATGACATGGTGTTGATTCAAGAACAGTTCTTTAAAAGGCTTTTAGAATAGAAAAAAGTCTGCTTTGCCAGAAACGATAATATTACAGTATCAAGTTAGGCCGAGCAAAGACCAATCGCGAAAGAAGACGGTACGATAGTAAGGCACGTGCGACGCAGAAGATTCAGTCAGGGCCGCAGAACCCCAATTTTAAATCTTCACATTTGACCATTTTTTAAAAAAAATCTCAGATTTTAATTTAACTCATTTTAAAAAAAGAGAGAAAAAATTTGAAAATATTATTATTTTGCTTTGAAACTTCTTCCCTCATAAAACTTTCAGAAAAATAATAATAACAAAAAGAAACCTAAAAGTTTCATTTTTAAGTAAGTTAAAACTTTTTGATAATAAAAAAGGGGATTTTTAAACCAAATGATCCTTGAAAATTTTAATTTAAACCCCAAAAAGTTTTAAAGTACTCCCCTAAGATCGATAGAATCCATCCCTGTTTAGACGTTTGCACCCAGATCTACAGAAGAAAAGATCTTGTCTGAATTATGCATCACTTGTTGATGTCCTTTTCAGAAGCCACAAAAATAAAGATCATGACGATACAAGTTTATGAAGTAGCACAAGAAGAGAAGACGGGGTCACCCGTCATCTTGGAGACAACGTCGAGATGTAGAGCATGAGCTTTGCTTCCTGAAGTCAAGATCTCCAGAAGGAAGCTAACTGTCACCTGTAATTCATTATTAGTTTCTTGCAACCAGATATTTTTCTATTGATTGAAAGTCTTTTAAGGATTATTCGAGAATCAACACCGCATTTGCATTCATACCTTGCATTGCCTGACATTGTACAGTCATGGCATATTTTACATAACATTATCATTACCTTACATAAAATTTTACATAACATTATCATTACCTTACATAAAATTTTACATAGCATTATCATTGCCAAGTAAAATAAATGAACACGCTCAAAAATCAAGATTCAAGTAGTTGGAAGATGGGCTCGAGAGAAAAAAAGAAATGAGAAAAAAGAAGAAGATTGGTACATTCGACGCAAGAAAGCCCTAATTTTGTCATCCCACCGGATTTCAGGATTCTAAGATTTGTATGACAAAACAAGTTGCCCCAAGATTCACCTGACCACGTCCTGCAGAAAGATAGAGGGCTACATCGAGAATAGAAAATTGCCGATCCACTACTTTCACGAAAGTCTAGCAGGACCTACCGTGATATGGTACAACTGTTTGAATTGAGACAAAGTGTAGTCGTGCAGAGACTTAACCGACGTCTTTATGGGCAATACAAATATGCTCTAGACCTAGTACCAAGTCGGCAGTATCTCTAGAGTACGAAGATGAAACCTGATAAAGCTTCAAGGAATGTGCTTTGAGGTGTCTGTGTTTAGCGACCCAGGTGCAGCCTCCCGTAGATAAAGAGGAAAGTGACTTACATGCCACCTTTCTTATTTTTTCTTTGATAAGGTGCTCGGGAAAATGAATGCCAGCTTTGAGGACTTCATGACAGTCGGAGAGAGAATCAAACATACACTTCGGGACCTAAGTTTAAAAGACCAGACATGCCTAGGAGCAGAAAGAAAGAATGAGATGAACGGGTACCACTTTCGAAGGTTATCGTGATCGTAAGAGAAGAAGACAGACATATTCCTCCGAATCACCGAGAAAAATTCCTCGAACAAGTACATATTTAGAGATATTCGGAGTATTCCATCTCGGACATATGGCCTTATCTGGTCAAGGTATATGTGAGTTCTACGCCAATGCACCGGGGCATGACACCAAGAAATTTGGGGTCGTTAATAGAAGAAATCAAGAAGGTGGTTGACAATAGAGTCATGACAAGAATTTATCCAGCAAGGAAAAACAAGAGAAGTGGCACAAGCCTACACTACCTTGAAAGGGCCAGAATGAGTTAGTACCCTGGAGATAGTTCAAAGGTCCCTACGGTTTTCTCATCATTTCACAAAGAAATTCTAAAACAAAAACTCATTGTTTGTTAGAATAACAAATCACATTTCCATTTATAAAGCATTTTTACATTCTTGATTCTTTAAACATTTTTATGGGGTAGTTTTCCCATATGCATATACATGCATTTTTGAATGGTCATGTGTATATATCATTTCTATACCAGATCCTCGAATTTTGAATGCAACAGTACATTTGCTTCAGATCCAAAGATCAACTCTAAGTTGCATATATTTAGAAGAGATTGAATGTTGTGGGGATACTGTAAATGTGAGTATCTGCTAGTTTACTTAGGCCAACAGAGGAACAAAGTGAGTGTTTAGACAATGGGCAGTTCCCATTTTAAGAATTTATCTTCTCAGGCACTTGTCGTTTAAGATCCTTGAAACGAAAGTTGACCCTAAACCTCTACCCCCTGAAGGCATTCTCAGGACATCTGTGAATTTGACAATGAATGATATTCTTTTACTTTACCCGAAGACAGAAATGAGTCTAGACATATTGGATACGAAGTTCAAAAAATCATCAGAAGAAAGTGGTTGAAAACATGGATATGTCCAAACGAAAAACCAAAGAAAAGAAAAAAAATGGCAATCGGAAGGCCGAAGCAATCCAAATCGAGTAAATATCAAAAGAGCTACAGAGAGACAATTAACTTCGAGCGGAAGATAGCATCAATACCCAGTATAGATACGTGTTGATTCGAGGATACATTCATAGACTCGAATAAGAAGAAAGAGATTCAATGCTAAAAACCCAAAATGGGCAGTCTAAAAAAGAGCTAAAAAAGAAGAAAAAGATAAGAAAAGAAAAAATAAAATAAAAAAGAAGAAGAAAAAATGAGAGAAAGAAAAAAGGAAGAAAAAAGGAAAAAAAGGAAAAAAGAAAGAAAAAAGAAAAAGGAAAAAGAGAAATGAAGAATATTGTCTATGCTTCATACACGGATTAAACAATACAAGAATGAGACTTCAACTACGAGCAAGAGACACAAGGAATCCACATTCCAAGTAAATATCAGTTTTGAAAATTAGTATAGCAGCTCGAATTGAAGCCAAGTCAAGACAAGTAGGCCCGAAGATTGCCAATTTCGAAAAAAGAAATGACCTTTAGGGTAAAAACCCAAAAATGGGCAGTCTAGAGTGATCCTAAAAATGAAGAAAAAAAGTAGTCTGCTTGTGCCTGCTGGCATCAATATCCAACAAAAATACACTGAAGGAAGTGACCTCTAGGGTGAAAACCCAAAAATGGGCAGTCTAGAGCGATCCAAGAGAAAAAGTAAAAAGAAGAAAAGAAAAGAAGAAAGAAAGAATTATATTTTATATGGGCGTGCCAATCACAAGAATTCTCAGAAATGTATTCGTAGTCCTTCATTCAAGAAATCTCAGTTCTGAGGAGTTTTGGAGGATCAAACATTCTTGAACAGAAAACGAACATTAGTATATAGTCAGTATACAAGGCAGCCTACAGTAAAAAGAAAGGAAATGAACTCTAGGGTGAAAACCCAAAAACGGGCAGTCTAGAGTGATCCAAAAAAGGGAATGAATAATGGGCATATCCAAGTTACACAAGTACAGAAATACTGTTTCACTTAACCATAAACCAAATGCCTACATTACAAGCCCCCAAAGACCATTCTAGTCATCCATAGATATCCAAGTTGAATGAGAATGTCTTCAGATTTCATTCCGCCTATAAGGGTTAACTTTGCTTCAAGGAACGTCAAACTTCGAAGTGCTTGATCGACACCCAAATGAGGGAAGGATGGGGCATGGTGAGATAGTGAGATTAAGAGTGCCACCTTAAACGGGGTAGAAACTAGGTAGGGTTGTTCCTCTCAAAAGCCTATTAGACCAGAAGAAACTATACATTGGCATATATCTCCACAATGGTCAAGATCTTCTAAATATGCGCTTCATTAGAGTTGATCTCTAGCAACTTGAAGCAAATGCGCTATGGTGTTTGATATTTCGGGGGCAAACATGTTTTAAAAGGTTTGACATTTTCTCCCAAAGTTTTGATGTTTACCATTTCCCCCAAACATTAGTTTTTAAAAATGTTTGGCAATACACTTCGAATTTTGTTTACCATTCTCCAAGCATTATTTTATAAAAAATGTTTGGTCCTTAGAAAAAGAAGAAGAAAAGAAAAAGATGTTTACCATTTGTTCCAAACAATGTTTTCAAAATGTCCAAGTTGTGATTTTCGAAATGACTGTTATCTTTTCAAACAATCATTATTTTTTTGAAATATACACAAGTAAATTGCCTTTTACTTTACTTTAAAAATGAATGATGATGAGATTTAAAACATAGGGACTGAGAGTTAGTTCCGTCGAAATGCTGCGAGAAGATCAAGGAAGAGCTCAAGGGATGGAAGCATTTTGGCTCACTCTGGTGACTAGAAATAGATCAAGGCTCTATATGATGGGCCAGAAAATTCAAAGCGAAGGGAGCCCGTGGTTGAATGGGGCAACGCCAAGCCAAGAAGATGACAAGGGTTCTTATAAGAATAATATAAGAACCAGAAGATCATTTATGAAGACGGGTGATAACCCTAAAGACAAGAAAGCCTTCCGCACAAAAGGTTTAAAAGCATGTTCAAATGAGGATTTAAGAGCATACAGTAAAGTAGTAAAGAGATGAAGAGATCTGAGGAACGACCTTTCAGGGTGTAAGACTTTAGAACAAAAAGGCTAAAAGAAAAAGAGAGAAAGAAAGAGAGAAATTGAAAAAAAAGGAAAAAAGAAAAAAAGAAAAAGAAAATGAGAAGAGAAAAAAGAAAAAAAAAGAAAGAAACCATTACATTGCATGCATCATATAGATAGGGGCATGTCAATTTTTGCTTATTTTGGACATGTACCTGAAGAATTATCAAAGAACATTAAGAAGTGGATTTCATTGAAAAGATTGGCAGCCACCTTCGGCGTGAGTCCTTAAAATTTGAAGAAGTTTTGGCGGCCATTTTCGGCGTGAGTCCCTAAATTTGAAGAAGTTTTGGCGGCCATTTTCGGCGTGAGTCCCTAAATTTGAAGAAGTTTTGGCGGCCATTTTCGACGTGAGTCCCTAAATTTGAAGAAGTTTTGGCGGCCATTTTCGGCGTGAGTCCCTAAATTTGAAGAATTATGATGGGCCAGAAAATTCAAAGCAGTGGAGCCCGTGGTTGAATGGGGCAACGCCAAGCCAAGAAGATGACAAGGGTTCTTATAAGAATAATATAAGAACCAGAAGATCATTTATGAAGACGGGTGATAACCCTAAAGACAAGAAAGCCTTCCGCACAAAAGGTTTAAAAGCATGTTCAAATGAGGATTTAAGAGCATACAGTAAAGCAGTAAAGAGATGAAGAGATCTGAGGAACGACCTTTCAGGGTGTAAGACTTTAGAACAAAAAGGCTAAAAGAAAAGGAGAGAAAGAAAGAGAGAAATTGAAAAAAAAGGAAAAAAGAAAAAAAAATGAGAAGAGAAGAGAAAAAAAAGAAAGAAACCATTACATTGCATGCATCATATAGATAGGGGCATGTCAATTTTTGCTTATTTTGGACATGTGCCTGAAGAATTATCAAAGAACATTAAGAAGTGAATTTCATTGAAAAGATTGGCAGCCACCTTTGGCGTGAGTCCTTAAAATTTGAAGAAGTTTTGGCGGCCATTTTCGGCGTGTGTCCCTAAATTTGAAGAAGTTTTGGCGGCCATTTTCGGCGTGAGTCCCTAAATTTGAAGAAGTTTTGGCGGCCATTTTCGGCGTGAGTCCCTAAATTTGAAGAAGTTTTGGCGGCCATTTTCGACGTGAGTCCCTAAATTTGAAGAAGTTTTGGCGGCCATTTTCGGCGTGAGTCCCTAAATTTGAAGAAGTATTGGCGGCCATTTTCGGCGTGAGTCCCTAAATTTGAAGAAGTTTTGGCGGCCATTTTCGACGTGAGTCCCTAAATTTGAAGAAGTTTTGGCGGCCATTTTCAGCGTGAGTCCCTAAATTTGAAGAAGTATTGGCGGCCATTTTCGGCGTGAGTCCCTAAATTTGAAGAAGTTTTAGCAGCCATTTTCGGCGTGAGTCCCTAAATTTGAAGAAGTTTTGGCGGCCATTTTTGGCGTGAGTCCCTAAATTTGAAGAAGTATTGGCCGCCATTTTAGGCGTGAATCCCTAAATTTGAAGAAGTTTTGGCCGCCACCTTCGGCGTGAGTCCCTAAAATTTGAAGAAAGTTTGGCAGCCACCTTCGGCGTGAGTCCCTAAAATTTGAAGATCGGTAGCCATTTTTGGCGTGAATCCCAAAATTTGAAGAAAGATTTCGGCGACCTTAGCAGCGTGAGTCCAGAAAAATCGGTAGCCATAGCAGCGTGAGGCCCAGATATTAAATCCTTCGGATCATCAGTAAGTCATTCGGGCCATTAGTAAGTCATTTGGGCATGATGCAGCAGTCTTAAGTAGCGTAAGTCCAAAGATATCAACAGCCTTGTAAAAAAATGAGATAAAAAAAGAGAAGAAAAATGAAGAAAAAGAGAAAAAAAGAGAGCAGAAAAAGGGAAAAAGGAAAAAGAGAAAAAAGAGAAAAGAGAAATTCGAAGATAAATGTTCTATACAAGAAGAGCCTATATTTTCAAGCTCCCGTAGCGAGAGGTTCTATGTAGGAAGAATCTGCCGCTCTGAGGCTTCAGAAGCTGAAAGTTTTATATAGGAAGGGCTTGCAGCTCCAGGGTGAAGACTAGCAGTTCTATATAGGAAGAACTCCCAGCCGAAGGAATTCACCCATGACACACAAGGTTATATAGGAAAACCTATTGTGTTGAAAGCGAAGAGTCTTATATAGGAAGGGCTCTGAGCTTCACTGTCTTAGAGTAAAAAATTCTATATAGGAAGAATCCATAGCTCCAAGATTTCAGAAGCTGAAAGTTTTATATAGGAAGGACTTACAGCTCCAGGGTGAAGACTAGCAGTTCTATATAGGAAGAACTCCCAGTCGAAGGAATTCACCCATGATACACAAGGTTTTATATAGGGAAACTGTTGTGTTGAAAGCGAAGAGTCCTATATAGGAAGGGCTCCGAGCTTTACTGTCTTAGAGTGAAAGGTTCTATATAGGAAGAACCTGTAGCTCTGAGATTTCAGAAGCTAAAAGTTCTATATAGGAAGGACTGACGGCTCCAGGGTTTGAAGACTAGCAGTTCTATACGGGAGGAACTCCCAGTCGGAAGAATCCATCAGCGACGCAGAAAGTTTTATATAGGAGAAACCAGCGTTGAAGACGAAGAGTTCTATATAGGAAGGACTCCAAGCTGCACCGTCTCAGAATGAAAAGTTCTATATAGGATGGACTCATAACTCGAGGCTTCAGAGTGAAGGGTTCTATGTAGAAAGAGCCTATAACTCCAAGATCGGAAGGTGACGAAGCTCTATATAGGAAGAACTTACGAGCCTGAAGATTCAGCTAAGGAAGAGCGGAGAATTCCAGAAGAAAACGTGATTCCGAAGCCAAAGACGAGAAAGTAGGTCAAAAATGAGTGCTTTTGATCTTTGCTTTGTCCTCGTTTCACAAGAACAAGCAAAGAGGGGCAACTGTAATCACTCATTTTTATCGGGTTTTAGTGTTATTAGTATTATTTTAATAAAATTAATGAAAAATAAAATAAAATAATATATTAAAAAAAGGAAAAATTGTGTGGAGCAGTGTGCTCCACGTCACCCATTTTCCCACCCTCTTTGCCTATAAATAGGCAGGGGTTCACGCCCAAATTGGAGAACAATTGCACGCCAAAATTGCCATAAATTGGCAAGGCAATTGGCTCCCCAATTGGGAGCATGGCCGGCCACAAGGCTGGCCGGGGTTGGGGGCAGTGCCCTCGGCCCCAGTTGGTTCGATCCAACATTCGATCGGGGTCCTATTTTAGGTCCGATCTAGTTAATAATTTTGGAGAGGGCGTGGTAGATCCCGGTAGGGTTCGGTCGGGGTTCGTCATTCGAGCTCCTAGTTAGGTATATTTTCTTCCCTTTTTATTAGTGTTGTAATTTTTATAATTTAATGAAGTATTAGTTATTTTAAAATTGTAGTCTTATTTGTTAGTTTGTATGTTTATGTTTTAGATTAGTATTTAATATGTTTTAAATTTGTGTTTTATATTAATTAGATTTGTTTTTATTTATGTGTTAGAATAATATTTATTTGTGTTTTAAATTAATATTTATGAATGTTAGTATTTTATTTATGTTAGATATGTTTTTATGAGTTAGATTAATATTTATGTATGTATGTTTTAGAATAGTATTTTATTTATGTTGAATTTGTTTTTTATTTGTGTTAGATTAATATTTTGGAATGTCAGTATTTTATTTATGTTAGATATGTTTTATTTATGAGTTAGATTAATATTTATATATGTATGTTTCAGATTAATATTTTATTTATGTTAGATTATTATTTTATTATATTAGTATTTATTTATATTTTTATCGTTTTGTATTTATTTTGCTTTCTAAGGTTGCATAATGGAATATAAATTGTCAATGCGGTGTCTTTTTATCCGAGCGTAAACGGGGCCAGTATCAGGCGTAGTGATAGTGGTTGGGCGTTTACTCTCGGATAATGGGCCCTTTAAAATTTATTCGCAATTAAAACCGAATTTTAAACTAATCATCACTTTAACCCGGAAAATCCAATATTAATAAGCGGTAATTATTAAAGTACCAATTTTGGACGGTGTGGGGGTGCTAATCCTTCCCCATCCGTAACCGACTCCCGAACCCAACAGTTTTTAAATCTTTGGTTTTATGGTGTCCGGCCTACCTAAGTGGCCGGTGGCGACTCCAATTTTTAAATAAAATACGATTTTTTTCTTAAACCCCCACGGAATAAACGTTTTATATCCGAAAAATCACAAACACTTAATTTTTTAGCGAAAAGGGACATCGCTACAACCCGAATGTGATGCTCTGAATCTAAGAAAGGATTAGGGTGTTAGATTTAGTGGTATCAGAGCCTAAGTTTAGTCGGTTCTAGGAAACCCCAGGGTGGTATAGAGGTCGTGGTAAGGTGTCCAGTGAATAAAAGTCCCTAAATTTAAGTGTACTTTATAAGACTGGGAATCCTGATGTTCCACCTTTTTTGTTGTATTTTAGAAAAAAAGATTGATGGAAGGAGAATCCGGTAGTGGAGAGGCGGGTCACTTTCGTGACCTTACCTCTACCCTCTTGCGTGTGGTGAAAACTATTCTGAGGCAATCTGAGATGCCTCACAAGACCCATATAGAGATGCTTTATCATCTTGGGCCTAAGAATTTTGAAGGCTCGAGTGAGGATGACCCGATTAAGGCTGACCAGTGGTTGCGCAACACACAGAGAATCTTGAGGCAGATGAAGGGAAGCCTAGAGGACGATCTTGTTTGCATTGTTTCCATTCTTAAGGGCAATGCACACGAGTGGTGGGAAACCGTTGAGTTTAGTCTACAGCGTGAACGACCGATATAGGATATCTTTGTGGATGAGTTTAAAAAAAAAACACATCAGCGAGGTACATATGGATAATATGAGGGACCAGTTTCTACATCTAGTTTAGGAAGATCGAACGGTGTTTTCTTATGAGCAAGAGTTTCTGCGTTTGAGCCGTTATGCTCCAAAGTTTGTTACCACAGAAGAGTTGAGGTGCAAGAGGTTCAGACAAGGCTTGAATGTTGACCTTCAGTTGCATGTGACAGTGAGTCTGCTTGGGATATTCTCTGAGTTAGCCAATAGTGCGAAGACACTTGAGCGGCTTCAGAGGTCAGCATCTAATCAGTTAGAATATTCTAGAGGTCGTGATGTAGAGACCCAGAATTTCATGGGTCTTTCCCCTATCCACATGAGGGGTTTTACGCTTTGAGAAGTTCGAAGAGAGTTGTATCGGACCAGCTATAAAGAGTCGGCACATGATTTAGATCGAGGGTTCGTAGAGGCTCTTTGTTTTTTACCCCGAAAAGGAGTATTAATGGTTCTATTGGAGCATCGCTTCCACCAGTATGCGAACATTATGGCAGACATCACCTTAGAGTGTGCTTCTTTCTTCGGAGGGTTTGCTATAGGTGTCGAGCACCGGGATACATGGCAAAGGACTGTCTAGTTGTGAATGTGGATACATCAGTTCAGTCTCAGAGGTGGACTACTTTCTATCATAATCAGAGTTTTGCTAGAGGCGGAGCTAGGGTACCGTTAGGTTATCGAGGTGGAGGTCCTATGAGATCCACCGCCAGGGTTGGCGCGCGAGACGTTGCTAGGCAGTCTGCTACTCAAATTAGAGTTGATAGCGTTGTGATTGAGGATATGTCAGGTAATTAAGTTTTGTGTTGGTTTTAGCAGTTGCGTTAGCCGTTTAGCTTTTCGGTTGTATAATGGAAGGGTTCTTGTGATGTGGGCGACAAACCTTGGAACTCAACTTCGCCCAAACTACGAAGACGCTCTAGCGGCAAACCTTGCCCCTCAACCGGTGGTGCTGGCACACGAACACCTGCAACTACTGTCTGAAACGCACCGGTCATGGTCTGTATCAATGGCGCCATGTCATTCACCCATGGCCCAGCTGGCGCAGGTGGTACTTGCTCCACTCCCTCGGGTGGATTAGGTGGGGGCGGTGGTAACCCTCCATGAGGTACAACTTCTCATTCATCATCTTGCCCAGCGGCAGCAGCAATTGCACTAGATCGCAACTCTCTCCTCGGGCCCATCGTGCTAAAATATATCTAGGGCATGATAATCATTTCAAAACAAAAACAGTCAAGCCAGCCTCAAGCAAGGATCCAAAACTTTCATTTCAAGAATCAAAACTTTCCAGACTATAATAATAAGGTAATGGGTACCCCAAAACTTTCCTGACATAGCATACAACAGCCAACATACATATATCAATCACCATGCATATCAACCAGCATATATACAACAATCACCGTGCAAATCAAACATGGCAAGAACACAACAACCTCCCAAACAAACCAAACATGGCTCTGATACCACCAAATGTAACCCCCTTGACCCGGCCAAGACGCCCAACCGAACCAAGAAGGTTACATTAGGTTTGCCATAGCAAACCTAAGAGATACAACCAAACCCGGTCTATTTTTTATTTTTATCTTATCTAGATGCCCATTATTAACCCCACATGTTCATCACATTTGCAATTTAGGGACCAAATTGCAAATATAAAGGATTTCAGGATTTAAGACCACTTTTAATTTACCAACCTTCAATTAGTCAGATTCCAAACTATCATTTCAAGTTACAGCTCAATCCGATCAATCCACCACATACAATTCCATTGGCAAGATACTGGGACTAAAATGCAAGGAAGCAAAACTGCCCAAAAGTGACATTCACTGGAAATACGGTCAACAGTATCGAAATAGGTAAGCCTGTATCGATACGGTTTGAAACACCCTATTTCGATACACCACCAAGCAGTATCGATACGCCTAACTGAAATATTGAACTTTTGAAATATTTTAAACCGTACCGATATGGTTTCTTAGGCGGTTTGATACGCGGGTTCAAGTTGTAAAAGTGAATTCCAGAGGCTAAAACTCGTATCGAAACGCCCATACCCGTACCGGTATGCCAGGCCAAAATTGCCTAGGCGTATCGAAACGCACAAGACCTGTACCGATCCCACAAGCCTATATTTGCCTAGCCGTACCGATATGGTCCCCCGCGTATCGGTACGCCTGGGCCTGTAATGTCACATTTGGCTGATTTTTCATCCCAAAAGCATACTCAAACCACTCAAACATGCTTTAAACACAATAATAACATGTCAAACATATCTCATACCAACAAGCTCCACAATTCTAACAACATAACAAGGATTCATGCATCAAAGAGGAAATATATAGGCATGCTTCTTATTGTGCATCCAACCAACATATCAAAATGTAAACCAGTACCAAAAACAATCCTTAAAGGCCATTTAAAACCCAAGAGCAATTAAAGAAACATGCTCAAACATGGAGTTCCACAAAACACCTCCCAAAATACAACAAGTACACCATTGCCATTATTCATTATAGTCTAAACCAAAACATACTTTGGAAACAAGTCTTGCCAAGATCCCATTGCTTCTAGCTGACTTCCAAGACCTCAATTATCTGCATTGATGGACAACGAGAGCGTAAGCACACAAGGCTTAGTGAGGAGTGCTAAAAAACAAACACCATAAATGCATTTAAAACCTTTTACTTAACATCTTCCTTTAAAACATCATCATCCCCTTTTTAAAACATACACTTTACATTATTAAAAACCAGCATATTAAACCATATGCTACATGTATCATTAATCAACAACAAATCACATTGCAAACCCTCCACTTAAGCATTCCCATGCATTACTACCAAAAGCAAAGCTTAAGGAGAAACATGTATAAACCACATTATACATCATAAAACATTTCAATGATACATTAACAATTATATTGGCCATCAAGTGATCATTAACAAGTCCTTTAACAAAAGTGTTCATCGGATACACGGATTCAACAAGTGTTAACCCAACACTTCAAGCCATCTCAACCGGAATAGCGATACAATCACAATCGCGGTACAATAACAACCGGGTACAATTACGATCTGGTACAATAACAAACCACGGGGACACCCACCCCAATCATTGGTTAGACGCTTAATCCACTAACGGGAGTATTCGGTACTGTTAAACCCCTCTACCGTTAGGGTACTTGGATGGAGTATTCGGTACGCCGTATAAACCCTCAACATCCAAGGTGACTTATTTACAGTGCACTCAATCCTATGGCCGGCCAACTATATCCAATAACAATTTTAAAACCACATCACTTACCAATATAATTAGCCAAATAACATTTACCTCACAGTTTTAAACAAGCATTAACCAAAACACTTTTCCAAAGCAACAACCATGCTTTAAACCACAAGTATAAACCATACTTACAAGGATCACTTACCATGTGCATCATTCAGCAAAACATGCTTAAAAACAACATATACAATACTTTAAAACATGCTTAACAGTAGGTACAATGTAAATTAAAACAAGTGCAATAACCACTTAACACTAGCACGACCGAGAGAGTAAAACCATTTTATACTCACTTTCGAGTCTAGGTAAGCATTTCAAGCTCTACATTAACTCCCAAAACTCTATTCTGAAACATCAAAACGCTTTAAACCACGTTTTTACTTATCGATACACGAAACCTTGATTCGCTGATGCGAAATCAAGTATCCGAAGCCTTCAACGCTTCTCCAAACACTTCTGGATCAACCACCCCTATTTTTATCACAAAACAACAGAGGATTAATGCATCATAATGCATTCTAAACACAGCAACTACAATCCTTCTCGGGTTCCCACAAAACCTTCACAAACAACCCTCCACAACAACCGAAAACATAACCAAAACACTTCGATTCACAACCCAGCCAACATATATCAATATAACATCACTTTCAACACCAAAACACATATAAAAACAGATCCAAAACAACCTACCAGCTCCAGCAACCATACAACCACAAGAACACCACAAAACTTCAAAACTAACAACCTAAACAATTAGGGATTCTTAAGTTTCAGTATTCCATTGATAAAAATCACTTATAAACATTATTAAACATCCAAAATATGAATCAAAGCATCCTTAATTACTGGAAATCAGATCCAATTCGCGAATCAACTCTTTTACCCCAAATAATTCAATTAAGCATTAGGAAATCATCAAAATCAGTTTAGAAACACAAAAACAATGATCAAATGCTTGGTAATTTCAATAAAGAACCATACAATAGAGGAGATATCAAACCTTACCCTTATTGTGAAGTTTCTCCCTCAATTAATTTGTGAAAAGCTAAGAAAACACACGATTTCAATAAGATTTTGCATAATCAATCTTTATAAAACATTTTGAAACAATAAAATCAAGTTAGAAATCACCTCACCTCTGTAAATTTTATGAAAATGTGGTTGTTTGGCTGATGAGAGAATGGAGAGAAAAATTTGAGAGAAAATGACGTGATTTTTGGTTTTAGAAAAGATAACAAACTTTTTAACAAAATCCTCTTTAATTTCTAATTAAACCACATGTTAAAATAAGTCAAATCAAAGGAGAAATCATCAGAAACCAATTGGTAAAATAGCCCTTAAAGATTCTAAAAATTTGACCCTTTTTATTTTAGTCACTTAAAACAGTTTTCAAAACTTTCATTTTGGTCACTAACCAAAATGTCCATCTTCCAAAAATCATTTTTCAAAATTGATTCCAACATTATTAAATAAATAATTAATAATGATTTTTAAGCATTTTCCATAATTTTTCCAACACCAAAAATATACGATCCCAAAACCGACTCGAATTTCTACTCCGATCCACCGGATCGTCTAATAAATCACCAAACCGCTAAGCCCTAAAACTGAGGCGTTACAGGTAGAATCTTGATCATCGTGTTTTATATTTTGACTCTTAATCAATTCTTTTTTGATTCAACAAACACATTCTCTTTAGCCATAACAGCCATCAGGTTCATCATCTCAACCATTTGCTTCTCCAGTTCTTGCATCTCATGTCGATCATCATTAGCGCGAGTATCGCCAACTATGTCTGATTTGCACCCTTCGGATGTACCACCTCTTTTGTCTCTAGTGTTTCCTTAAGTTAATCCTCGAGAGTTGTTATTCATTTTATCTGAACACGGGACCTTTTATTCGTTATAATTACCCTCTACAACGATGGTCACTTGCTAAAATTAATACCTTGTTTTATTCCATGAGAATGTAATGCAAAACAAATGTGAAAAAAATGATAACAAACACAAAAGGAAACTGTGTCAGTATGGTAAATGCCATAACTGTGATGATGAATGTGAATGAAGATGTTGATTTTCAAACATTCCTTAGAAAGACATTCGTTAACGAAGAATATTTCTGATTACAAGAAGCTAAAATAATGAATTACAGATAACGGTCAGCTTCTCGTCTTGACATCTCAACTTCGTGAAGCAAGGCTTACGCTCCATGTCTTAACGTCACTTCTTGAATGATGGGCGATCTCATCGTTCTCTTCTTCTACTGCTCAAAAAGGTCTGCAATAGTGTAATCTATGTACCCAGGGGCTTTCGAGAAGATCATTAACCCGTGCAGGCGGAGTGTAGACAATGGTCTCTTCTTCAGGGGCGGATCTTGACAATCTAGTTTGAAGGGGCCTATTTAAAATTTTTGAAAGTTTGGAGGCTTAAATTAAAATTTTCAAAGATTTTGAAAGGTTTAATTTAAAATTTTTATGTTAAAAAACTTTTTGAAACTTATTAAGACCCTTTTTTAAAAAAATGGAAAAGGATTTAATCGAAATTATTTAAAATTTTGAGATATAATAGTAATTTTAAAATTTTTAGAGGGGCTAAATTAAATTTTTTGAATTTTTAAGGGGTTAAATGTGAAATCTTTAAACTTTGGGGGAACATGGCCCCTATTGGCTTTGACGACGATTTACCTCCACATCCACGCTATGCCATCTCCGCCTCTGACACGTGTCTCCTTGTAAATTTGTCTATTTTCTTGGCTGATCTTCGTTCAGCCCAACTTGATATTGTAGCATTATCACTATTGGTATCACAGACTTCTCTCTTATTTAGATTGCCTTCTAAATTGGACTGTTTTTTAATCAACATTTATGTATGATATAAAATACAAATTAGATGCAAAAATGAAAAAAAACAAAAAAAACACACAAATCAGTATAGCAAAACAATCGAATAAAAAATTAAAATAAATTAAATACTTAACAAAAGCAATCAATTAGAAGCAAATAAAAGGTATGTACAACAAATAAAAGCAAACAAAACCTAAAAGGGTTAATTATAAATGGGCAGTATAACGGTGGGCTCCTACGGGCCACTATATGCGGTTTTGATCTAAAGAAAATGGTACTCAAACTATCGCTTAAACATTGATTCGAGGGAATACAACCCTTATACCATACGGGGGTGAAAACCCTACGAAATATAAAGACTGAATTCCAAAAGTGAATTACAACACTATACGGAGGTGAAAACCCCACGAAGCGAAGTAATCACTCCCACTTAAGGGTTTTAAAAGTAATATACGATGACAATTTATATCAAAATCAAGCAAGGCTTAGAAATTAAAAATTAAATTAAATCAAATTTAATTTTTCTTTAATAATTACGATGTGAACCCAACTAAGGCTTGACTCTTAAAATTTTTTTAAAAACAAAAAATTATCCCCAGTGGAGTCGCCATGCTGTAGCGACTTTTTTTCAGGCTGCTACGAAAAAGATCATATATGGGGTTGGGGGTTTCCTGCTTTTATTAAAAAATATTTTAAAAGAGGAATTTGCGAAAACTCGTATTTAAAAAAAAATAGAGTCGTCATCGGCCACTTTGGTAGGCCTGACACTATAAAAATAAAAATCAGAGATTTTAAAAACTTGGATTCGGGAGTCGGTTACGGATGGAGAAGGGTTAGCACCCCCGCACCTCCCAAAATTGGTACCTAATGGGTTCATATCATAATTATTAAGGAAAATACAAAATTCGATTTAATTTAATAATTAATTCCTAAAATGCATGGATATAACAGTATTAAATTTGCCTCGATATCCATGGCACCAAAAGAGATAACACCCGGAGACCGGGACAACACTCCTACTAGAATACCAGAATAAGAGGTCTAACATTATATGTGACATAATAAAATGCATGGATATGGCATTAATTCAAATGAATAAAAAAACTCACGATTTGCGGTACCAAAAGAGATGACACTCGGAGAGCGGGATACCACTCCTAACCGGATACCAAGACCCTAAGAACTACATCTAACATAACAAACAAAATATATTTAATAAAAACATGCCAATAATTAAAATACATAATCAACAAAACTATATATATTGCCCTATATCTAAACCAACATTAAATTAAAATAAATACAAAGATAAGGATCAAATTTTTACCCCGCTAGAAGCTCGGATGAAATACTTTGACCGATCCCCACAAAGATCTCCGTACCATCTCGTCATAGCCCAAAAATTAACTCGATCGGACTATAAAAGACCTCCGATCAAATGCTGAATCGAGCCAGCTAAAGCCGAGAGCACTGCTCTCTATATTTGGCAGCCTTGCTCGGGCTGCCTTGGCTCCCAAATTTTGGGTTGCATTGGCTTCATCATGTGCTCCCTCCCCCCGGCTATTTATAGCCAACGCCATGGGGGTAGGGTGACGTGGCTCAACATGAGCCACGTGCTTTCTTCTTTTTTTTGTTTTTTTTTGTTTTTTTTTATATATATTACTTTTACTTATTATTTTGTTGTTTTTATTTTTTATTGATTTTATATTAATAATATTACTATTAGAATAATACTAATAATACTAAAACTCGGACAAAAATGAGTAATTACACTATACAATTTTCTAATTGTTTCTTTTATCTGATAGACTCGCTGGGTTTGACAGTATCGTAAAAATAACTAAATTGATGTAATTTTTAAATATAAAGGGTTAACTTTATTGAATTGTTTTGAATTGTGATCAAATTAATAGAATGTATAAGTTTTGAGACTAAAACTATTAATAAAAGTATCAAAACAGTAGATGAAATTAAAGTCCGAGTACCAAATTGAAATAAAAAATTCTTTAGATACTAATTTGAAAAAAAAAGTTCAACTACCAACTTAGAGAAGTTGTATAGTTCAGATACTAAATATATATTTAAGCTTATATTTTATTATGGTGGAGTTTTTACTATACTCTTTTTAAGTTTTTTATCCTTTAATTTAGAGGGTTTTTTTTCTTTATAAAAAAAGTGTCATTTTGGTGTTTTGTAATTATTTCTGGACAGTTTTTTGAATCATGTCTGAAACTGACCAGTTTTGTATAATTTAATCCAATGAATTTTATAATGTCGTCCAAATTGAAAATATTGATAATTGTAACGGTTAAATTAATAATATGAATTTTCTAAATTCAAAAATATAATATGAATTTTCATGAACATATTAAAACTATTAATACCATTATAATTTTAGTACTAACACTCATCTATGTTATCAATTTGGACGTCCTAATAATATTATAAAAAAATACCAAATCATATTAAATTAAAATAAAGGAATCAACTATCAATTTTTAAAGTTTGCAGCAACGCAAAAATAAAGGTATTTTAATGTAGGCTTAATTATAAAATAAATGTTCGAACTTTATCTCTTTTTGCAATATGTGCTTAAACTATTTTTTGACTGAATTATTTTTATTTATTTTTTAGTTTATGTTTTAAAAATAAAAAATAATAAAAGCCACGTGTCAAGTTATAATTGGATGATCAGTTTTTTTAACAAATTAATTTTAAAACGTAATAATATAAAACATTAGATACTTATTTCAACAAAAAAATTCTTTAAGCATTGCAAAAATGAGGTAAAGTTTAAGCATCTATTTTATAGTTAAGCATTTAATGTATGCTTATTGAAGGAGAAAAGGTATTTTAATGATGAATCTAACGTAGACCACAAAGCAAAGAAACTTCCATTGGATATAAAGCTGAACACTTCACTTCAATTTCAGCACACAGATAAACACTTATGGTGATGGCTTTACTGAATTAAAGACCCTTTATTTTTTATTAAACGAGGTTGGTTCAAGTGGTAATTAGTTTGATATCGCTTAAGTAGATCTTGAGTTTGAGGCCTTGTGTATATAGAAAATCGTCGCGGTAAGACTCACCTATCAAAAACAAGTGTGCAACATAGGTCGGTCTAAATTAGTCAGAGCAAAATCTTATAGAAACTGAGAGGGCAACAAAAAAAATACCCTTTATTTTTTCTTTTGTCACAAATAGGGGTGGACAAAACTCGACTCGAGAAAACCCGAATTATTCGACTCGACGCGAAAAAAGTCGACTCGTTTTAACTTGACTCATAATTTTATAAACTCGACTAGAAAAAAATTCAAATAAAGTTTGAGTTATAAAATGGAAATTCGAATAACTCGAATTTTTTTTGCAATTTAGTTGATCAATTTTCAAGTTCGAGTCGAGTTTGTATGTTATGCCTGATATATTATGTTTATTACATGTGAAAATATGAAGAAATATATGTATATCGTATATAGATATAGAAAGTCGTTTAAATTGGAATTAATATGTAATATAACATTATAAATAATTAAAATTAAATTTGTACAGAAACTCGAAACTCGACTCAAATTTTATAAACTCGACTCGATTCGAAAAAAAATTCAAATAAATTTTGAATCGTAGAATAGGACATATAAACTTGAATAACTGGAAATTTTTTGACTCAAGTAGATCGAACGTGCTAATCACAAAACCACTGTTTTTTTTTCCACCCCACTAATGGAGATAAAGAGCTTTTGGCACCATCCTTCTCTTGATATTCTGCTTATAGTAATACCATTTTAAGATCCCATATCTAAATAACTATTTCACGTTGCACACACTTCACTCAGGTACTCAGCTGCAATAATATACTATACATCCCAGCATGTAAAAAAACATGAAATCAGTAATATAATAGTAGTAACATGCAAACGTGATTCTCCATTAACAAGCTTTTGATGTTAATGCTCCATTAACTAGGTTTTTCTAACCCTGATGATTAAAAATTTCAGCCCCGCGGCCTAAAATACCCTTTTTCTTACAAAGGGAGTTTCTTCTAATCCAAACCCATTTTTTGAACTTAAAAGAAACCATTAGCAAGCCTTGAAGTTGTTTATAATCTGTGACATGTGAAGAAATCTTGACGTATTGGTCCCACTCTCCATCTCTTTACTCATCAGTTGTAATGGAGGAGGAATGTTGAAGAAAGCTTTGATCTTTCTCGCCCGTCCATTTTATAAGCGTGCACCGTTTAATCAAAGCAATGGGAGAACACTTTAGTTGCGTATAATTATTAATGATGATGGCCATCGACGTTATTGCACCATTGGATAACTCTGTGGGAGGCAACCCACCACACTTGAGTGCCTTAAGCACCTAGTTACCACCATAGGGAAGGATAGACGCAAGATTTTATGTTAAAGGTACAAACTTTTATACTTAGTAAAATTATTTGAGAAATTGAAATTTCGAGAGGGGCGCGACTGTCCATCCCTATCCACCACTCTTTTGCCTATATATGAAGCTCTCCTGGTTGGTTATTCTATGTCCTTTACATTCCTTCTCAAGTCTTTTTTGAGCAATGGAGACAGGTGATTCCCATTTCTCATATTTCTTGTCTTTCAATGAGTGAATACCTGATGTACTTCTTAATATAGCTTATGGATCATGACTGCTCAGGTCTATTTCTGAATAATTCTGCTGAAGTTATTGATATCATATATGTATGTATAGGTCATTTTTCAGTATCCATGATGTGTAAAACGATCTAACATGTATGATTTTGCCATTTTTATCCATTTAATGACTTATATGTTGTTTTGGTTCTCCATAATTACAGCAGTCATGGTGTGTAAAACAGCCTTGCTGTTGTTGGTCTTCATAGCAGCAGCTTCGAATGCATCGACGGATATGCAGACTTATATAGTTCACATGGACCAGACCAAGATGACAGCCTCTGGTCAGTCTCCAGGCAACTCCAAAGAATGGTACGAATCGGTGATAGAATCTTTAACCGAACTCTCGGATGAAGAGGAACGTGAGTCTGAACAACAGGCATCTCCTCAGCTAATTCATGTCTACACACGAGCTATTTCTGGTTTTGCTGCAAAGCTTTCAACTAAGCAACTAGAATCACTGAAAAGACTCGATGGTTTCCTCTCTGCCAGTCCTGATGAAATGCTGTCTTTACACACTACACGTTCGCCTCAATTTCTCGGACTAGAACCGGGAAAGGGACTCTGGAGTGCTTCGAATTTGAAGTCTGATGTGATCATAGGCGTGGTGGATTCCGGAATCTGGCCGGAACATGTCAGTTTTGACGACGAAGGCATGCCTCCGGTGCCAACAAGATGGAAAGGTGCATGTGAGGAAGGCACAAAGTTCTCACAATCGAATTGCAATAGGAAACTCATTGGTGCCAGAGCCTTCTTCCAAGGCTACGAAGCTGCTGTTGGCAGAATCAACGAAACAAAAGATTATAGGTCCGCGAGAGATGTCGAAGGCCATGGAACACATACAGCATCAACTGCAGCTGGTAACCTTGTGGCGAACGCAAGCATTTTCGGTTTGGCTAAGGGCTTAGCCGGTGGACTGAGGTACGCCTCAAGAATCGCAGCGTATAAAGCGTGCTGGTCTCAAGGTTGTGTTAGTTCTGATATACTAGCAGCCATAGACCAAGCCATTTCGGAGGGTGTTGACGTGTTGTCACTCTCTTTAGGAGGCTCCGCTAAGCCTTATTATAGTGATAACATCGCAATAGGTGCATTTCATGCAATAAAAAATGGGGTTTTCGTTTCATGCTCTGCTGGCAATTCAGGCCCGTCGAGCTCAACCGTTTCCAATACCGCGCCCTGGATCATGACCGTGGCTGCAAGCTACCTTGATCGGAGCTTCGAAACTACTGTCACCCTCGGGGACGGTCAAACTTTTGAGGGTTCATCTCTGTATGTTGGCAAGGCAACCAAGAAATTACCCCTTGTTTATGCAAACTCAGCTGGTGATGTACTAGCTTCATATTGTATTGATGGCTCCCTCAAGAAAAAGATTGTCAAACGCAAAATTGTGGTGTGCCAAAGAGGAATAAATGGCCGAGCTGCGAAGGGAGAGCAAGTAAAATTGGCGGGAGGTGCCGGAATGATAATGATAAATACCGAAAGAGAAGGCGAAGAGCTTTTTGCAGATGCCCACATTTTACCAGCAACTTCATTAGGAGCCACTGCAGGCAAAGCCATCAAAAAGTACCTCAATTCAACTAAAAAACCAACTGCAGCAATTGCATTCAAAGGAACAGTTTATGGAAAGCCCGCACCATTGATGGCAGCGTTTTCATCACGAGGACCGAATGAAGTCGGACCGGATTTGATAAAACCAGACGTAACTGCGCCAGGGATGAACATATTGGCAGCATGGCCACCCTTAACTAGCCCAACTCAGCTAAAGAGTGACAAGAGGAGTGTTCTTTTCAATGTTGTTTCCGGTACTTCAATGTCTTGCCCACATGTAAGTGGCCTAGCAGCACTCCTCAAATCAGTTCACAAAGATTGGTCCCCTGCAGCCATCAAATCCGCTCTCATGACAACAGCATACGTTCAAGACAACATGAACAGACAAATCACCGATGTCGCTTTTAGTAACACAACTATGGCTACACCTTTCGCATTCGGTTCAGGTCATGTCGACCCGGAAAAGGCTTCAGACCCGGGATTGATCTACGACATCACCCCAGAAGATTACCAAAACTATCTATGCACCCTAAATTATTCAGCTTCCCAGATGGCCTTATTTGCAGGGAAGCGTTTCACTTGTCCTAAAACTTCAACCCTGAAACCTGGCGACCTAAACTACCCTTCATTTGCAGTGAATTTCCAACAGAACAGTAAAACAAACAGTGTAACCTTCAAAAGGACCGTCACCCATGTCGGGATCACCGGTGTTACATACGTAGTACAAAAGAATGAACCGACTGGAGTGTCGGTGGTGATCGAGCCACAGAGTTTGAAGTTCAAAAAGCCAGGCCAGAAGCTTAGTTACAAGATCACTTTCACACAGAACAAAGGATCAACAGTCCAAGACTCCTCCTTTGGTTCTGTAGCATGGGTTTACTCTGATACGTACCATGTCAGAAGCTCCATTGCAGTGACTTGGACATAGATATTAATGTTGAATTATTAGGTCTCAACAGGGAAAAAGAAGAAGGGGGTAAAAGCCATTGAAATGGAATTTAGATGCTTTCTAATCATTCAAGTTCCAGGGAGCTGTTCTTTAACAAAACAGTTAAAAGAATGATATTTGATTGTGTCAACCATCAATAAAATATTAGATTCTTATATTTCATAACTAGGCCTCTAAACGAACTGAACGATGGTATGTTCATATTTGTTTATTTAATTTTAACAGAACAAATGAAGGAACACGAACAACTAAACGAATGTAATTTTTTGTTCATGTTCGTTTGTTAAAGAATGTAGCTTATTCGTGTTCGTTCATTAAAATGATAAATGAACACAAACGAATGAACATAAAAGGACATATGCGAATAAATTTAAACGAACATAAACAAATGAACATATGTGAATAAATTTGTTTTTTAAAAAATATGTAATACTTTTGTTATGAAATATAATAAATATAAATAGATATATGTGAATAAATTTAACGAACATAAACGAATCAATTATTGAAAGTTTACGAACGTAAATGAACGAACGAGCTCTTTGTTCATGTTCGTTCATTTAATTAAACGAATATAAAATCTTGTTCATGTTCGTTTAATAAAAAAATGAATATAAACGAACTTCCCGCCAAACGATTCACCAATTGTTCGCTGAACGTTCGGTTCATTTACAGCCCTATATTTTGTTATGGTTATTGTCGGGGACAAGATGTAATCACCAATTTTTGTCCGGGTTGTAAAATATTAGTTAGTTATAGTAACCATTATTTATGTGTGTTAATAAGTACGTATTAATGTTTATTCGTGCATGTGGTAATATGTATGTGTAAACGTAGGCGTGGGCTCATATGTATGTATGTTATTAAATTTGTATGTGTGCATATATGTGTCTAGTATGTATGTGTTATTAAGGTTTGAATATATTAATATATTATATATGTGTTTTATATTGCATGAATGTTTGTACTAATATATTATGTGTATTTACGTATTAAGGTATGTGTAAGTATGCATGTGTGTACATTTATGTATGTATTGCATGTGTGTATATGTCCATACATATTGCATGTCCATATATGTATAATTAATATATGCATGTATTATTATTAGTGGGTTTAAATTGAAAACAGATCCAATAAATTATTATAATATAAGTTCAAGTCCAATTTACATATTAAAACCCAAAAAAAAATGTTTACACAAGGCCCTAACCGGCTAGCCCAAAACCTAAGAAGCCCTAATTACATATGATACAAAAAAACCCTAATTATTTTTATCCCTTGCGCAGCCCAATCTGGGCCGTTGGATTAGATCTTGATCCAACGGCCCCAAATCAGTCAAGATGATCATCTAGCTGGCCGCGTGCATCACACGTCCAGACCGTTCGGCTACCACGCTTGCATATGATCCACGCGCAGACTCTTCAGCTGCCACGTGCCAATATCAGAGATAGCCATGTCATTCTCCAGGATCGAATCTTAGCCGTTAGATCTTTATGCAATCCTAGCCGTTGGATCAGATCTGATCCAACGGCCAGGAATGGATCTGGCCGATTGCAACCTTTCACATCCACCAGCTCCCTCACCTGGTTGCTCCGACCTTGCCCGCCGTATAACCACCCTCACCGGCCTCTCACCAAGCTGGACATGCAAAACCAAATGAGTACAAGTCAGAATCACTAAAAAAATCATGTCATTTTGTCTAATCTTGCAAGGAAACAAAAATAAAAAAGACAGCCTATATACATCAAATGTATCCATATTTTGTACTCAGAGAGAACATTCGAAAAAAAAAAACCCAGAGTTTCACTGGTAATCTCTCTTTCACTTTTCTTTTTTTCTTTTTCTTGCATGCATCTATAATAATAAAATAAAAAAAGAGACAGAAACAAAAGGGAGTTTAAAAGTTTACCTTTCGTCGGTCGGCCATCCATCACCTGTGACAAGCCGTTGGCCCCTATGGCCGAACCCGGTGAATCGGTGTTGGATGCTAAGTTTTAAGAAAAGGGGTGTGTTCAAAATGTTTTGTTTTTGTTAAAAAAACACAATGGTTTTGGGGTTTTAAAATAGAGATGGTTTTGGCTTTAGGGTTTTCTTGGGTCGGTCGGTGGTGGCGGACAGCGGCCGGAGTGGCCGACCACCACTGAAATCTGGGTTTTGGGTTCTGTTTTTGAGAGAAAAATGGGCTTAATTTTAGACAGATTTTGAAAAATGGCCAAAAGTTTAAAACTGGTTCTAATGGAATCAATTTATAGACTATTTTTATTTTTTAAAATGGGCAAATTGTTTCACAAATCCTCCATTGCGTTTAAAATTTTCAATTCTGTCTCACCCCTTGGTCTATTTACAACTCTGGTCCCCCTTTATTTTCCAAAAGTTTCGATTTCATCCCCAGATTAAACTGATTCAGCTTGAAATGGTAAAATTACTCTCCCAGTCATTTCGCGTTTTGGTATTTTACACTTCGAGTTTGCCCCTTGGTCATATTACATAATAAGTCCTTTAGAGTTTAATTCAGTTTTTAATTAGGTCCCTAATTACGTCTTTTGTTTATTTAATTTCTGCCTTCGGGTTTTGTTTCTTTTTCATTTTGGTCCCTCTGATGTTTTTTGTGTCTTTTGTTTTTATTTATTTTTTAGCATGTTATGTTGCATCATATTTATTACATGTTGTGTCTATACCATATCCATTTATGTTTTATTGCGTGTTCTCTATGTTTTTTTATGTTTTTTTGTACATGTTTATTTTGCATGTTATGTCATATTTTAATTTACATGTCATGTCCTTATGTTAGTTTTTTATGTTTATTTTGTACATTACACTACATGTTAATTTATAGCATGTTTAGTTTTTTTTTTCATGTTCATTTTGCTCTTTATGTTTTCACACATGTGTTCTATGTATATTTGTTGCCTTTTTTATGTGTACCATTGTGTTAATTTTTATTTAGTTTGTTTATTTGTGTTATATATATATGTATATTTTAGCTTTTTTTATTCTTCTTGTTTTGTTTTATGTGTTTTTTTATATATGCGTATTTATGTTTTTATAGGTAATGCCATGTTAATATGTTATATAGTCTTTGTTTGTTCATGGTATAAATATGTGTTAGCATGTATACTATGTTTTGCCTTTTTTTGCGTTGTAGGTTGCATATTAGTGTGATATTATTTGTTACATGTAAATGTCATGATGTTTATGTATCCTTGAATTGTGTCATACGATAAGTTTTAATGTAGTATTATGGTAATGACGTTTTATTAATTTAATAGCGTTTTGTATATGTCATGCATAGGTTGCATTTATGGTTCGTTTATATGTCTTGGCTTGTTTTATTTAATTAATTTAGTTTTGAAAGCATGTCTTCTTTCTTGTTCATATTTTTTGTTTTGTTTTTTATTATCATGATATGTTATGTTTTTTTTCATGTACTTTATTGTTTATTTTATTTAATTTTGTAAAATTCATGTGTTTATGTTTTTTAATATCATGTCAATGTAAATGTTTATTATTTTTGTTTACTAAGGTTGCATAACGAATTATTAATTGTCAATGTGGTGCCCTTTTATTCGAGCGTAAAGGTGGCCAGTATCAAACGCAGTGATGGTGGTCTATCAGTTTACTCTCGAATAACGGGGCCCTTAAAATCTACTCGCACTTATAACCAAATTTTAATTTAATTGTAAATTTAATCCGGAAAGTTCAATATTAATAAAGCGGTAATTATTAAAGTACCAATTTTGGGCGGTGTGGGGGTGTTAATCCTTCCCCATGCGTAACCGACTCCCGAACCCAACATTTTTCAAATCTCTAGTTTTATGGTGTCCGGCCTACCTTAAGTGGCCGGTGGTGACTCCATTTTTAAATAAAATACGGTTTTCCTAAAACCCCACGGAATACATTTTTTAAATATTCGAAATACCCCTAAACACCTTAAAACCCGTTCGTTTTTTAACGTAAGAAAAGGGATATCGCTACAGATGGCGACTCCGCTAGGGATATTTTCTGTTTTTCAAAAACAAATGAGAGTCAAGCTTTTTAAATGATTACCGCTTTAGTAATATTGGAAGTTCTGGATCAAAGTGACTATTAAATTAACATTTGGTTATAATTGTGTGCTTATTTTAACGCATTTAAAATTTGGCATATAAACCCGTCCTTTTTAAGTGGGGGAAACAGTGCTTTCGTAAGGATATCGTTCCTCCGTATGGGCCTAGCAAAGTACCTTCGGGGCTCGAGTACTTTATGCTTTCGTGAGGATATCGTTCCTCCGTAGGGGCATAAGCAAATGGGTCCCACTGAATTGAACCCGGTTGAAAGAAACCTATATTGGGTGATGATCGGGGGCCTTGCTACCCTTAGTAGGGGATGGCAAGGACAGTTCGGGTACCTCCTAGAACCAACACTGTATGTAGAGAACATATAGAAACCCACCCTGTTAGAGCCATGTAGATAACCCATGTGTTTTAGACATGTTGTAAATATAGTGTTTTGTATATTTATCTTATGTTCCCTTTATTTATTTATGTATTTATTTATTTTATCCGGTACTAACTCATTTCCTTTTTGTTTTGTTTTTGCATATATCATCGCATACACATTACATAGGGTATTGATTCCCGAGTGGTTTCTCCCATAATAGAGATTGTTTATGATGGACCAAGGGTTCTTTGACCTGACGATAAGGGGGTTCAGTTCTAGAGTTCAATCCCAAGGCTAGATTAGGGACAGTAGAAGAATGATCGTTCTGAGACTTCAGGTCAGATTCGACAAGAAGTGTCAGTTTTGGTAACGAGCGAGGTGGAGTACAAGAGTTAAAAAGCAAATGGCCGAGATGATGAACCAGATAAATGCTATGATGAAAGATAAGCAACCTGTCGAACCTAGAGAAGAATCGATCAAGGATCAGAATGTAGAACAGAATGGTCAGAATGTTAAGATAGACAACACCGTTAAATACGGCATGTTGAATCCTTTTGTGGTCAATCTCAAGAAATAGACATGTGGCATATCTAGGACAGATACCCGGGAAACAGAGGCAAGACTAGGAGAAGCCCGAGAATCAAATAACGAAAAGAGGTATTGTCCTATACCTATGAGATACGCTGAGCTGCTTCCGTTGCTCATTGAAATGAATCTTATAATACCGGTGAAATCTGTACCAAAAGACCTCCTTATCCGAAGGGTCACAACAGTCGTATCTGGTGCAGCTACCACATAGGGGAATTGGGTCATCACACTGAGAACTGCGGAGCCCTGAAGAATAGAGTTCAAGATCTTATCATGATGAGAGTTTTGGGTTTTGAAAATAGACAACCCCGATTCTACAATGAGCCAGCCATTTCTCGAGGGGCAAAGTCGAAGAAGGGTCAATGCCCAGTCCAAGGTTCGGTCAACACAGAAGTAGAGCACTTAAGTGAGACAAATCAGGAGTCGAAAGTAAAAGCATCTCAGAGGATGAACTTGCATTCGAGTACGACCAGCTCGATCGAGAGAGGTATGATCCAGGCAAAATACCGAAGGGTGCACAAGACGAGTACCAGAAGTTGCACTTTGAATTCAAGAATGGCGGTCTGGGTGACACCTCTGAGGAATGGGTTAATGGCATGATTTAGCTGAAGAACGATTTGGAACGTTGGAAGCAGAAATGTAAGACTAGTAAAAATAAAGCCAGATCATTGTCACAAAAGCTAAAAGAAGCTGAGAGCCAACGCGACATCCTCCAAGGTGAGTTGGAAAACAATCTGGCTATGGACGAGATCCTGAAATCAAGTTTACAACAAAAAAGGGGGGAATCTCAAGCTATTCAAATAGAAAACGCAGCACTCAAAGAATAAATAGAAAGGCTCAAGACTTTTTTACGTATGAAAGTTTCAAAGAAGTAACTGTCAAGCTACAAAAGACCAAGCAGAAAATACATGAAAAAGACCAAGACATGAAGATTGTTATGACTCAAGCGTGACAAGTGGCCCAACAGGTAGCAGACTTAGCTGATGCAGCAATGCCGATAAGCCAGAACATGGGTCCAGTATTGGACCGCGAATGAAAGCTGATGGAACTATTGAATGGGGTCAAGAAATTAGGAGCTAGAGCCCACTGCTATCTGTAAACTCCTAATACCTGATGTAATGAAAGCTTTTGGTTTGAATGAAAGATGTTCTATAGGGACAAATCACTTGCGGAATCAATACCTTATTGCATTCATGCATCGCATTTGCATCACATCCTTTGCATTGTTTAATGATTTTATCATGGCATAGCACTTCATCATTTAATTTTTGGGGTTCGGTGGCAGAGCTAGTTGAGAAAATGGAACTAACTAAGAAGTCGAGGCTTGACCTGATAGAAGAAAGAATCGAGAATGAGCTAAAGAAGAAAGATAAAATAGATGTTTTCAATACGAGGGAACTTTGTCTAGTCCCTGATTTGGTCATTCCTCCGAATTTCAAGATTCCCAGATTTGCGATGTATGACAAAACTAGCTGCCCGAAGGTTCACTTGACCATGTTTTGCAAAAAAATAGAGGGATACATAAAGAATGAAAATTTGTTGATCCACTACTTCTATGATAGCCTGACGGGACCTGCAGCAGTGTGGTATAACCGTTTGAGCAGAAACCAAGTTCGGTCATGGGTGACCTTGCTAATGCCTTCTTGAGTCAGTACAGATATACTTTAGACTTAGTGCCCTGTCGTCAGTTTCTTCAGAACGAGAAAATGAGACCAAATGAATGCTTCAAGGAGTATGAACTAAGATGGCGATGTTCGGCAACCCAAGTTCAGCCTTCTCTAGCAGAAGAAGAGTTGACTCCCCTATTCCATGCAACGCTTCCCTCTCATTTCTTCGATATAATGTTAGAGAGATCAAGAAGCAGATTCGAGGATTTTATGACGATTGGAGAGATGATAGAATACGCAATCTAAGAAGAAAAATTAGGGTCTAAGTCTAAGGACCGAATTGAAGAGAAAGAAGATGAAAATAGAGAAGTAAACGAGTGTCACCTCTAAAGTTCTCGTGGCCGTAAAAGAAGAAGACAGGCTAACACATCAGGGTCATCAAGGAAAATTCCTCGGACAAGTGCAAATTTGGAAGTTTTCGGAGTATCTATCTCAGACATATGGCCTCATTTGGTGGAAGGTCGCTATCTTACTCCCAAACCGATAAAGATTACACCTGATCTATCTACCCATAGCTTCGACTCGAGTAGCATATGTGAATTCCATATGGGGGCACTGGGGCATCCTACCAGAAAGTGTAGACCTTTACTGGAAGAGATCAAGAAGCTGATCAATAATAGGACCTTGACACAAGAACTGATCTAGCAGTGGAAAACCAAGGATGGGGGGCAAGTTTACATAGTGCTAAGAAAGCCAGATATGTATCTTATTAGAAGACTTTCCTGAAGTAATACAAGGAATCAACTTTACTACCTATAGCCCACATGTGGTAAAGATCTTTTATGAAGTGGCATGCGTCATATACGTTGATTTTCATTCCAATGAAAAACCTATTTTGCTTAACATACAGTGTTCTTGAAAGCACATAGATAGGTATCTTTTCTCGCCATCGTAGATCACTGGATATCAATTGCAAGATGTGACATTAGTTGGATGTTCTAATAACGATGATGTGTGATCTCCCCAACAAACTCTGGTCAGCAAAGCAAGACTACTACTCTTTCGATGACGTTCAAGGACGAAAAAGCTCCAAATGTTAACCATACAAAGTTGCTTGAAATTGAAACTCTAAGCGTAATCTTCTATGCACTAAAAAGTTAACTATCAAAACAGGACACATGTGTGGAATAAAATAAAATAACAATATTATGTAGATTAAATAAAAAGCACTCATATGTTCAAAGCCTGGTAATAGGTTTATTCAAATAAGAGTGTGGAAATTTTGGGGCACTCTGCTGAAGCAATAAGGTTGCAATACACCATCCAAGCCTAGAAACCTTAGTTTCATGAGTGATGGTAATATTTTCAAATCGTGACTATGCCGAGTAACTTGAGGTAATGTTGTTTTCTCTATCGTTGCCTTCAAGACAAAGGACTGTGACGAGTTGATTTCCTCAAAAATAATGATAAATGCATGGAAAAAAAGAAAGAAAAAGAAACGCACACACACCTAGAACTTTATTCTTAGAATGATATTTCTGCGCTCGAGTGGTCAAACAAGTCCACCCTTTTTAGGGCAGAGCAAATAATGAGAATTGAGAAAGAGTAGTATTCTACAGCAATGCGGTAATCATAAGGATGAACCGAGTCATCTGGGAAGACTTCATAGCCTTGAATCGCCGCAATATTTAAAATCCTCATGAACTCAAGCTATGCTTGAAATGATCGTTGAATGGTTGAATCTAAGATGCTCTTGCACTTGATATCCAGAGCTCCTATTCTATTGTTTGTTATACTAAGATGTTGATTTCAAGATCATGTATGTTAATCTAAATGACATTCTTCAGTGGAATGCCAAATCAACAAATTGACGATTTAAAGCAACAAATATTTCCACGTATTGTTTCAGAGATAAAATCCAAAACACAAGGTCGCAGATACTATTGGGCACCTAACCAGAGAAACGACCCCTCAATGTATAAGACAAAGATGATGACAAGAATATATGCGTCAGACAACTCGAGAGCAGGAAGCAAGTTTCATCTATGATGCCTTGGTTGGTTCAAGGAAATGAAGAACGAACTGGGATGAGAACGAGGTCGCAAAATACGGAGTAAGGTAAGAGATAAACATTGATTTTCTAGAGAGTTAGAGCATAGGGATCGAGAGGTGGTTCCCGTCAAGAGGCAACAAGAAGATTGAATTTAGAAATTAAGTTCAGAGCATGGAAGCATTTTGCTCGCCCCAGTGATGAAACTGACAAATACTCTGAATGTTGTTGAGTGAGGCAATGTAGAACATGAAGAATGGTAAGAATCCCTACACAATAGATTAGAATGAGCTTATTTGTGAAGTAGGTAGAGACCCCGAAGAAGAAAGACAGTCGCTTGTACAAGATAGCAAGAACGGGTATTCAATTGATACAGGAAAGATTGATGAAAATGAAGTTCAAAACTGAACATATTGCAAAAAGAAAAGGAATGAAGAAATTTGAGAAATCACTTTTCAGGACATAGGATTTTAAAACATATTTAAAAGAGAGAGGGAGAAAAGAGAAAAAAAAGAGAAGAGATAATTATACTGGTAAATGGTTAAAAGATATGAATCAAATAAATAATTGATCAAAGGGCGTATTGCGACAGAAGAGAAGAAAAGAAATTTTAGGGACAACCTTTCAGGGCATAAGACTTTAGAACAGAAAAAGAGTGAAGAAGAAAGAAAAAGAAAAATAGAGAATGAAAAAAGACAAAAGAGAAAAAGAAAGAAAGAAAAGAAAAGAAAAAGCAGAAAAGGAAGTGAAAAAGGAAAAAGAAAAGAAAAGAAGAAGAAAAAGAAAAAGAAAGCTTTACATTGCATGCATCATATAGATAGAGGCATGTTAATTTTTGCTATAGTAGCGTAAGGCTAGAGGACGGTAGCCATAGTAGCGTAAAGTCGGATATTAAGTCATTTGGGCCATCAATAGATCCTTCAGGCAAGATGATAAGTCCTTCGGGCGACCAATAAGTCTTTCGAGCATGGTGATAAGTCCTTCGGGCCATCAATAAGACCTTCAGGCATGATGCGACAGCCATAGTAGCGTGAGGCCAGATGAACGCAACCATAGTAGTGTGAGGCCAGATGAAGGCAGCCATAGTAGCGTGAAGCTAGATGACGGTAACTATAGTAGTATAAAGCCGAATATTAAGTCCTTCGGGCCATCAGTAAGTCATTCGGGCATGATGATAAGTCATTCGGGCCACCAGTAAGTCTTTCGAGCATGGTGATAAGTCTTTTGGGCTATCAATAAGACCTTCGGGCATGATGCGACAGCCATAGTAGCGTGAGGCCAGATGACGATAGCTATAGTAGCGTAAAGCCAAATACTAAGTCCTTCGGGCCATTAGTAAATCCTTCGGGCATGATGATAAGTCATTCGAGCCATCAGTAAGTCCTTCGGGCATGGTGATAAGACCTTCGGGCTGTCAGTAAGACCTTCGGGCATGATGTCAAGCTTTTTTTTAATGTCAAGAAGAGTATGAATCGGGGCATTGAAGAGATAAAAGTTTGAAGAGTTGGTCGAGGAAGAGCGGAAAGTTACAGAAGAACACGTGATTTCAGAGCCGATGACAGGAAAGTAGGATAAAAATGAGTGCTTTTTGGTCTTTGCTTTGTTCTCGTTTCACAAGACCAAGCAAAGAGGGGCAGCTGTAATCACTCATTTTTGTCCGGGTTGTAAAATATTAGTTAGTTATAGTAACCATTATATATGTGTGTTAGTAAGTTCGTATTAATGTTTATTCGTGCATGTGGTAATATGTATGAGTAAACATAGGCGTGGGCTCATATGTATGTATGTTATTAAATTCGTATGTGTGCATATATGTGTGTCTAGTATGTATGTGTTATTAAGGTTTGAATATATTAATATATTATATATGTGTTTTATATTACATGAATGTTTGTACTAATATATTACGTGTATCTACGTATTAAGGTATGTGTAAGTATGCATGTGTGTACATTTATGTATGTATTGCATGTGTGTATATGTCCATACATATTACATGTCTATATATGTATAATTAATATATGCATGTATTATTATTAGTGGGTTTAAATTGAAAACAGATCCAATAAATTATTATAATATAAGAGTCCAAGTCTAATTTACATATTAAAACCCCAAAAAAATGTTTACACTAGGCCCTAACCGGCCAGCCCAAAACCTAAGAAGCCCTAATTACATCTGATACAAAAAAACCCTAATTATTTTTATCCCTTGCGCAACCCAATCTGGGCTGTTGGATTAGATCTTGATCCAACGGCCCCAGATCAGTCAAGATGATCATCCAGCTGATCGTGTGCATCACACGTCCAGACCGCTCGGCTACCACGCGCGCGTATGATCCACGCGCAGACTCTTCAGCTGTCATCTGCCTTGTGCCAATATCAAGGGCTGCCACATCATTCTCCAGGATCGAATCTCAGCCGTTAGATCTTCATGCAATCCCAGCCGTTGGATCAGTCTGATCCAACGGCTAGGAATGGATCTGGCCGATTATAACCTTTCATGTCCACTAGCTCCCTCATGTGGCTGCTTCACCCTTGCCCGCCGTACAACCACCCTCATCGGCCTCTCACCAAACCGGACATGCAAAACTAGAGGAGTACAAGTCAAAATCACTAAAAATCATGTCATTTTGTCTAATCTTGCAAGGAAACAAAAATAAAAAAGGCAGCCTATATACATCAAATGTATCTATATTTTGTACTCAGAGAGAACATTCGAAATAATAACAAAAAAACTAGAGTTTCACTGGTAATCTCCCTTTCAATTTTCTTTTTTCTTGCATGCATCTATAATAATAAAATAAAAAAGAGACAAAAACAAAAGGGAGTTTAAAAGTTTACCTTTTGTCAGTCGGCCATCCATCATCAGTGACAAGCCGTTGGCCCCTATGGCCGAACCCGGTGAATCGGTGTTGGATGCTAAGTTTTAAGAAAAAGGGTGTGTTCAAAATGTTTTGTTTTTGTTAAAAAAACACAATGGTTTGGGGGTTTTAAAACTGAGATGGTTTCGGCTTTAGGGTTTTCTTGGGTCGGTCGGTGGTGGCCGGTGATGGCAGACGGCGGCCAGAGTGGCCGACCACCACCAGAATCTGGGTTTTGGGTTCTGTTTTTGAGAGAAAATGAAGAGAAAAAGGGGTTTAATTTTAGACAGATTTTGAAAAATGGCCAAAAGTTTAAAATCGGTTCTAATAGAATCAATTTATAGATTGTTTTTATTTTAAAAATGGGGAAATTGTTTCACAAATCCTCCCTTGCATTTAAAATTTTCAGTTCTGTCTCGCCCATTGGTCTATTTACAACTCTGGTCCCCCTTTATTTTCCAAAAAATTTGATTTCATCCCCAGATTAAACTGATTCAGCTTGTAATGGTAAAATTACTCTCCAGTCATTCCGCGCTTTGGTATTTTACACTTCGAGTTTGCCCCTTGGTCATATTACACAATAGGTCGTTTAGAGTTTAATTCAGTTTTTAATTAGGTCCCTAATTACGTCTTTTGTTTATTTAATTTCTGTCTTCGAGTTTTGTTTTTTTTTCATTTTGGTCCCTCTGATGTTTTTTGTGTCTTTTGTTTTTATTTGTTTTTTAGCATGTTATGTTGCATCATATTTATATACATGTTGTGTTTATACCATATCCATTTATGTTTTATTGTGTGTTCTCTATGTTTTTTTGTACATGTTTATTTTACATGTTATGTCATATTTTAATTTACATGTCATGTCCTTGTGTTAGTTTTTTTATGTTTATTTTGTACATTACACTACATGTTAATTTAAAGCATGTTTAGTTTTTTTTTTCATGTTCATTTTGCTCTTTATGTTTTCACACGTGTTCTATGTATATTTGTTGCCTTTTTTTATGTGTCATTGTGTTAATATTTTATTTAGTTTGTTTATTCGTGTTATATATATATATATATATATATATGTATATTTTAGCTTTTTTTTTTATTCTTCTTGTTTTGTTTTATGTGTTTTTTTTATATATGCGTATTTATGTTTTTATAGGTAATGCCATGTTAATATGTTATATAGTCTTTGTTTGTTCACGGTATAGATATGTGTTAGCATGTATACTATGTTTTGCCTTTTTTTGCGTTGTAGGTTGCATATTAGTGTGATATTATTTGTTACATGTAAATGTCATGATGTTTATGTATCCTTGAATTGTGTCATATGATAAGTTTTAATGTAGTATTATGGTAATGGCGTTTTATTAATTTAATAGCGTTTTGTATATGTCATGCATAGGTTGCATTTGTGGTTCGTTTATATGTCTTGGCTTGTTTTATTTAATTAATTTAGTTTTGAAAGCATGTCTTCTTTCTTGTTCATATTTTTTGTTTTGTTTTTATTATCATGATATGTTATATTTTTTTCATGTACTTTATTGTTTATTTTATTTAATTTTGTAAAATTAATGTGTTTATGTTTTTTAATATCATGTAAATGTAAATGTTTATTATTTTTGTTTACTAAGATTGCATAACGAATTATTAATTGTCAATGCGGTGCCCTTTTATTCGAGTGTAAAGGTGGCCAGTATCAAACGTAGTGATGGTGGTCTATCAGTTTACTCTCGAATAACGGGGCCCTTAAAATCTACTCGCACTTATAACCGAATTTTAATTTAATCGTCAATTTAATTCGGAAAGTTCAATATTAATAAAGCGGTAATTATTAAAGTACTAATTTTGGGCGGTGTGGGGTGCTAATCATTCCCCATCCGTAACCGACTCCCGAACCCAACATTTTTCAAATCTCTAGTTTTATGGTGTCCGACCTACCTTAAGTGGCCGGTGGCGACTCTATTTTTAAATAAAATACGGTTTTCCTAAAACCCCACGGAATACATTTTTTAAATATCGGAAATACCCCTAAACACCTTAAAATCCGTTCGTTTTTTAGCGTAAGAAAAGGGATATCGCTACACAAGAGTAAGAGTTGGAGTACAAAACGTAAATGTTTGTAAAGTAAAAAGTAAATTTAGAATTAATCCAATTTTTTAATATAAATCAAAACTAAAAATTTATGGGGCAAGGATCCCTCCCACCATACACGTACTTCTGTTCTGGTTATTGTGACAATATATTTGTTGTAAAATTGAAGAAAAATCTAAACATGGCTTTTGATCAAAGATAGGTGAATAAATTTTTAACTGACATGTAAATTTATTTTTAATCACATATAGGTAAATAAATTTTTCACGTGCAAAAATTAATGACATCACTTTTAATACATGTATCTAAAGGTGTTATAAAATTGAGCAGGCATATTTAGCTGGTTCGCTAAGCTGTTTATCTTTGTTCTCTTATATTTCTTTAGGTCATGGGTTCGAGACACATTAGGAGCACTCTCTTTCTTTCTCCTAGAGTCCCTCTCCTCTCCCCTCTAAGTAGGATTAGGATTAAATTTAAGATTTGTCAAAAAAATTGAAACTTCTACTAATATTATAAAAATAAAGAAGCAAAGTATGTTAAATTAAACTAGAGGGATAAAGGGACTATAACAATAATTAGACCAAACAAATTGAAGAGCTATAAATTTTTAGTAATTTCCTCAATTGTCGGGGAAACATAGTTTTAAGTTTCGTGGTGGCTTCATTAACTATATTAACGCCCGAATTAGAAGCTAGTCCCGTCAATTACTTGAACCCAAAACAACGAACACGAGTAGACCAATTGCCTGCCGTTGGTTTTCGGAGGGAAGGAAAACCAAAAGTCAACGGAAGCATGAAAATGCCGATGTGGCAATGTCTGGTTACACTCTCGAATTCCAATGCCAAGTGTATATTTATCTGAAGTAAGTTTCTTTGAATGTTTTTCAAAAATATTTCCTCCTAAGGTTCTCTCTTTGCATTTCCCTTTCCGTTCTTCGAAGATTCCCAGATTAAAAAAAAGAATTTTGTTTAGAGATTTCTCTTTGTTTCTGTTACTTTTGTTCATTTTGGCGTGTTGGGTTCTTTTTTCTTTGAATTAAAATCCAGTTATTACAATTGAATTCTCCATTGGAACTGAGAAACAGAGCTCCATTTGAAAAGGAAACCTTTTTATCTGTTAGATGATTTCATTACCATTATAAAAGAAGCATAATTTGGAATATATAGAGTGTGCATTTGTTTGTTGATGGATAAATACTCGCCCAGAAGGCAATATCCATACCCGTATCAACCCCATGGATACCCTCCTCCAAACCAAGGTCCGTATGCGCCTTCACCGTATCAACAAGTTCCATACGCTTATCCAGCAGCAGTTCCATATCCAATTCCACCCCAAATCTCCCAATCACCTGCCTTATTCTATCCCATCCCTTTCCAACATCCATACCCGGTTATTCCAAATCCAGCTCCCCGGCCAGTTCTCTACCATCAAGCTACTTTTCACTATTCATCAGCTTTCCCTTATCCGCAATCGCTATCGCCGCATTGCTCGCCTCCTGAGAATAATTCCCAGTTATCTTCCCATTATATACATCCTGCCCAACATTCTCCTGAAATTAAGTCTGAGTCACCTTCTGGACAAGATAACTTTATTAGTCATAACAGGCAGGAAAGTATAGGCTCTTTAGGAGCAAATGCGGAGTGTAATCCGTCTGCTGCTCCGAGTTATCCGCCGTTGGATGAACTTTTGAGTAATGTGACAATGTCTGATAGTCGCCCGGCAGCTTCTGCATCACCACCAGCATCTTCGGTTCCTATGTTGTCCACTGCTACATCAACACCTGAACAACAAAGTCCAGTTTATGGCAATGCTACTGCAGGGACTCCGTATGGATATCCTACGCACTCGTATTCTAGGAGTTGGGAGGGGGGAGCCTTTAACCGAACAGATTCACTTCATCAACCTGCTTTACGCCAAGCGTGTTCATTCAATGAAGCAAAGCAAAGAAAGTTGCAGATTGTGCCCTGCCAGAAAAATTCATTGAAAGTTTTGCTCCTACACGGAAATTTAGATATTTGGGTTTGTGATGCAGTCAATCTCCCCAACATGGCTATGTTCCATAAGACCTTAGGCGATATGTTTGTGATGATACCTGCAAATGTCACCAACATGATTGAAGGACGCAAGAACCCTAAGGTTACAAGTGATCCTTATGTCACAATTGCCGTTGGTGATGCTGTCGTGGGAAGGACCTATGTGATTAACAATACTGAAAACCCTGTCTGGATGCAACATTTCAATGTTCCTGTCGCACATTATGCCTCTGAAGTGAATTTTGTTGTTAAAGACAGTGATGTTGTGGGATCACAGGTGATAGGAATTGTGCCAATTTCAGTGGAGCAGATATACACGGGGGCACGGGTTGAGGGAGCCTACCCAATTCTGAATAGCAGTGGAAAGCACTGTAAGCCTGGAACTTTCATGCGACTATCAGTTCAATATATACCAATGGAAGAGTTGAGCTTATATCATCATGGAGTCGGTGCGGGTCCTGACTATTTGGGTGTTCCTGGCACATACTTTCCTCTTAGGAAGGGAGGAAAGGTGACTCTTTATCAAGATGCCCATGTCCCTGACGGGTGCCTTCCGAATTTGAAACTTGACCAGGGGGTTACCTATGTTCATGGAAAGTGTTGGAGTGACATATTTGATGCTATTCATCAATCTAGGCGCTTGGTTTACATTACAGGGTGGTCAGTTTGGCACAAAGTTAGACTGGTCCGGGATGGTGGTCCTGGTTCAAATTGCACTTTGGGGGATTTGCTCAGGTCGAAGTCCCAGGAAGGTGTTAGAGTGCTACTTCTGTTATGGGATGATCCTACTTCAACAAGCATTTTAGGATACAAAGTGGTGAGCAACTTATATCAGATTATGTTATTTGTTTTGCATAATATCTTCTGGGTTAACACTCAGCTATTTATGGTTAGGACTTTATATCTTATTATCTTAATGTTAAGTCCATTTATGATTATTTAGGTTCATGATGTGTTTGAAGTCTAAACGAAATGACACTTTGACAACAAAAGTATGCTTCGATCATTGTGCATAGCAGGTTAATAGAGAAAATGACATGTTCAAAAATGAATGATGACAATGAAATTATGTAAACTTAGTCCTCATTGTGCGTGTGTTGTTTGAACGTATGTCTCGATAGTGGCACTTTGGTCCGTGTTGACGGTAGAAATCATCTACTAGAAAGAAAGCAGAGAAAACTATATCAGTTTGACTATGTTGTTCTGCATGCCCCCCCGTATACCACAACAAAACACACATAGATCTTCATGTTCTCTACTTATATAGGTTTAAGCGGTTTGCACTGTTTCTGTTTTCACTTTAAAAAGCTTTGCCTATTCTGGCTTTTACATTAATCTCTTTAAAATGGCAAATGTAGGATGGAATAATGCAAACCCATGATGAGGAAACACGCCGGTTTTTCAAGCACTCTTCGGTGCAAGTGTTACTTTGTCCTCGTCTTGCTGGAAAACGACATAGTTGGGTCAAGCAAAAGGTTAGGTTAATACATGATAATTGTTTTTATGGTTGGTTAAAGCACTTTATCTTTTTCTGACTTATTCAATTATCAGGAAATTGGGACAATTTATACACACCATCAGAAAACTGTAATTGTAGATGCCGATGCTGGGGGGAATAGAAGAAAACTTGTTGCTTTTGTTGGTGGCCTTGACTTATGTGGTGGGCGATATGATTCTCCGCATCATCCAATATTTAGGACACTGCGTACCTTTCATAAGGATGACTATTATAACCCTCCATTACGTGATCAGGGTACTGTTGCTGGTTGTCCAAGACAAGCATGGCATGACTTACACTGCAAGATTGATGGCCCTGCTGCATATGATGTTCTGGTCAACTTTGAGGAACGATGGATGAAGGCTGCAAAGCCTGCTGGAACTGGAGTTAAGAAAGCAAAAGGTATATATGATGATGCTTTGTTGAGGATAGAAAGAATTCACGACATCATCGGAGTTTCCGATTTTCCCATTACTAATGAGAACGATCCCGAAGCTTGGCATGTTCAGGTAATTTCGCTACACAAGGTTGGCTTTAGTGATAAATTAGTCGGTCAGGTAGGTGAGGTGCAAGTAAGTCATAGGCCTATATCGTTAGTTTTCTGACAGCATTAATCTTTTGATTTCGACAAGCAGATTTTTCGCTCGATTGATTCGAATTCTGTTAAAGGCTTCCCAAAGGATCCTAAAGAAGCCACATGCAAGGTAAAGAAAAGGTTACGATTGATTTATTCTGCTTGGATTAATTAGCTTGCTTTGATTTCCCATCTAGAAGCTGATTGATGGTCTTTTTTCTGTTTGTGACAGAATTTGGTGTGCGGTAAAAATTTACTTATTGATATGAGTATACATACAGCATATGTGAAGGCCATTCGCGCTGCGCAGCATTTCATTTATATCGAAAATCAGTATTTCATTGGATCGTCCTTCAACTGGAGCTCTAACAAAGACTTAGGTAGGAGACTTAGTTTTGATAGTGGCTATTACATCTTATTTCGAAAATTGCAACTTTTGTTTGCATGAGTTATGCAGATAAATTTATGGGAATAATGCGTCACTTTTTTTGTAGTTTTGATCAGAATTATAGTCATTCACTCTTTCTGCAGGAGCCAACAACTTAATTCCAATGGAAATTGCTCTTAAGATTGCCAGTAAAATTGCAGCACACGAGAGATTTGCTGTCTATATCGTTGTTCCAATGTTTCCAGAAGGCGTTCCGACAGGCTCTGCCACTCAAAGGATTCTATTTTGGCAGGTAGGCTTTCGCTATGTACTTGGCGTTAAACCATTGGGAGCTTTGACATAGTATTCTTTCTATTCATTCAAAGAGAAATAAGTTAGCTTGAATTATTCTTGTTGTTGCAGCATAAAACTATGCAAATGATGTACGAGACTATTTACAAGGCTTTGGTGGATGCCGGACTTGAGAATGCTTTCGCACCGCAGGACTTTTTGAACTTCTTCTGCCTCGGTAATCGTGAGGCTAATGACTTTCAAAGTAATGCACCTCATGGTAACACTTCTGCAACTACTCCTCAGGTAATCCATACCATGTCCCTACTACCATTTTTCGAGACTCCAATGTTATTGTTCTCTTTTCCCTTTAGAGCGGTATCATGGATTCATGGTACCATTAACACCATCAAAACCCTTGTTTTTGCATTAAAATTTTCCCTGTTTTTGCATTCCAGGCTCTTAGCCGGAAAAATCGAAGGTTTATGGTCTATGTCCATTCAAAAGGTATGATAGTTGACGACGAATACGTAATAATTGGGTCTGCAAACATCAATCAACGCTCGATGGAGGGCACCAGGGACACCGAGATCGCAATGGGAGCTTACCAACCTCAATATACTTGGGGGAAAAAACTTTCGAGTCCATATGGACAGGTAATGCCTATTAGTAACATCGTATTGATTGAGAACTTTCTTTTGATTACTTACTGAGCCATGTTGGTCATGGAGATACATGTTTAGTGTCTAACTGTGTTGCGCTTTGTAGGTATATGGATATAGGATGTCGCTGTGGGCGGAACATCTGGGAGTTATTGAGGAGTGTTTCACACAACCGGAGAGTCTCGTATGCGTAAGACGGGTTAAGCTCATGGCTGAGAAGAATTGGAAACAGTTTGCAGCCGATGAAGTAACGGAGATGAGAGGACACTTGCTCAAGTACCCCGTTGACGTGGACCGGATGGGTAAGGTCAGGCCCCTATCAGGATGTGAAACTTTCCCAGATGTTGGAGGATACATAGTTGGCTCATTTCTTGGCATACAAGAAAACCTTACAATTTGAACATAAATGTCTAACTAGGAAAAAAAAACAAAAGAAATATGTTCATAAAGTTTTGTCCTAAGCCCATTTTAATGTAGAGTTTGCTTTTCTTTCCCTAGGCATTATTACATCATCATTATCAAACCATCCATTGTTTTTGTACATATTCATATGGGCTAAACTATTAAAAGAGCCCCTTGAACTACTCATTTGTTAAATGAATCCCTGTACTTTGATTTTCATTTAAGTTAATTTTATTTTATATTGAGAGTTTATTTAAGCATGGTTAGGAGTTCATTTAAGAAATACACTCTTCGATGTTTTAAGTCAATAGAAGATAGTGAAACTTGTGGCTCTTGCCCGAGTAATGTCGCCGAGGCTTCCCCGTGGAACTTACAATGGAGGCCTTCTTTCAACGGAAGCTGGAACCCTAGCTGGAGTGATTGCAGACGGAACTATAACACTGTCTGGCTTCTTTGGTGATCTCTCTACTACGAGAGGCGACAAGAATGGAAACAAGTTTAAATCTAAACTAACTTCTAAATCTCCGGTACAAATAGAGTTATGTTTCAGTAACCAATGTCGAAGGGGCAACCGAAATGCAGCAACTGTTTTAGGGTTGAAACAATATGTGATATATCAGAGTAAAGAATGAATTCAATTTGATGCTCTACATATTGCCAGAGACTTGTGTGATCTATTCGCTCTGATTAGCCGAGTCTATTAACTTTTCATCCTCCCTTGGGATGTCGGCCATGGGAATCTGAGTGCGAACTTGGTGATTTTATTCCACTCGTTTTCTACTCGAAAGAATATCTATTGGAACCTTCTGAGCATCTCCAAGGCCGTAACGGTAAACACTGTTAAGTAGTTGTGGAGGAGATGAGCAGACAGTTTGTACGTCCATGTGCATCGCAAAACCAAGTTGCTTCCAATAACCCAAAAATAAACCTACCAAATGAACGAAAAGGCAATTAATCATGCAAGCTAACTATTGATGTGGTGTAAGCATCTTGAGTAATGAATTTTCATGAAAAATCAAGAGCACCTAAGACCCTTACCCATTTTCGTCCATATAAAAGATTGGAACAACAATTTGGTTTGCTGAACTTGAAAATCCTTGTGAAGACACTGAAAACAAAGCGAAGAAAGCATCAATATGCATGCATGATATAAGTCGATCATTACAGCATTTGTAGCATTTTATGGTTCAAATAAGGTAAATTGAGTTGAAAGTGCATAGTACAAAGTACAAAATGTGAAGCAAAAGCAGCATTTAGTTACAGTAAAGATATACAAGTCCCTCAAACAGCTGGCGTTTGGAAAAGATAATGAATTCTGTTAATAGTATTAAGTGAACCAGATATTTAACATTCATTAATTCAATAGTCATGCTTCCCAAGATAGGTTCAGCTCCAGATACTAAATTTGAAATGAACCTAACCAAGTGTAAGAAAAGCTATACATAAGTGTCAATGTCAGGAAAAGCATATGTCATCATACCTAATGTCCCAATCACGAGTTACGTCCCAGTAAAATGAGTAGAGCGAGTTAACAAAACTTGAGAAAAGCCAGAGGGGACGATAAACATATGTCCACCTATCAGGTAAGACATGATATTTCAGGGCTGAAAGAAAAATCACAGGGACTGCGGTCGAATATTTTAAAGCTGAAAACCACATGCAAATAATGTTAAAATAAATAGAGCAGTTAAAGGTAAATTGATAGAAAAATAATCCGGTCAGATAGCCCATATGAGATAAACCAAGTGTGAGCAAACAAATCAAAGCACCGAAAAGTACAAGGGTGTGCTAACATTATACAGATCGACTACATGTAAATTAATGAGAAAAGGGACTCAAACGCATTACCATTAAAAAGGGTCGTCTTTTCTTTCGTGTCCTTGTACTGCCGCAGACATTGCATTAGCCGCCAAATATAAGGAATAACAAGCACTACTGGAATTGTAACCGCATGACTACCACAAACTGAGTCAGCTTCAAACCATGCAATTGTTGCAACCCACAAGACGAGAAACCACATTTATTCATCTAAGAAGATTGACCTTGTATCAATACAAAAAGCTTTCCCAGTTCAAAATTAATGGTAGGAATTGGCCAACTCCATATCTAAGCATAAACATACTTAGTACTTCATAAGGCAGATTATACCCCTCGCCATTTTTTTTCTTTACATAACCACTAAATGATAGAATAAAACAGATTTGCAGGCAGCAACGTGCATGGGTTTAATGACACCTCGTCCACGCAATTCAATAGCATTATTCTGAGGCATTACAGACACAATATAAAATCAACAGTTGAATTAGTTTTAATGAAATGAACCATTCTACAGACTGAACGCTCCAAATCTGAAAAGACCTTCACATTAAAAAATTTAAAACAATTAGGTAATAAATCCAGCTCCACTTATGGGACCAAATTCTAATAAAATAACCTTGAATAGGTCCAGGAGGATAAGTATGGATGATAAATCAAGAAAACAGAAAATATGACATGCGATATGTTTGTATCTAAACACCAGGAAACAGAAACATTTTCCCCAATAGTAAAATACGTTAAAAATAGTTTTACAGGGTTTTTCTGCTAAATGGTACAATCTAATAATTAACAGAAATGAAATAAGTGGGGATATAGGTTCATACCTTGGCCATGAATGTTAGAATGTCAGCCAAGAAGAAGTCAGGAAATGAAATGGGCTGTCATGCAAAAAATTAAACAAGTTAAAAATATGAAAGCTTGTCGGCCATAGAGAACCTCTGAGTAAATGTTACTTTAAAGGAAAATTCAATGAGAGTTAAGAGAAAATACATCCAAATGAAGAAAAAGTAATCAGCAAATGCAGCTTGCTAGCTCAAGTACAAAGGAAATAAAGCACACTAGACTTGCCTGCAGTGGGAGAGCTATCCGCCAGAGTGTTCTGAGAAAGAAGTAACGAGAAGACAAATAAAAAATATCAAAGGGGAATACCAAAACCAAAGCAAAAGCAATATACAGGATTACCTGCAATTTGCATAAAAAAGGTCAGAACCATCAATAAATGTTAAATAACCCATGGTTTGATGATAACCTGGCAAACCTAGAAAATGCATTTTACATGTGTACAAGAAATGACTAGCAGTCACATCTTTATATGTATTCATACATACATGCACAAAATCGTTATTTTCACATCATAGGTAGTGAGAAATTAACAAGCAAATAATTAAGTAGTAAGGCCATAAGATAACCCATAACTGTAATGGTTGAAAGCTGAAACTAAAACAAAAGGCTAGTGTGTTGCATATATGCAGTTCAAATTGAGGGACACAGAAAGAACATAATGCCATGAAAAAGGGTAGATATTACACTGGTTGTGATGCAGCCAATGACACTTCTCCATGGGAGTACAGATAAAGGTATGCTGTCATGCTAGTTGGTACTATAATTGTCATCCATACGCTACGCTGCATATATCAAAATAGAAACAGAAAGTACAAAAGGAACACATTTTACTGGTCATAGTTGCACCACAATCTAAGGAACAATTTCACAATAAGTATACAGAAGGTAAGGAATTCAAACAAAAAAATTGCTGTTAGAATAGGTACCTTCCATATTTCCCTGTGAGTAAGGTGGTTTTGATCAAGATCGAATATTCTAGCATAATTAACAGTACTCTGTGAGAAGACCCATAAACACACTCCCCACAACCAAACCATCATTGTCTGCAATTGCAAGATCGAGAAGTAAGATTATAGAAACATCTCAAATCAAAGAACAATCTTCAGTAAAACTTGAAAAGTTGTTAACTAACCACAAGAAGGAGAGGGTTATAATACAAGAATGCCTCATACAAAAACAAGTCCCGCAGGTCTGCATTCATTCTCATGACTGAATCCCATCCAATCTATTTCAATAAAAGGAACTTTTTTAACATAAAAATCAAGAATTTACAAGAAAAATCCTCACTTGCAACAACGGCATTGTAGCTAATTGTATAATACTAAGTACTAACCTTGCAACAAGTGAAGCCCCAAGCCAAAAACAACAAGACCTGAAAAATCAATGCCCTTAGAAGTTCATCAAAATTTGATTTAAAAATTACAAGTAAATTAAAATTCTGATTCAATTTTCACAAAAGAAGGAAACAAACAAACCTGAAATCTCCATATAAAAATGGGTGAAGGCATTATCGCTGCTGTGGAGTGCATAATTGAATTAGCAACTTTTAAGTCACCCAGCACCATCGGAAACACGTTATTTTCTGGAACGCTATTTCCAGGTTCACCGGCCCCTAAAAATATAAAGGTTCAAAAAATTAAAGAAATGAAATGAAAAAAGGTTAAATTTGAACTTACCAATGTCAGTAGAAACAGATTTGCCGCCAGGTTTCCTAAGATGAGGACTTTCAAACATGATGGATTTAATTATATCCTGAAACAGTAAATTCGAACTTAATTTTCCCACCATAAACAATACTTTAAAGAAACTCAAGAGATTACAGTTAACACGAAACTAGTAAATAGAATTAGAATCAAGCTGGAGTATCAGATCCGGAATGAGAAGAAGGGAAACGGAAAGAGTTACCGAATATCAGAAGTGAAACGGCGTCGTTGATGAACGGCATTGACAGATCTGTGAACGGAATTAAAGAGGAGGAGATGAGATGTTCATTTCACTTCAGCACGTCGTCAGTTCCAAATTGCTTGCTTGGCTTTCAAATTTCCTTTTTCCAACTATATTATGAATTCTTTAATAATCCAAAAAAATAATTCCAAGGCCGGTGGAATAACAGGAAAATTTAAATTTACTGGGTTAATTGTGGTTTTAGTCCTTCTATTATGCACTAAAGTTTTAATCTCTTTACTTTAATTTAGTATAACTTGATCTTTTATTTTAGTAATATTATTAGTAGGTTCAAATTAATAACTGTGTTAATTGTTTCAGTTAAAATGATAGACCTAATTTTTTGTATTGTTGTTTTTCAGTAGCATTTGATTAACTCTGTTCTAAACGACATTGACTATTCCTCTTCAATAATGACATTGATTAATGTTTTAGCAAATTAGATCTATTAATAACTCTATAAAACTAGAGAATTAAATTATGAAATTAAACTAGAGAGATTAAAATAAACCCAACAAGTAGTCCTAGTGAAAAAGCGATTATGTTCATCCTAAGAAACCCGAGTTTAAATCACTTTGTCAGCAATGTTTGTATTGTCAATGTGTTTAGACACCGCACAATAATCGTTAATAATTATGCTCTTATATAATTCTTTATAATTATATTCGACGTGGTTAGAATATACCGATAGTTAGGGGTAAAATCAAAATGTTTAAAAGTTTGAGGATCAATTTATAATAAGAATCGTAATTTGGATTAAATTGGAATGCCAAAAAATTTGAAAACCAATTTAGAATGATAGTCATAGATTGAGGATGAAATTGGAATGTTTAAAAGTTTGAGATCAATTAAGAATGAGAGGATGAGATTGGAATATTAAAAAGTTTGGAGATCAATCTAGAATGAAAATAATAGTTTGAGAATGAAATTGGAATATCCAAAAGTTTGTGGATCAATTTAAGATGAGGATCATAGTTTGAGAACGTGTAATGCAATTAACTCATTAAAATGAGTACTTTTTTTAAAAATCATTATAAATAAATAAGGGCAAGTACACAAATGGTCACTAAACTACCCTAAAAAATATAAAATAGTCATCAAACTTTCAAAAGTTACATAATAGTCATTAAACTTTAGTTTTTGTTACAAAATGGTCACTAGGCCGTTCACTGTTGTTGATTGGGTAACATGGCAGTTACAAAAATTTATATAATAGCACATTTAATCCTCAATATTTGCGCATTCAATCAATTTAGACTTCAATAACAAGGGTTAAATTAGGACAAAATTGATTGAATATGTAAATATGGAGGATTAAATATATTTTTATTCAAATTTTCGCAATTGTTACGTCATTCGCTTAACAACAATTCATGGCTCAGTAACTATTTTGTAACAAAAATTAAAGTTTAATGACTATTATGTAACTTTTAAAAGTTTGGTGACCATTTTTGTAATTTTTGGGATAATTTAGTGACCGTGTGTACATTACCCAATAAATAAATATGCTCGTAATTACTCCAATTTTTACCCTAAATCCAATTATTTAATGACTTTCCAAACATGCCCTAAATCTCAGATTTCAACAGAGTAGAAGGATTAAAACTAGAATTAGACGTAATTTTTACTAAAAATTTGATTAGCTAAAGCTAATACCGAGTATTTAGTTTAAAAGAGAAGCAATGACTTAATTATTTGATTCATTATTGGTTAAGCAATGTTCACCTTTAATTATTTTAACTTTTTTATTAATCAAATATTTGGAGTCCTTTCAGATTTGATCGTGTTTTCCAAATAAAGTTGGCTTACTATATTTGTTGCTTCTTCATTGATTTCGACAGGGTAATTCAACAGTGAAAATCAAACAAATTTAACTTACAAATAATGTGGCAAAAACTATTAAACCAGACAAGTTTTATCATCATCAACTACAGATCCATCACTAGTAGCAGAACTCGAGACCCTTTTGTAAAACAGTTTGCTGCCGTCGGCGTGCGACGGCAAGAGCTTCAAAGTGATTCCCATGGCTATCAGTAGAAGCCCGGTCCCGTGCTGATCGGTCAATGGCTTGGTGAATATAAAGTATGACAGTAGTAAAGTCACTGCTTTTCTTGCGGTTGTCACCTGCAATTCAAGTTCCATGTGTGAACAAAAAATCAGCCATTGATAAAAGATTGGTTTTCAGTTACTGTACCATTGCTGTGGTGGCTGCACCGAAAATGGCAATCAGGGAAAGGACCGATATTTGTCCGATGAACGTGGCCATTGCTTCAAACACCAACACGCCATACACGTATAAATGCTTCTCAAAACAAGCTAATCGTCGGAATTCAAGAGATCATAAGACAAAACCATAATCCATATGCGAATGACTGAATTCTTTACCTGTGAACATGAACTCCATGCTTTGAATAGTTCTCCGGTTAAAAGCATGGGCGGGATCAAGAACGGTAAACCGACCACCGTCGAGCAGAAAAGCATTTCCATCTATGGATTAAAGCATAAAAAGGCATTGAATGTAAAGTCACAATGTTTCCATAAAGAGCCTTGTTTTACAAACATCAAAGCATAAAATCACCTGTGTTGTTTCGGGGTTCAATGTAAAGATAGCTTCTTGCAAGTTACCAAGAAACGAGTCCATCACTAGAGCACCGGTTATCATCACGACACCGATCACACTGAAGTTTGGGGAAGTTTGTGCATCGGCTAAGGTGAAGAGAATCAAACCCACCACTAAAAGAATTGCAGAAACATATTCATGCGCCGGATATTTCCGTCGTAAACCCGGGATGAAAGCACCCATCACCATCACAGGCAGAACCTGAGACGACGATTAAGGGCTATCTATTAAAAATTGCTTTTGAACACGGATTCTGATGAATATGGTATGTTTACCTTGGTGGATTTGAACATGAGCTGAGCAGGGTAATTGAGAAAAGCCAAAGACCCTTTAGTAAGTCCATGGGAACCCATAAGAACTGCAGAAAGTTTCACATAAGTCTTCCATGGATTCACCATTTGTTTTGGGGTGAAACCTTGAAGATAAATCAGAAACAGGTAAGCAAATCCTTGGACAAATGTGAAGTACCAACCATAGCTGAACTGGAGCCTGTTGTATACATATTCCTGGAAAGTAGAAAATATTTCATTACCATAATGAAAATCAAATATTTAATGTAATCTTGAGAGAAATCCATGCATTAATGATAGGAAAGGGAATCGAACAGGCTGATAACCATAACAGTTTCATGGCAGATACGATTCCATAAAAACAAATATCATTGTATCCAGAAAATTCTCGCCAGAATCACGCATTAAACCTTGTTTGGTTGCTGAGAAACTGGATTAAAAAACGGAAAAATAGAAAAACCAAAAAGAAAAGAAAAAAGAATCAACTCAATCGTTTACACTTGTTTGTCCATTTGAGTGACTCACATAGCTTTTTAACTAAATGACAAAATCCAAGATCAAGACTTTTTTTTCTTTCAGGAAACTGTTTACAAACAGAAATGATGAAAGCAAAAACAAAAAACAAATACCTCACAAACGCCATTGACAAGGTAGCCAAAGAAGAAGCCAGAAGAGCAGATAAGAAACTGTTTCCATATAGGTTTATCAGAGAGCGAAATCCAAAACAAAGAACGTGCTTGTTCTTCGTTTTTCATTGTTGTTTTGTCTCTGTGTTTTCACTTACTCCGATTAAAAACTTAGGGGGAAGAGTTTCAATTTAATGAAAGATACGAAAATGAAGATGGATCAAAAACCATGTAAAAAAACACCCTCTAGAGCTCACTTCCCTTGCATGTTGACTTTGGTAGAGATTTGGTTGTGTTTCAGTGCGTTGAAGAACAAGTACTCTGCTCTGGTTTTTGCCCAACAGAGAGAAAACAGAGCAAAGAGGGGGAAAATAATTGTAATAATGGTAGGTATGATATAATATAGATGCTTTGTCTAACCTATACCTATGTGTATTTAATAATATTAATTAAATAAAAGATTTTATTATTATATTTAATAAAAAAATATTTAATAAGAATCTCATTTAATATTCCGTCCCACAAAAATTGTCTTCTGTTAATTTTTTTACGTAGTTTTAGAAAAAAATTTATGTAAAAGCTTGTGTAGAATAATTAAAAGGTAAACTACACTGGTAGTCACTGAACTTTTAAGGTGCTTTTAATATGGTCACCGAACTTTTAAAACTTTCATTACGGCCACTCAACTTTTAATTCGCTTTCATTACGGTCGCTACCGTCAACTATCGTTAAAAAAGTTGACGTGTCATGTTAAATTTAAGGGTTAACTATACTGGTAGTCACTGAACTTTTAGCACTTTCAATATGGTCATTGAACTTTTAAAACTTTCATTACAATCACTTAATTTTTAATTCGCTTTCATTACCGTTTAAAAAAAGCTGATGTGACACATTAAGTTTAAAAATAAACATTTTCTCACACTATTTTCTCTCCCCCTCTAATTTTTTTTTCATTTTTCTTTCATCCAAACATGTTTATCTTTCTTTTCCATCCTCCTCTTCCTTCTCTCTTTCTCCTCTATAATCTTATAGCTTCTGTTGGGTGAAATTGTCCTACTACCTGCACCATTAAAAAATCTCTCAAGGTTATAGCTATCCTAGATTTTTTTTTAATGTAACAATCACTTAACCTGGTTTTAGTGTTACCAAAAAAATTCCATCCCGCCTTTAGAGTATACAAGTTGCTTAGATTTTTTTTTATTTTTTCAGAGTATAGATGTTCAAAAAATATTCTAACAAAACATGAAAATATGGTCATCTAAGATCTTCCCAATGCATTAAAAAAAGTGACAGGTAGTAGGACAATTTCACCCTACAGAGGCTATAAGATTACAGAGGAGAAATGAAGGATGAAGAGGAGAAAAAAAAAAGATAAACATGTTTGGGTGAAAGGAAAATGGAAGAAAATAAAATGGGGAGAAAATAGTGTGGGAAGATGTTTATTTTTTAACTTAACACGTCACATCAACTTTTTTTAACGGTAATGAAAGCAAATTAAAAGTTGAGTGATTGTAATGAAAGTTTTAAAAGTTCGGTGACCATATTGAAAGTGCTCTAAAAGTTCAGTGACTAACAGTGTAGTTAACCCTTAAATTTAACATGTCACGTCAGCTTTTTTAACGGTAGTTGACGGTAGTGACCGTAATGAAAGCGAATTAAAAGCTGAGTGATTGTAATAAAAGTTTTAAAAGTTCGGTCACCATATTGAAAGTGCCCTAAAAGTTTAATGACTACCAGTGTAGTTTACCAATAATTAAAATGACAATTTCATCCTTAAAGAGTTAAAGTCTGTTTTGTTGAAAAACTAAAAGAGGGTAAAAAAGAAAATGTATATAGTAAAAGTTGAGTTTTCCATTGAGACAATTTATGTGAAATAATTTTAAAATAATCAAATTGAGTTGTTTAAAGGTTTAGGGTTTAGGTTTTTTGTTTAGGTTTAGGATTTTAAGGTTTAAGTTTTTAGGATTTAAGGTATATAGTTTTTAGGTTTAGGGTTTGAGATTTTTGAGTTTTGGGTTTAGGATTTTTGGGTTTAAGAGATTAAACGAGTTAAATAATCAAATAATCCTCTTAAATGAGATTCTTATTAAAAGTTTTATATTAAATGCAATAACAGAATCTCCTATTTAATTAATGTTATTAAACACCTTTGCCTATGTCTTAGGACATAGGTTAGATAAAGCCTAATATAAATAGGATGGAATTTGTATTTTCTGTGTGCGTTTTCACTGGAGTTTGTTTTAACTAATAACATCATTAATTTTAACCTTAACCCTCAAATAAATGCCTAAAATATACTTTTTTACAAGTTAGGTGTTTAAAGTAATTTTTAGACAAAATACGTGTTTAACATTTTATTTTGTACCCCAAATAAGATTTTTTCGTTAACGGACGTTAAAAAAATTTTATCATCCAGTTATAACATGACATATGACTTGTTTTATTTATTTATTTAATTTTTGAAATTCTTTAAAATTTTAAATTTCTTTAAAAATGCCAAAGTTTTAATTTCTTTCGATCAAACCCTCAAATCACATCTCCCTCATTGTCCGACAACCCCACACATTGGTGGTTTACCGTTCACCCCAAGCGTCGCGTACCTCATCGTTCGACATCCCTCACCCTCTAACCGTCGGTTAGAAACTCAATCGACATTTTCTTTATTAATGGATGTTCGTCGACGGTTAAGCCTTAATTTTATTTAGGTACTTATTTGATGGTTAAGCCTTAATTTTAATGAAAGAATACAATAAAATTAATTTCTTTAAAAAAATTACAATAACTAAAATAGATTATTTATATTAACTAATTATAAAACCATGATTTTTTTTTAAAAAAATACAAACAATTACAATTAACGGACAAAAAAATAAACATCATCGATAGTAACATAAAAATGAGTTTTTAAAAATTGTTGATGATGGACGCTACAGTGGTTCATTTGTTTAACAAGACTAGGCTTATAATTTAGTTTGTTTTGCTTTTTATAATAATAATAGAGCAGTGTTCATTTGTGGTCATTATTAATTAATTTTTTTAAATACTTTTAAGGTCACAAGATAGTATTTATTTATATTTTTTTAATTATTTAATGTGTCATACACCTTGCAAACGAAGTAAATTAAACACGGGTCTCTTAAGGTGAACATCATCTTTTTCACTGGAATCACTCGTTGGGTTCATTAATTAAAAAATTCTAGTTCGGTGAAGAAAACATATCTACATGTATCAAATTCATATGGCTATTACCTAAATTATATTTAGAAAATTGTGGAGTAACATTAGGGATTTTTTTTGTTGTTGTTGATAAAAAGAAGAAAATAAATATTTAAAATTAAATTTGAGATTTAATGTTAATAATATTTTTTATTAAAAAAAGACATTTGGTCAAAGATGTTTCTATTGTATCATCTTGTATTAGTTCAAATCTTGATGTTTTTCTTTAGAATGTAAAAGCTCTTTATTTAATAAACAAATCATTATTTATGTATAGCATTATAGGGATGGTCATTTGATCCACACCCGATGAATTCTGATCCAATCTTATAGGGTCAGTTTTTTTGTTGAAAATTCAAGTTCAGGGTGAGTTTGATTTTTTTATAAAAAAAATCATGTACTAAATTACGTATCGATACCAAAACACGATTCTAGTTTTTGGCAAAACCAGCCCGTACTGATATTGGGTCAACTGTACCGATGCTCGGGTATCGGTACGCTCCCACCATACGAATACCAAAATTGGTTATTGAAATCTCAAATAACCACGAGTACCAATACGGGTCGACCCATACCGATACTGTTTGAAGGGTGTACCAATACTGATTGAAGCTCGTACCAGTATGCTACACCTTGTTCATCCTCATATTTAACAAGGGGTGCCAGTACGAGCCTCTCGCGTACCGGTATTGAAGCCCAAAATCATAAGCTATGAGATTCAACTTGAAACCCCAAATTTGACCCATAAGATTGGTTACATGTTTCCTAAAGTCTATTAGGATTTTTATTAGCACAGCCGTATCTGGGCTCGGGCATGAGGGGCAACCGCCTCAGGCCCAAAATTTTTATAGTCAATTATACTTATAAAGAATATTTTTATATTAATTATAGGGTCTAATTTTTTAATACATGTTATTAGGTCTCTAATTTTTCTCAATATTTATTATTATATGCCTAATTTTGTCCCAATATTTATTATTAATGGCCCAATTTTTCTTAATATTTATTATTAGGGGCTACTCTTAAATTTAATTTTTTTTTCTAATATTTGTTATTAAGGGGCAATTATTTTCTCAATATTTGTTATTACGGATATACTCTTAAAATTTAATTTTTTTCTAATACTTGTTATTAAGGGCCCAAATTTTCAATAATTGTTATTAAATGCCCAATTTTATTTTCAATATTTGTTATTAGGGTCTACTCTTAAAATTCAATTTTTCTTTTCTAATACTTGTTATTAAGGGTCTAATTTTTTCAATATTTGTTATTAGGAGCCTATTTTATTTTTCAATATTTGTTATTATGAGCATACTCTTAAAATTTATTTTTTCAATATTTGTTATTAGAGGCCTAAATTTTATTCAATATTTGTTATTAGACTACTCTTAAAATTTAATTTTTTAATATTTATTATTGGGACAATAATTTAAATAACGGTCCGCAACCGCGACAACGACCGTTATATAGTGGTAGCGACATCGTCCGAAACGTGATATCTGCAACCATGATGTCTAAAATAGTATATGTTATTAAAAAAATTCTCAACCGCGATACTCACAGTGACCCCAATAATAATCGTTATGTCCGCAATTGCGATAAATGCAACATGACTGAAAATGTGACCGCAACCGTAATTTAAATTTCTAATTAGGGGCCCAATTTTTTTGTTCGTGTAACATCTCGAAAAATGGGCTAAAAGATCCATATGAATTATCAGAATCGGGTTGGAATTTTGGATTAGGTTTTAGCTAATTAATTAATTATGGATTAAATTGATTTCTGATAAATCTATAGTGGCTAATATTTTTGGAAAATATTCTTAATGAGTTTGTTAAATGATGAAATTAAGTTTTGAGTAATTTTAAATGTGTTGATTTAATATTGAACTAAATAGTGATTATTTTGCAAAAGTTAAAAATATTAATAATGACAATATTGTAAAAAAGAGTTAAAATGGTAATTTTATTAGAATTATTAAATCAATTATTAAATATATCTTTTCTCCTATTTTTAACAAAAGAAGATGTCAGTTGTTATTTTCTCTCAAGTGAGAAAAACACATCAAATCTTTTTTCTCATTCTCTCTTAAATTTGACAAACACAATTTAAAGAACATTGATTTTACTTATTGATGTTCATTTCTTTTGTATTCTAAATGATTTCTAATCAACAATTTAGCAAGAGTTAGTAGTCTTCATCAATTTTTTTTTGGAATTCACAATCAATTGGAGGATGATGTTTTCAACTTCCATTTTCCTATCAATTGGGTAAGCTTTTGATTCTTAAAGATTTTTTAATTGTTTTTAATCGGTTATCTATCATTTCTATTGGAGTTTATGAATCAAAACGAATTTAATTTGATTTATAAGATTTCTTGGATGATAAATGGTGATTGTGATTTGATAGATAAAATCAAAATGTTTTGATTGAATTAATAGTTAATTTTATGGGTAAGATGAAATTCAACATCAATTTTATGAAATTGGTATCGGAATTAATTGAATTGGTTGGATTTAGATTCGGGTTTTTGGATGGGGTGATTGGTAGAATGATTGATTTAATTATTAGATTTCATATTAGAGTGCACTAATTATGATTGATGAAATGTCTAAGATTGTTAAAGTAAAAAAAAAAGGTTCGAATGCCCGAATCAGGGGAGTGGCGCAAAGCAGAGCAGGGGGCTGCTGCTGCCTTGCGTGGACCGCATTTGTGCATTGGTTAAATGAATTAAAAGAAAAGGGGATGGGGATTTGAGTTAGTTCCAGCAGTGGCGTGATGAGGAAAACAAGGGATCGGGAACTAATTTTCCAACAGTGACGTGAAGTGCGAAAAAGGAAGAAGGGAAAATTGTTTCGATTCGTGAATTATGAGCAGGGAAATATACATGTTAAGGAATCAGAAATATTTTAAATTACGTGGTTACTTTGGTGTGGTTCAATTTATATTGACCCTTGTATTTTTTGTGTGAAAGATGACAAGTGTTTAAACGATTTTCAGTTAGGCGTCAAGGCGTTGGCATCAAGACGGTAGCAAGTTGGTGAGTGCAAATGTATTTTGGCACTATAAAAAGGTTTGAATTATAACTTTGGGGTTTAGTTAAAGCCTAGCAAGCTTAGCTAAGCTCGGAAGTAAGTTTTCTCTATTTTCGCCTTTGTATATCGGTTTGATATGAGCTTTTGATTTATATGTGTTGGTTTAAAGCAAGATTTGATTTCAATGCAAGATTTGTTATTTATATGCGTGATTTTCATATGAAATACAATGAAAATGGTCATGTACATGAATTCTTATAAGTTTCGATAAATGTTTCCGAAAGAAATGTGTAAGTTGTTTTTAAACATCGTTTATTGCATTTAAAAACAGCTTATGTGTTGCATATGAAAAAACAGTGAGTAACATGTTTAAGAATTATATATTCGCTATATAACAATGAAATAAATGTTAAATATAGTTGGCATGTCATAGGGTTTAAAGTGCACTATAATAAGCCCCCCGTGGCTGTTGAGAGATTGTGATTCTACCGTTATACTCGAGCCATTGAGAGCCGCAACTCTTAAGGGGTTGTGATTGTACCGTTATACTCGAGCTGGTGGATATATATAGGTGGGTTAAAGGAACCATCGAAAAAATTTCGTGTATCCGATGTGTTTTTATATAATGCTATAGGATCGTTTTGATCACTCTAATGCCAATATATGAGTCATGCATCAAGATAGATTTAAAAAGGGTTTGCATATTGTGTTATATGCACATGTTGCTCTTTAAGCTTTGCAAAATGAATAAGCATGCATGTGAAGGCTTAAATCGAGGTTTTAGCATATGGGATTATGCGTATGGTCGTGATGCATGATTTTTCTTATGGTGGAATATGCATGGTATTTGAAAGCTATGTTTGCATATGGTAATTATGCATGTTTCAATTGAAGCTTTTGTGTATATGGTTTAGTATGCATGACATGTTTTATAAACGTATTGGAAAATTGCTTTGGCTTAATTAAGCATGTTTTATTTAAATACTTTGGAGTGGTGAGTTTGACTTGCTTTAATACGGGTTTCTAATAAGAGTTTTAGTTTCAAAAATGTATTGACGGTTTATCCATTTTGAGCTCACTCAGTAGGCATTATATGCTTATGCTCTCTTTTCTTCCATCAATGCAGTGAATTAAACAAGTGTGGGGTTATGGTTCGAGGCAAGGAGTGATGCCAAGACAAGCGTATTAAAGAGTATGTTTATGGTATTTTTAATATTTGTAATAAGGCAATGTGGGTTAATCATTAAGATGTTATTTTTGTACAATGTATTATTATTTGGTTGGAGACTATATTATGTTGGATGATGGCGTTAATTGATGTGTATGATGTTGATTATGTTTTAGTGCCAAGTACATTTGATGGTTATGATTTAATATTTTAAAATTGTTTAATAATATTGATTGGGTGGATCGCATGTATTCTAAGTGTACTTTTGGTCATGTGCTTCTATTTCTTAATTGATCTATACTCTATGTTTGAGATCTTAACATTTTGGTGTATATTGGACAATGCTTTATATTGTTAAGAAGCATGCATCTAGATTACTTGTACGAATATGAATTGTATTAGTTTATGGCATGTAATTAATTGAGCATTTATGTTTTATGATGGTATAATTTTTAGGAGCATGTCTATGTTGTTCTTATGTAATTTGGATATGTTTGATTTGAGATTTGAATCCTTAATATGCAATTTAGTGCAGATTATATAGGTACACTTGGTGTCAGTTTCGATACGCCCTGTTGCATACCAATTCGAATATTAGCTTTGATGTTTGCTTGTACCAGTACGATATTTCGTGTACTAGAACGACCTATAGTTAAATCAATTAATGAGCTTTACCAAGTTTAAGTTCTTTACAATTTGATCCCCATATGGCCATGCATCAATTGAATGGGAAAATGATGTCCGTTTGACCTGATATTTTGTAAGCATGCTTATAATATAGTTTATTGCAGTATGATGCTTTTAGAAATGCGTTATTCCCTGTCTTTTGGTAGTTTTATGATTTAGTCCTTAATTTTATATTTTGTTAAATTGGATGTCTAATTGTGATCCGTTTGAGTTGAAAATCGTCATGCTAGTATGAAATAAAATTAATTAAATATTGGTAACCTGAAACTTGTATAAGTCTTTGTAATTACTTGAATTTTCATTTTAGTCCCTAAAATGCTTGTGTTTTCAATTGAGTGCCTTATCGATGTTTGTTTCGAATGAAAACCAAACCGTTGCTTGTATGAACGCCATAGGTCTTGATAATGCATCTATATCAGTAAAAAAATAAAAAAAAGGGTCATAATTCGAGTAAGTCATTTCGGGTTTGCTTCGGTAAACCCAATGTGATCTTCTTGATTCAGGTCTAACGATTAGGCTGGGTCAAAGGGGTTACAGTTCACCCTAAGGTCACCAAACTCTTAGAAACGAGCCTATTTATTAGCATACTATGACCATTTAAACACTCGCCTACAACAATAACAATAGATCTAAGAGCAATTATGACCAACATGTTAAACACCCAACAACTCATCAATCCTTAAACATGCAAAGCAATTACTATTATGAAAAGCCCTCTAAAACTTATTTTTCTCATTTTACCTTCATTTTTAATGACTCTTACCTCAAAATGTATATCGTGACGAGGAGATTAACATTATCTAAAACTTGAATTTCGGATGGAAAATGAAGGATAAAGTTTGTGTAACACCTTCGACTCAGATGTCACAAATTGGGCCTCAAGCCCAACTCAAAACCATAAAATTTTGCTACTAGGTTTAGCCCAAATCTCAAACATTCATAAAATCCATTTAGTTTAAATATTTCAGAGTAAATAAACCGATTAAAATGTTACATGGGAGCTCCAATTTAAAATACATGATTAAAATCATTCAACTCATAAGTTAAAATCCAAAATAAGAGTTACAATGCAACACATAGGGTCCTACGAATACATAGTCCAAATATCTAAGTACTATACTCGGACACAGATCGATGCTGAAGTCCTACTCTGATGGTGCTCTAACGATGCACGTCAACCTACAATTCTGCGAACAGAAACAACAATTCCAAACGTTGCTAACGAAGCTCAGTGGATACACTTTCACTCAACCATGCTTCATGCAAATCATGAATTTAAGCAAGTAGCTAAAGAATGACATCATGGCATAAAATGACAACATGGTGCTACCTCTAGCCGCCTAAACACATAGAAAAACAATAGAAGAATAATAACCACACATATAGCATATGGTACACCATACTAACAAACTTGGATTGAGGTCCGGTGCCACACAACTTTGGGAACGTACACTCTTAGGCGAGGCCTGGTACCATACAACTTCGAGAACATGCACCCATGTTTAGAATCTCTCGTCGAGTATCTTCGAATGAGACCTGGTGCCACACAGCATTGAGAACGTAAATTCAAAAACCAATAATCACGGTGTTACAACACACTCATACTCTCACTAGGTATCTGGATTCCACCAAAACAAGGTACTCGATAATTACTCGGTCCACCAACGTCCCTTATTGTTTCAACACTAACAAGTCACCTAAGGTTTTGATAACTTATTACTCAGTAAGCTCGTATATAGGGTTTAAATCTCAGTTTCTCAGTTTTACTATTCATTTTACCACTTTAGAAGTCATTTAGCCTTAGTTCTCGAATTATAGGTTCCTCAAACTCAAAACATATTTTTAGGGCAGATTGCCTAGCGAGTATCGATACTCACTTAGGATTATCGATACTCTCTAGTGGGTATAGATACCCACTTACGTGTATCGATACTCAAATTACCTACTAGAAGAGTTTAACCAAACCATGTACCGATACATGAGGGAAATGTACCGATACCTATAGTGTATTGATACGCTCCCAAGCATATCGATAACTATTTTGGCTACTAGAATTTGATGGAACAGGGGGTACCGATACCCCCTTTAGGCATACTGATACGCCCTTGCAATATAGTATGACTTTATCAGTTTTAACACGAGGTACTGATATGTGTTTAACCCATATCGGTACTCGAACCCAGAACTTATTTTTTGGAGTTCGAGAATCATCCCTCAAGCCCCTAAAACCTAAGGGCAAGACCTCAAATCAATCCTACAATTTATGGAAGGTAGTTTAAGTGAGTTCCTACCATTTTTAAGCCATAAAAACACCAAACTTAAGAATTGCCATTAATGAAGACTCAAGTATTTCAAACCACCAATTATCAATCTAGCAACAAGGCAATCACATTGATGATTTCCAGGAATACAAGAGAGTTAATAGTGTACTAACCTTGATTCTAAGCTGAAAAAGAAGCCTCTAGCGAAGCTCCTCAATCATTCTTTTTCTCAAGCTCCTTTGAAGGTTCTCCCACCTCTTTCACTACACAAGGGGTTGTAAATTCGGATTACAACATGTAATAGATGAAAGAACAATCTAAAACTTGCTCTTAAGCCAAAAAACGAGATTGACTCATCTCTAACCTATTTTCCTTAAAACCCCCTCTAAACCCAAATTTCTCTTCCACCATCGAACTTAATGATCTATACCTCAAAACGTAGATCCTTGTTAGCTGATTAAACTTTCCTTAAGATGAACTCTGAAAAAACACTTTGGATGATAAAGAATCAATCTTTCAATTAAGGAAAGGCTAGAAGATGGGAATGGTTTGAAGAGGATATAAAGGGAGACAAGGGCGATCTCATTCATTTGCTTTATACAGAAGAATTAAAAAGGCTCTCATTTCCCTCTTCAAAAAATTAAGCAATTACCTAATTACCTTCCCATCATCCTCTTATCCCAACACTAAAACACAAGCACAACACCCCAACAACAAGTCTACTAAGGCTTATAAAGCCTAAACATCATGGCCAAAACGCAAAGCCTACGTATCGGGTTTAACCGACCCTCAGATTTTGAAATCTAGGTCGTTACAACTCTCTCTCCTTAAAGAAATTTCATCATCAAAATTTTACTTTTTGGAAACAAATACAGGTAAAGCAACTTCATGTCATTCTAGACTTCCTACATGGCCTCCTCGACTCTATGGTTCCTCCACAACATCTTAACTAGAGGTATACATTTGTTGCACAAATTCTTGACTCATTTGTCCAAAACTCTTATTGGTTCCTCCTCGTAGGTCTAGTCGGTGTTGATCTCAATCTCCTCAAGAGCAATAACATTGGAAGGATTGGAATGGTAATGTCTCAAAACAGACACATGAAACACATTGTGGATGTGTGCCATCTTTGGAGGTAAAACTAGACGGTAAACTATGGTTCCAACCCTCTCAAGAATCTCATACGACCTGATAAACCTCGGGCTTAACTTTCCATTTCGTCTAAAATGGATTACCCTCTTCCATGGTGAAACCTTAAAGAAAACCTTGTCACCAACCTAATACTCGATGTGCTTACACTTTCTATCCGTGTAAGCTTTTTGATTATCAAAGGCCGCTTACAATAATTCCTTGATTATTTGAACCTTCTCATCGATCTGTCTAATCAAGTTTGACCCCCCGATCTTTCTCTCATTAAGTTCAGTCCAACACAAGAGTGTTCTACACTTACGCCCATACAAGACCTCAAAAGGAGTCATCTTGATGCTTGAATAAAAATTATTGTTCTAGGCAAATTCAACAAGCGGTAGTTGTTCTTGCCAACTTTTCTCAAAGTCAATGATACAACACCAAAGCGTATCCTCAAAATTTTGGATAACTCGCTCAGACTGACCATCGGTTTGAGGATAAAAAGTTGTACTGAAATGCAACTTGGTATCCAAAGCCTCATGTATATTCTTCTATAGCATTGCTGTGAAAAACATATCTCTATATGATATAATCAATGATGGCACTCTGTACAACCTCACTATCTCTTGGATGTACAACCGTGCCAACCTCTCTAGCATAAAATCTATGCGTACCTATAAGAAATAAGTAGACTTAGTCAAACAATCCACTATCAACCATATGGCATCGTACTTTTTTGTGTCAACGATAATCTCGTTACAAAATCCATGGTTACCAGATCCTACTTCCATTATGGAATCTGGATAGGCTAAAGTAAGCCTGAAAGAAACTAATGCTCAACTTTAACTTGCTGACAAGCTAAGCATCTTGTCACAAACTTGGACACATCTTTTTTTATACTAGGCCACCACTAGAAAGGATAAAGGTCTTGATACATCTTGTTGCTCCCCGGATGCATAGAAAATAGACTATAGTGTGCCTCTTGCAGGATACGGTCCTGCAAATCCTCTAAAGTTATGACACATAATAGTCATTGAAGTAGAAGATCCCATTATCTCGTACTTCAAAATCGGTTATCTCGCCTCTTTGAACCATCTCAGTATTTATCATCAACCCCTTGTCTAACACTTGGGTCCTCTTGATCTCTTGCAGTAAGGTAGGCTCTACACAAAGCTCGGTTAACAACCCACCGTCATCGATCATCCTCAAACGAGCAAACATCGCCCTTAAATCTGACATGAATTTTCAGCTTAAGGCATCAACCACCACATTAGCTTTACCATGATGATATTCTATGATACAATTATAGTCTTTTAACAACTTAATTTATCGCATTTGTCTTAAGTTCAACTCTTTTTGGGTAAGAAGGTACTTCAAACTTTTATGATCGGTGTGATGTAACACTTTTCCTCATACAGATAATGTTTCCAAATCTTCAAAGCAAAGATAACTGAGGCATGCTCCAAATCATGCATAGGGTAATTTTGTTCATGGGGCTTAAGTTATCTTGAGGTATAAGCAACCATCTTACCTTCTTGCATAAGGACATAACCAAGCCCATTCAATGAAGCATCACTAAACACCATATAATCCTCCCCGGTTCAGGTTGTGTCAATATTGGGGCCTCTGTAAGATAAGCTTTCAATTACTCAAAACTTTGATGTCTTTTCTCGTTCTATTCAAACAGAACTTATTTTTGTAACAACTTGGTCATAGGTGTTGCTATGATGGAAAAACTCTTGACGAAACGACGATAATATCCAGCAAGCCAAAGAAAACTATAGACTTTTGTGATATTTCTAAATGGTCTCCATTCCATCACAGCCTAAATCTTTTGAGGATCGACTTAGATCCTATCCGTTGCAACGATGTAGGCTAGAAATGCCACCTCGGATAGACAAAACTCACACTTACTGAACTTAGCAAAAAGTTACCTTTCTCTCAAGGTCTGGAGAACAATACGGAGATAATAATCATGCTCCTCCTTTGAGTTCAAATAAAATAAGATATCGTCTATGAAGACCACTACAAATTGATCTAGGCAAGGCTGGAAAATCTGGTTCATCAGGTCCATAAAAGTCACTAGTGCGTTGGTAAGCCCAAAAGGCATTACCAAGAACTCATAATTTCCATATCGTATCCTGAAAGTGATTTTCTGAACATCCTTTTCTACCACCTTCAACTAGTAGTAACCCGACCTCAAGTCGATATTTGAGAACACCCAAACACCTCTCAACTGATCAAATATGTCATCTATCCTTGGTAAAGAATAACGATTATTTATTGTTACCTTATTAAGCTGACGGTAATCAATACATATCCTCATTGACCCATCATTCTTCTTGACAAACAAGACCGATATACCCCAAGGTGAGATACTCGGTCGAATAAACCTTCTTTCTAACAACACTTAGATCTGATTCTTTAGCTCTCTTAATTCTATTAGTGACATACAATACAGTGCAATAGATACTAATGTCGTGCCATGCATCATATCTATCTGAAACTCTAACTCACGATCTGGAGGTAGTCTGGCTAACTCTTTCGAAAATACATTGACAGACTCTCTAACAGTTTGAAGACTCTCAAGTAACAGACCCTCAATACTTGTTTCAACCACGTAAGCCAAGAAGGCCTCATATCCTTGTTGGATCATTCTTTGTGCCGCCAAGGTCAACACTACATTGAAAAGGTAAGGATTTTTCTCACCCTTCACTACCAACTTTGCCTTATCCAAACCATAAAGCTTAAGACTCTTCGCTCTATAACCCAACCGCACATCATGCTCAAACAACCAATCCATCCTTAGGATAACATCAAACTCTTAGAAGGTAACACCATCAAATCTGCCAAAAAGATCAAACCCTAACCTCAATAAGACATCTTCAGTACACATTATCCACTAAAACATCATACCCCAAGGGACTCGTCACACAGACTCTTATCTCAAGATCCTCGGTAAGGATACCCCACTGTTGAGATATTCCAATATGGATGTAGGAATGAGTAGACCTTAAATCCACAAGAGCAACAATAAGAACTAAAAATAAGGTAAACGTACCTGAGATAACATCGATAGCCTCATGTTAGCGATAGTGCCCTAAGGCCTATTGTATGGACATGATATTTTGATTATTGAATTTATTATATGATAAATTTGCATGCTTTTGTATCCTTAAATATTATTATTCTAAATATCCCTAATCAGTTATTATTGTGGGAACAATAATAAGATAAGATTAGTATGAAGTTTGATAGATATTCATAAGATGAATATGTGAATGAGATTCAAATCAAATTCATATATGTATTTGTTGAGAACAAATATTAGGATCGACTCGTCTTAAGATTAATACATGGATTAAAGTTATATATTAATCTTCAAACAGTTATGACATTAAATCTTTAGACCTGAAATTGCTATGGTTCTCAACATGATAACTATTATGTTTTGACATAGTCAAACATCGTTTTTAATCGAACGATTATAAAGGTTATGCTTGAACATAATAAGGAATCATGTAGTGAGATGTGAGTGATTAAGATGAAATTTATCCCTCTTAACATAAGAGAGATATCTTTGGGGCCTTCGATGATTGAGACTGAGAAATGTATGGTTGTGCTCAAATGAGTTGATAGAGATTAATGACATTTGTTTAATCGGTTCAATTGGGCATCGAGAAACTAAAGATAGAATGATATAAGGTTAACATTTTCCATGCCTTATATTCTATCAAGATATCGTGAGATAAAATGATTATCACATAAACTAAATTAAGGTTGTCTCGGATTATGATATAAATAAATAATATTATCAAATAATCTCATTATCTAGATTTGATTGAATTTAAATTCCTTATCAGATAAAGAATCTATTTTAGAATATATTATTTATTTATTTTAAATAAATAATATTATTAAATAAATCACTTTATCTAGAGTTGGTTGAATTTAAATTCTTTATAAGATAAAAGAATTTATTTTAAATTATAATTTATTTAAAAAGAGTTTTAATAAAATTATAATAGTGAACTCAACCTAACTCTATTTAAGTCATATATATATATGTATGTATGCTATGGGTTTTGTAAAGGGATATAGGGATTTCGAAATAGCCACCAAAACTAAAAAAACTAGATTTCAAAATCTTAATTGGAACTAGCATTCTGATAGTCGTTCGTCGTCCATTCGCGTGTGGATACTTATAGAGGGCGATCGTCTTTCAGAAAGGCAACGCCTCAACACAACTGGATTCTTGAATCAAAAATCAAGGTAATTTTTGTTTTTCTCTTGTGTACATTAATATGATTGCATGAGATCCTGGAAATTCTTCATAGAATATTTTTTCGCTGCATTTATATGCCTAATTAGATCAGTTTATTTCCTATAAAACCTAACACCTCATAGTTCTTTTAGGCCTTGACTGCATATTGTCTCGCTGGTACCTTAGCATTAAACTGGACCATACCCTCACTCTAATATCCGGACACGTGGCTCACTCCTCCTCTAGCGAAGCCCCAACCCCGCTAAGCTAGATAATAGGTCATCTGAGTATAGACCTAAATGGTGTTGGCATCTACGGGACAATCCCTCATAAAGTAGTCCGACAATCCATACTCAAAGCAGACTCTAGCCAAACCCCAACACTCGTCTCTATACTTACGTCCACACTGATCAAAAACTAGTGCTCCCATACTCTTTTGTGAGCCCCCCGAACTCATCATGGCAGAAGATGATAAAGGCCTTTTACAGCTAGCAGACTCCAACCTACAGTCTAATCTCAAACTTCAGTTGAAAGCTCATATTCCTTGATTATAATAATTTTTTTCTTCCAGAATAAGAATATGTGTTGTTGGAGAAGTTTTGAGTTCTTTCACTCGAGCTCTTTTGCCCACTAGATGGGCTATAGGTGAAACCTTGTACTTACTCAAGTGATTTGGCACTAGCAATCAACTCTGAAAACACTTTCAGTGAGGCAACAGTCAAGTAGGTCTGAATTTCCTTCCTCGAACCCTTTAGAAACCTTTTACACCTTATCTTCTCGGTAGCAACCAACTCGGGGGTATACCTACTCAATAGTAGGAATTCTTGTTCATATTCAAAGACTAATCGGTTCTCTTGGCTAAACGGTTAAACCGATCCCTCAAACTATCAATGTATGCTTTTATCATATACTTTTTCTCAAATTCTTCCAAGAAGTCATCCCATGTAGGTTGGTTAGGATACCAACTCAACTTTATGGTCTCCCACCATTTACGAGCATTCTCCTTCAATAGAGAAAAAACACATGTCAACTTATCTTCGGATCTCAACCTCATCTGATGTATGATCCAACGAGTGTCCCTCAACCACTAATCTGCTTTAACCATGTTATTTTATCATGATCTAAGAAAGTCTATAGCACCATGGTAACGCACCCTCTCAATTGATGCCTCGCGAGGGTAGCCGAAGGCCTAGGTATGGCTCTCGCAATCTGGTGAAAAGCTTAATGCAAATGAGAAAAGTATGTAACCCCTTAGCTACTATCATTCTCTGACATTTCTTTCGTGCCGAGAATTTAATCCTCATCGTAGCTCCCTTCTTAGAATCCCCAACTTTCATCACCATCTAGCGCCCTCCTTGGCATGATTTTTTTGCACAACCAAACAAATAAGGTTACACCATCGAATATTCAGCTTAAACAAGTACGATTTTGACTTATGGGCAATATATTCGCTAGACACCTATACAACACTCTAAACACCATCAGGGTTTTCTAGAATAGGCTAAACCCAGGCTCTAATACCACTATTGTAACACCCCCGACCTGGATGTCACAAATTAAGCCTCAAGCCCAACCCAAAACCATAAAGTTTTGCAACTAGATTTAGCCCAAATCTCAAACATTCATAAAATCTATTTAGTTTTAATATTTTAGAATAAATAAATCGATTAAGACGTTAGTAAGAGCTCTAATTTAAAATACATAATTAAAAATATTCGACTCACAAGTTAAAATCTAAAATAAGAGTTACAATACGGCACATAGGGTCCTACAAATACATAGCCCAAATATCTATGTACTGTACTCAAATATAGGTCGATGCTGAAGTCCTACTCTGATGGTGCTCCGACGATGCAAGTCAACTTACAATCCTACAAACGGAAACAACAATTCTGAATGCTGAGTTAATAAAGTTCATTGGATACACTTCCACTCAACCATGCTTATGCAAATCATAAATATGAGCTAGTAGCTAAAGAATGACATCATGGCATAAAATGACAACATGGCGTTACCTTTAGCCACCTAAACACATAGCAAAACAATAGAAGAATAATAACCACATACATAGCGTATGGTACACCATACCAAAAAACCTGGATTGAGGTCTGATACTACACAACTTTGGGAACGTACACTCTCATGTGAGGCCCGGTGCCACACAGCTTTGGGAACATACACCTATGCTTGAAATCTCTCGTCGAGCATCTTTGAATAAGACTCAGTGCCACACAGTTTCAGGAATATACACTCGAAAATCAATAACCACGGTGTTGCAAAACACTCATACTCTCACTAGGTATCCAGATCCCACTAAAATAAGTACTCAATAATTACTCGGTCCACCAAGGACCTTTATTGTTTCAACATAAACAAGTCACCAAAGGTTTTAATAAGTTATTACACATTAGGCTCGTATATGGGATTTAAATCTCAGTTTCTCAATTTTACTATTCATTTTACCATTTTAGAAGCCTATTGGGCCTTAGTCCTTGAATTATAGGTCCTTCAAACTCAAACGTATTTTTTAGGAAGATTACCCAACGAGTACCGATACTCACTTAGTAGTACTGATATGCTCTAGTGGGTACTAATACCACTTAAGCATATCGATACTCAAATTGCATACTGAAGGGGTTTAACCAAATTTCGTATCGATACACGAGGAAAGTGTACTAATACCCAAGGTGTATCGATATGCTCCCAAATATACCAATACCAATTTGGCTACTAGAATTTGATAGAACAAGGGTATCGATACCCTCCTTAGGCGTACCGATATGCCCTTGCAATATAGCATGATTTTATTAGTTTTAATACAGGGTATCGATACGTGTTCAACCCGTATCGATACTCGAACCTAGAACTTATTTTCTAGAGTTCGATAATCATCCCACAAGCCCCCAAAACCCAAGGGCAAGACCCCAAGTTGAACCTACAATTTATGGAAGGTAGTTTAAGTGGTTTCCTACCATTTTTAAGCCATAAAAACACCAAACTTAAGAATTGCCATTAATGAAGACTCAAGCATTTCAAGCCACCAATTATCAATATAGCAACAAGGTAATTGCATTGATGACTTCCAGGAATACAAGAGAGTTAGTAGTGTACTAACCTTGAATTTAAGCTAAAAAAAAAGCCTCTAGCCAAGCTCCTCAAGCCTTCCTCTTCCCAAGCTTTATATATTTTGACAATTCAATATATATATGGGTTACGATTCATTTACCTTATGTAAAACTCAACTAGTTTTATACTAATTAATGGCCATTAGATGAGTGGAATGGATGGATGGATGAGATTAACTCCTTACTTTTGTTTTTCAAGTGATAGTCTTCACATATCTTACTTCTAATCTCATCAATCTATTTCACTCATCCAATGGTCATGAATTAGTATAAAACTAGTTGAGTTTTACATAGTGTAACTAAATCATATATATATATATATATATATATATATATATATATATTTGGTGTCGACTTCTTTTTTATTCTTTCAATTTGTTCCCTTCAGCATTCTCTAACAAAAATACAAGACTTTGTTTTTATATCTTAAGTTCTGAGTTATATATCAAATTAGCAACTCCATCCGTCTTTTTTTATATATGAGATAAGAAGTAAGATTCTAACTTTGGATATGGATTATATATATATATATATATTTACACACATTTATGCTTTGCTAAATAGATAATAGTGTCAACAATCTCTAGAGTATATGGATAAAGCTATCAAGTTGACACCTTTCCTCCCCTTCCCTTAGATTGTGGGTTCAGGACCCAGTAGGAGCAAAATTTCCCTCATCTCTCCCCCTAGGTAGATATAGTTCAAAAAATATATAGATAATTGTAAAAGTGATATTATTGTCTAAGTCTTAGTTCAGTTGACACTTTCATAAGACTATAAATTTAAATAAACTCAAACACAATTCTTTTCGATATTTTAAGAGTTTAAAAAATTATGATTTATGAGTAGATAATGATATTTTCTATCATTGTAAACTATTTTAATCGACTATTTATTTAAATAGATGACGTAAGATTGTTGATTTAAACTGTTTCGCTTCAATTGATTTCTTCCCTTTTTATTTAGCTTAAAAGAATTTTCACCGTGATTATAAAAAAGTTTAAACATTGCTGTTTATTTAGCTTGAGTTTTGCAACAGGTAATTGTAATTGATGGTGTGTCTTAACTCATAACTGTAATTTAATCAAAGTTTTACAATTTGTTGTAGATGGCTAATATAGCATCGGCTGAGGGTAGTGTTTCACCCCTTTGACAGATTCTAGAAATTCAACTGACGAAGCTTCAAGTCAAATGAACAAAATGGGAAGAGTTGCACGAAAGCCATCCCTCTAAGGTTAGAAGTGTGGACTCATTTCACTAAGTTTGTTAATGACGAGGGTGAAAATAAGGGTAAATGCAACTATTATGATAAAGTATATTATTGTGATGGGAAAAATAGAATTGGATCATTGATATATCACATGAAACAATATAGGAAAAACCCTAATAATATTGTCTCACTGCCCACTTTATTGATAATGGCTGGAAATTGAATAGGAAGATTATAAATTTTTGTCCAATTACTAGTCATAAAGGGAAGGTTATTGGAATGATGATTGAGAATGCTTGTTGAATTGAGGGATTGATAAGTTACTGACTATTACTATTGATAATGCAAGTTCTAATGATGTTGATATTACTTATTTAAGAAAAAAATTTAATCATTGTGGGGGTTGCATTGCAAATGGTAAATACCTTCATGTGCGATGCACGGCCCACATTATAAATTTGATTGTTGTTGTAGGTTTGAAGGAAATGAATAAATATGTTTCACGTGTTAGAGGAGCTGTGAAATATGTGAGACAATCTCCAGCTAGATTGAAAAAGTTTATGAAGCGTGTTGAATGGGAAAAGATAGAAAGCAAAAAGATATTGTGTCTTGATGTTTGTACTAGGTGAAACTCTACCTATTTAATGCTAAACATTGCTCAAAATTTTGAGAGAGCTTTTGAGAGATTTGAGGAGCAAGATGCAAACTTTAGGGCTGAACTTGAGTTAGGAGATAGTTGACCAACTACAGATGACTGGATTAGTGTTAGAAACTTAAGGAATTTCTTGGAATATTATTAGAAAGTCACTTTGCAAGTTTCGGGCACTTCGTATGTCACTTCCAATAATTTTTTAATGAACTTATTGAAATTGATATCCTTTTACGAGATGCTCAACTAAATGATGATATTGAATTTAGTGGTCTGGCTATGAGAATGAAAGATAAATATGAAACGTATTGGGGTGAGGTTGAGAAGATTAATATGCTTGTTTTTGACGCTTGTGTTCTGGATCCTAGATAGAAATTGAGTTACATTGAGTTTGCATTTGGTCAAATATATAATTCTGAAAAATGTTTAGAAGTGATGCAAAAGGTGAAGGACACTTTGTGTGAATTGTATGATGAGTACAAACGACGAGTTTCTAGTGAATGTAGTCAATCAAATGTGAAAAAGCAAAATTCTTTATGTGAACCACTACAAAAAGTAAAAAGACGCATGAAAAAATTGTATAAAAAGCATGTCATTGAAATTGGTGGCGATGACCAAACATCTTAATTAGATAAATATCTAGGGGAGGCTAGTGAGAATGATGAGGATGATTTTGATATCTTATTGTGGTGAAAAGTCAATAGCCCTAGATTTTCATCACTTTCAAAGATGGCAAAAGATGTGTTAGTTATACCGATGTCTATTATTGCTTCAGAGTCCGTATTTAGTACCAGAGGACGTGTACTTAATCAATTTAGGAGTTCTTTAACTCTTAAAATTGTACAAGCCCTTATGTGTACTCAAGAATATATTCGAAAGTCATTAGCCGAAGAAGAGATCAAGAAGATTGAAGAAAAAATTCAAGAGCTTGACAAGATTGATAATGGAAACTTTATTTATTAATCTTGATATAATAATTACAATTGTTTTAGGCATTACAACTCATATTAACTTGTTTAATCATTTGAATTTTTAGATTTGTCATAGAATGCATTAGAGCCTACCCTCAATTCGTGAGCTCATAAGCATTTGATTTGTGAGCGTGGGTTGAAGGGTATGCAAACTTTTTTAGTGTACTTTCAATTTGCTCTTTAGTTTATATTATATATGAATTTTTCTAATGTATTTATATATACTATTTTAAAATAACATATTTTTGTAGGGGTAAGGTAAATAGAGATTTTTTTGGGGAGACTCAATGGATGGAGATGAAAAAATTTGAGAGTTGAGATATTTTGTTTATGGTAATTTTCTCAATACTATATTCATCTTTTGAGGATATTTTAGTTTGAGTTACTGTCATACTGTATTTTTCATTTTGTATTTTGTCCATACTGTATTTTCCATTTGCATGAATGATAGCTCATGCCATTCATTGGCAGTGCTTGGAAGAGCTAATCTCACAATTTTAATTCATTTGATGTATGTACTTTGGATATATTTATAGAAAAATAAATAAATCTCAAGTGACTAACATAGCAAACATATATGAACATTTGAACTTTAAAATTCCTTTTTCATGTACAGATGAACATTTTTCATGCATGTCGATTAGGGGCTAGAGTTTATTGCTGGACAGATTGTTATTCCTTGCAACCATTGTTTATAGTGGCTTGTTTTTTTAATTATAATAATGTATAATTTGATCTCTAAAATTTTTGTCTGTACAGGTTATGTTAACGATTGATTCTCTTGATAGCAGTTCAAGTACTCCATTTATTTTGTCAAAGTTCGAGTTGGATGGCTACTTGGCTTGATGTTCTTCTATTGGTGGATCTTGCATTTCTATTGTTACTTGTTTTAATGTGATGTTTAATCTAAATTCTAAAGAATTTTATCTTTGTAAACTATACTTTAATGTTTTAGGCTAAGTGTTGAAAAAGTTATTAGCGTTCTAGACAACTTGAAAAAAATTTCTAACAAATTTCGGTTAATTTAAAAATCGACTAAATTAATTAAAATTTATTTTTCGTAAAAAAAATCAATTCGGTTAACGGTTAAAGAAAAAAAGTAATTCAGTTAATTCAATTTTGAGTAATTCGGTTCGGTCGGTGGTCGAATTAATTGTTTGAACACCCTTAGGTCCTACAAATACATAGCCCAAATAATCTATGCATTGTACTCGGATAACAAGTTGATGTTGAGGTCCTACTCTGATGGTGCTCCAACGATGCACGTCAACCTACTAACCTGTGATCGAAAACAACAATTTCGAACGATGAGCTAACGAAGCTCCGTGGATACACTTCCACCCAACCATGCTTCACGCAAATCATAAATAAGAGCATGGTGCTAAGAATGATACATGGCAATATATTACGCATGGTGCTACCTTTAGCCGCCTAAACACATAGCAAGAAAATAATGCAATATTCTCACACAACAAATATGCATCATACCAACAAACTTAGAGTGAAGCCCAGTGTCACACAGTCTCGGGAACATACACTCAGAGTGAGGCACGGTGTCACACGGCCTCGAGAACGTACACTCAGACTCTGAATCTCTCATTGAGTATCATCGGATAAGGCCCGGTGTCACACAGCCTCATGAACGTACATCCAGACGTTTATCTCTTGGCGTTGCAGCACTCTCATTGGGTATCCAGATCCCATCAATCAAAGTGACCGAACCACACAAGTTCCCTTACTTGGCACGTAACAACACACAATCCATCAAGGATTTCTATGGTTGCTATTACAAACAAGTCACCCAATATTTACCAAGTTATTACTCATTATGCTCGTATATAAAGTTAAATTCTCGATTTCTTAATTTTTACTATTTATTTTACCACATTAGAAGCCCATTGGGCCTTAGTCCTCGAATTATAGGTCCCCCAAACTCAAAATATATTTTTCAGACAGATTGCCCAATGAGTATCAAACTTATGCGTACTGATACTCAATTTTGCATGCTGAATGGGTTTAACCAAAACCTCGTACCGATAAACGAGGCCATGTACCAATAAACCATCGATATCGATATGCCCCCAAGCGTTCCGATACCCAATTTCACTACTGGAATTTGGATGGAACATGGGGTATTGATACCCACATAGGCGTATCGATACGCTCTTCAAAATCTGCTTGAGTTAGCCATTCAAAATACTAGTTCATCCCGTATCGGTACACAAGCCCATAATTCAAATTTTGGAGTTCGTAAATCACCCTCAACACCCCCAAACCTTCATGGTAAAGACCCAAATTAAACCTACAAATTGTGGAAGGTAGTTTAAATGGTTTCCTATCATTTTAGACTATTTTAACAACCAATTCGGATTTAGCCATTAATGAGGTTTCATGCTCTCAACCAACCAAAATATCAAACCAAGCAACAAGCAATTTAGTTTTATGATTTCCAAGAATACAAGGGAGTTAGTAGTGTACTATCATTAATCCTACAGCAGAGAATGAAGCCCCTAGCCCAAGCTTCAAGCTTCTTTCTTCCCTTGATCCTTGGAAGAGTTCCCAACCTCTTTCACTACAAGAAAATATCGCAAATCGAATTACAACATTGTTGGAAACTTAAGATACAAAAAAAGGGATAATTCTAGAACAAGAAAGTGAGTTAAATCCCAAAATCACGTTCTTCCTCTACAACCCTCACCAAACACCTATTTTCCAACCCCCACCAAACTCAACCATTCTTACCTTGATAGATAGATCATTGAGTGGTGATTAATCTTCTCTCAATGACGGGTCCAAGATTCACACTTAAAATGACCAAGATTTCACCTTTCTTGTGGGTGGGGAGTTGGAAGATGAGAGTGAGGGAAGGATGAAGACAAGGGGGACAATGTGATCTCATTCCTCTTGCTTTTCTGCAGAGGAATTAAAGGGACTCACCTCTCCCTCTTTAAATAATTAGATAATTACTTATTTACCCTCCCATCATCCTCTTAACTCAACCCAACACCAAAACTCAAGCCCAACACACTAAAACAAGCTCACAAAGGCCCTCAAGGCCCAACCATCTCCGTCCAACCGCAAAGCTCATACTTCGGGTTAAATCGACCCTCGAATTCTGAAATCCGGGTCGTTACACGCTTGCTCCTTTAAGTTACAAAAAAATTTAAGGTAACTTTTATAATCAATGTTAATAAGTAGGGTAAAGTACACAAATAGTCACCAAACTATCCCTAAAAATATAAAATAGTCACCAAACTTTCAAAAATTACATAATAGTCATTAAACTTTAATTTTTATTAAAAAATGGTCACAGTGCCTTTAACTGACGTTAACTGGGAGACGTGGCAATTACGAAAATTTGTGTAATAACATGCTTAATCCTCAATATTTACACATTCAATCAATTAGACATCAATAATAAGAGTTAAATTAGGAATAAATTGATTAAATGTGTCAATATGAACGATTAAATGTTATATTATTCAAATTTTTGTAACTGCCACGTCATCCAATTAACGATAGTTAACGACTCAGTGACCATTTTGTAACAAAAACTAAACTTTAATGCCCATTATGTAGCATTTGAAAGTTTGATGACCATTTTATATTTTTAGAGATAGTTTAGTGACCATTTGTGTACTTTACCCTAATAAGCAATTGACTGATTTATACGTATATGTTTGGCAAAGGTACCTTTTTTAACGGCTTGTTTGTGGTGACGGTAACCCTACAATACATAATGACAAAAATAAAAGAAAGAAATTACAGGAAAAAAAGGTTCTAACATTCTAAATGGTAAAAGAATCGGCTTTTTTTATAAAAAAAAAATTCAGACATGTTTTTAGGTAGTTTAATAGTTTGTTTTACCTTGTCTGTTCCATAAATATAATCACAATATGTAAAAACGGATGCAAAATTGCTTTGACATTGGCCCCCAACAAAATGATGAAAATCATGAAATTCTGCGCCACCATAAAATGGTATCAATTTGGTGGGACTCCAAGGGAAGTCGTACCTACATAAATTAAATAATTAACCTTAAAACATCAAACAGACCATGACAATTTGCTGTTCTAAGACCACACAGACCAAAGGTTTAGTACATCATACTAAAAGTGAGAGCAGATCCGGTTACCCGCTATGGATCTCAATGGCCTCAGCTTGGCGCAGAACAAACCAGAGCCACATTGTGATCATATGGCATGGAACCATGGCTGGACCCAGGAATGCTGGGATTCCCAGAATCAGGAACTCTGCCCAATGGGCGTATGGTGCTGCAAACCCTACGGGGGCACTGTATTCATGGTGGACGTGGTGGATATTCTCGTAGCCCCATTTGCTATGCAAAAAGCGATGGATCCAGTAATTTGTGTAGTCCTCCACCAGGAAATACACGACCAATTGGCTTATCATCTCCCATTTTGACGGCAATGGCAAGCTTGAATGGATCCCAGTCCACTGCAATCCACATAAAATCATATGGATCTTGGATAAATTTTATATATAAAAAAGTGGGAAATACTTCATGTACTAATGGAGGAAACAAACAGTTTCCACAATCCACATAGATTCTAGGGGTTTAGTGTTTTAGGTTTTTAATGATATGGTTAAAGATTTAGGTTTTAACTTATAAACTATAAATTCTAATCACGGTCCATAAATTCTAAACCCATAAACATAAACACCTAAACTTTTAATCCTAAATTAAATCTCTAAACTCTAAACCGTAAAACTAATACGCTTGTATAATTATTCATATACGTTGATGTATAATTATTCATATAATTAAAAAATCTGCAGTAATAATTATTTTTTGATAATCATAAATACGTGCAACTTTTTCACTAATATTCTCATCTTGTGCGCATGTGTATAAAATATGTATGGAAATATATTTTGTATATTAAGTAATAATCAACATGATAGATATAACTAAAAATCGATCATTTGTGCTCGGTTTTAGAAGCGGAACTACGGGGAATTTATGTGGGAATGCTAAGCGCATGGGAGGGTGCGATCACTAAGCTGGAGGTGGAGAGCGACCGTTTGGAGACAATTCGCATACTAGAAAATAGAGGACGCGACCGACAATCCTGGCGGTCCTGCTGCACATTCTTACATTATTGGAGCGGCGGTGGGAGGTGGTTTTCCAACACTCTGGCCGTATCATGAATAGAGCCGCTGTACTCTTGCTAAACTAGCGGCACCAACAGATCTGGATACGCATTATTTCTCAGCGCCACCAGTTAGCATATATAATATTCTTCATGAGGATAGTTTCGATTAAGATATGAACGTTGTTATTTTTAGTTGTTTAGGCTTAAGGTCTTTTTGAGTTAATTTTATATTATTTTGTGTACTTTTTTCTTTCATTTAGGTTAGGGAGATTTTTAACGAGGCACGATATGATATTTCCGATGTATGTTTTCTATTAAAATCCATATATTCTTTACCAAAAAAAATTCGATAATCTGTTTACGATAAACAAAATATTTTAAATTATAATTTTTAGTTTGTTATCTTAGAACCTAATCTTTATTCGTAAAATATGATAATTATACTTTTTAATTAGTTTATAATTAGAGTAATTTAATCAGGATAATTAATTTATAATAGTATGAATTAATTTTAATTCAATTAATTTATAAGCAGAGAATAAAATACATTAGAATAATTCAAAGAAATATACATTAACATTTTTCTTTTATAAAAAAAAAAAGTTGTCACTAACCTTTAGAAGAGGGAAGGAAAAAAGAATGAGAGGAGCCGCCACTAGGATGAACTTGATGATAACGTCTTTGCAACACTTGAGCAACTCCGGGAAAGATTTCTTGATCCTGGGCTGAACCTTGAACTTGTTCATGGTGTCGAACCGATGGAGCTCGATCAGCGCACACGGGAGAGGCACCAACAAGAACACCAAGAACAAGAAAAGGTAATGGTGCGCATGCAATATGTAGTCTGGTTTCTCAGCCGAGTAGTCATACCACAATTTCTCGGCCACCGTTAAGTTTCTCCCTAGTGCCAACTCTGCTCCTTCAAGGCTCTCATACGGCAACATTTTCCTTTCCTTTTTCACTGTGTTTTCAGCGTTTGGTAATAGGCAAAGTGTAAATGTATGTGGATTTTATAAATTGAGCGAGCTCTGAAGCTATTCAGGATAAGGAACCTAAACCATGTATATCTAACTCTGTAATTAAATTTTAATTGATAATAATAACATTTTAAATCTTTTTATTTGTTGATAAATAAAATGGTATGGTGATAATTGTCGATGTTCAGGCGGTTCACCTATTTTAATTTGGATAGGGAGTCACAGTCAATTGTAAAAATTTAAGAGAGAAAAAAGAGAGAAAATTTTCAATACACAGTCTGTGTAAATTTTAGTTTACACAAACCTTTTAGTTTTAGGGGTTAGGGTTTAGTTTAGGGTTTAGAGTTTAGGGGTTTGGGTTGTAGGGTTTAGAATTTAAGGTTAGTGTTTAGAATTTAGGGTTTGGGGTTTAATTTTTTAGAGTTTAGGTTTAATTTTGATTTATAGTATAAATACACAAGCTTGTGTAAAATTAATTTTACACAGCCTGTGTATCAAAATTTTACCCGAAAAAAAATATAAAGTTGGAGAAGATAATCTACCGTAAGTGGTGGTTTCAGTCCTACCTTTTACTCTCATATATTACTCTATGTAGCATGGACAGAGCCACTAATGTAGGAGTATCACTGACACCCAAAAATTTTAATTTTTTTTTATAAAATAATATCAAAAATAAATTTAATATAACTTAATTATATGCCAAAATTTTGGAAAATCTTTATACTGGCCAAATTCCGTATGCTCGTGATCTATGCCTACGTTAGATACTTAATTAAATGGTCCGGTCTACCGTGTTTAATTTAATGCCTATTCGAGTCATTTACTATAACTTTACAATTTGGCCAAATGATCTATGGTTAGTTATATATTGACATTTCAAACAAAATAGGGCTGATTGACTCTTAGTTCAATTAACACTTCTTTAAATTGTAGGTGCAATAGGTTAAGGGTAAACTACATAAATGGTCACCAAACTTTTAGGGCATATTCATTTTGGTCACCGTACTTTTAAAATATTCGATAAGATCACCCAACTTTTAGTTTGATTTCCATATAGTCACCAAACTTTTAGGGCGGATTCATTTTGGTCACCATACTTTTAAAATATTTGATTTCAATTTTAATATAGTCACCGAACTTTTAGTTCGCTTTCAATATGGTCCCTCATATTACCTTCCGTTAAAACCTGACGATAGTTTTTTTTCCTTAATAAAAAAGGGTAAACTACACCAATCATCGCTCAACATTCTTCTCACTCCTATTTTGGTCACTAGAGTTAAAAAATTCAATTTAATAACTTAACTCTCGAATCGTTCATATTTTGGTCACTCTCAAATGACATGGTTATTCAAATAGAAAAATTCGATCAATCCTTAAAAAAATTCGAGTAATGATTTTTTTTACTTTGCTTATTAAATTTACCATATTACCATATTTGATATTTTAATAAGCAAAGTAAAAAAAATATTACTCTAATCAAATATTCCAATTAACTTGTCAATCAATTATCCGATTTAATTGGTACAATATAAGATTGAGAATTGAATAATTTGAATTTAGCAATTGAACAAAATAATTTTTAAGGATTAATTGAACCCAATTTCGGTACAAATTTTTAAAATAAATTATTTCGATTCGATTACGGTTCACAATTTTAAGCAAAATTGATTAACTGATCTGATCTAGTATATATAATATTTCTAAATTTTATGCATTACAATATCTTATAGTCTAATGATTTTGATACCCTTCTGATTTTTTTTAAAGTTTTGGCTCTAGGTAGAATTAATAGGTGTGAACTTTCAATTTTTGACTTTCTAGTTGTTTTTACACTTTTATCACAACCGAAAATTTATTAAATTTACCATATTATCGTATTTGATATTTTAATAAACAAAGTAAAAAATCATTTCCAGAATCAAATATTTCAGTTAACTAGTTAATCGATTATCTGATTTAATTAATACAATATAAGATCGAGAATTGAATAATCTAAATTTACCAATTAACCAAAATAAATATTTTAAGGATTAATCGAATTTTTCTACTTGTATAATCATGTCATTTGAGAGTGGCCAAAATATGAACAATTCGAAAGTGAAGTTATTAAATTGAATTTTTTTTAACTCTAGTGACCAAAATAGGAGTGAGAAGAATGTTGAGTGATGATTGGTGTAGTTTACCCATTTTTTATTAAGGAAAACGAAAACTAACGTCATCTTTTAAAGGAAGATAACGGGAGGGACCATATTGAAAATGAACTAAAAGTTCGGTGACTATGTTGAAATTGAACTAAAAGTTTGGTGACCTTATCGAATATTTTAAAAGTACGATGACCAAAATGAATCTACCCTAAAAGTTCAGTGATCATTTATGTAATTTACCCATAGGTTAATTATGGACGAGCGCTAAAGAATATGAAAAAAATAAAATATTATTGTACTTCGTAGATTTTAAGTCATATTATATTTATTTTTATTCAAAAATTAACATACCACGCATGCAACAACTCAACAAAAAATATTTTAATAAGTCGCACAAAAACTCATAAATCTTTAAACTCCGTCTCTAATATTTTAAGGGTTTGATGGATTTATGAGTAGATGGTGATATTTTTTTATCACCGATTTTAATTTGTTATCATTTGCATTAATATTATTTAAATAGATAACACGTATGGAAATTGAATAAAAAAACTTCTAATACCAAAAGAGTTTAAGAATTTGAAACAGACCGGAGATATGGTTGCCATTTTGTTCATTTCTTATCATTCTTTTTTTTTAACAATTCATTTCTACTCATTCTTGAATGTATTTTATTATTTATTGAGATAATTATACATGAGGTCCTCAAACTATGATATTATTTTAAATTAATTCCTAAATTTTAAAATAGTCTATATCAATACCTAAATTATGAAGACAAGCAAAATTAGTCCCTAAATTTTAAATATTTTATATTGATTCCCAAACTATCAATGTCATTATACTTTGATTCTTATGTTATCATGTCGTTCACTAATTAAGAAAGTTAATCTATTTGTGAAGGTATTGAGAATTAAAAATTATAATTCAATTGTAACCAAACTTTCAATTACTTCAATGTTACCATTAGACTTTGTGTTTTACTTCAATTTGGTCATTGAGTTCTTAACGAACGTTAAGTCAGTGACGTGGTTGTTAACAAATTTTGTATAATAACACATTTAGTCCTCCACATCTACACAGGTAATCAATTTAGTCCTAATTCAAAAAAAAATCAATAAATTTAACCTCAATATTTACAAATCATTTCAATTTGGTCATAAATTATTGTTCCACCAATAAGATGATGACACGTGTCACCATCAGGCTGGTGAAAAACTAAATAATGGAATTTGCCTCCAAGGAGGCTCAAACCCAGAAAAAGCAGCAACTAAACTACACAATAAGCTTAACCACTGGGCCAAGGTATGCTTTCTACTAGAATTAGCATGTTTCAGTTATGACTTATTTTATGGCTCTCCAAAGGCTTCTCATCTTCTTCTTCTAGTAACGGTGGCTCACCTCAACAACGTGCAATCTCAACCTCCCAAATCCTCTGGCTTTATCCGCTTCATGCTCTATTGGAACAAGAGCATCTAGGAAAGACTCGCCCAATAGTCCAAGCTGTTATTAAGTGATTTAACTTCAAAGACAAAGGAAATAATCTTAGTTAATGTTGCCAAGCATGACACATGGTGTGTTACAGTTCAAAATATTCTGGTTTTTTTTCTTCTTCTGAAAGTGTAAGGTTGGGAAGGGCAGACCTTTGGCATGAAAGAGTTGGGAAAATTCAAAAAGCTTTATGTCCACTAATTAAATCTATGGATATACTGTTAATTTTGCTTCAAATATTCGGTGGGTTCTATTCCATCAACATTAAATCTATGGATTTTCAGTCGCTCTCTATCATTTTCCCCACCATGGATCACCATTTCAAACCATCTCAATACCTAAGCTTATTTATACCGTGAAACCCTATGTGGAAAAGAACTCTGGGAGATGGTTGACACTGCTTAGCTGCAGCAAGTACTGGGGAGACTTTATTCCTGTTTAGGATGATGTTATGGTATTGGTTTTCATGTTTTGGGTTAGAGGTTATGGGTTTCATATTTTGTGTTTAGGGTTTTGAGTTTATGGTTTAAGGTTTAGTGTTTAGGGTTTGAGGTTTATGAGTTCAAGGTTTTTAATTTTGGGTTAATGAATTTGGGGTTTTAGGTTTAATATTTTGGATTTAGGGTTTTAAGTTTAGGGTTAAATTATTTTAAATTAAAAACATGGCCAAATTGAAACAATATGTAAATAATGAAGGTTAAATTAGTTATTTTTTTTTTTGAATTAGGACTAAATTGACTACTTGTGTAAATGTGGAGAACTAAATATGTTATTATACAAAATTTGTTAACAACCATGTCACTAACTTAATGTCCGTGAAGAACTCAATGACCAAATTGAAGCAAAACACAAAATTCAATGGTAACATTGAAGTAATTGGTAGTTTAATTACCAAATTAAATTATTAACCAAAGTTTAGTGACCATTTGTAAACTTTACCCTTTTTTTAAATGCCACATGTTTAATCCTTAGACCTTTAAAAATAGATTTTTTTCAACCAGCACATCAACAGAAGGATTAAAATGGAAGTCGTAGTTTGGAAAAAATATTAGATGGACTTGATTCATTATGTTATCCGTGATTACAATTAATAAAGTTCATCTATGTTATTTTTTTAAGGTGAATTTTTATTTTTTTTCTATATGTCAATAAAAAATAAAAAATTATTTGAAAGTTAAAAATAACATAGATGAACCACAGATGACTTAATGAATATGTCCGCCTTAGTTTGGGATGTGCAATTAACTCTTATTTATTAGAAACAAGATGCCAACAATCTAGTCAAACCAATAATGCACTATAGGAGATCAACCAATAATTCATCCGCCAAAATATTCATTAACCCACATTCAATTTCCCAGGCCAACTCTTCTCGTTCTTCAACGAACTTGCCCCACTTTCCTTCCCTGTCCATTTCTCTAACATAAGCTTCTCTTTTGTCCCCAAACCCCCATTTTGCTGTCTCGCTCCCATCCCCGTTGATCCATGCTGTTGCTACCCTAACCATTTCATTCTCAACCTCTGTGTCTCTTGTCTGATTTAGTTCTTCTCCGGATAGATCCAAAACCTGCTTGTCGGTACCAATATTGTCACATTTAGTTAATGAAGTTGTTTCTTTGAGATGATTCAACAGTTGCAGCGCCCTTTCTTCGTCTTCTTCCAAGGACATCCATTTTCCTAGGTCGACAGCACTCTGCAAATGTTTGTGTTTTGTTCCTGCTAACAATTCAATGGCAGTTTAATTAGTTAATTTAATGCCTGTTTAAGGATCGTTCTTCCGTTGGGACGTAAAGACAAGAGACGGAACATACTCTCCGTAATGGCATGGCTTTGATTGAAAGATGAGAATGACTCTTCATCGTCATCTTCTTCTTCATGTCCGAAACCCAGCACTGAAAGTGGACTTTGTTGTTCTTTCTCATAGTTCCTCCCCTGCAACCAAAGTCATCACATTAATTCCAACACAAAAGAAAGGGTTAACATTCATTGGATCAATGATTTCTAAATAACCCAGAATTATCAAACAATAGAACTAAAGTGAGGAAGTTTCCATGTTCTAACATATGTTAGGTTTTGTCTTGTGTTAGCTTTAAGTATGTTTATTATACTGTGTCTTCAAAACAGACAAATCCAAACAATTAAAAAAGTCAAGTAAAAGTTTCACTAAACAATTATTTGCTTACTTTGTGTCTCATTGCTGCGTTGGCCGCTGCAACCTCCGTTTTTGTCTCCGTAGGATCGTCGAACTCACGCGCCGGAGAATACTCCGAGGTAAAATCACTGTCGCAGCAGCTTGAGCCATTGCTGCTACAAGAAGAAGAAGAAGCAAAATCCGACGGTTGGAATTCTTCGTCAACCAAATCACGGAATGATTTCCAGCGCATGATATCTTTAACTCTCACCGTCGTCATTTTGATTTCACCCTCGACCTGTGAATTCCTTTTTGACAGTTTACGTGAAAGGTTTCTAGGCAGAATCGAAGGAGATTTAATTGCAGTAATGAAATGGATGTTTTTAACAATATTGAGCATTGCCTGGAAAGCTGAGATTGTTTTCGAGGCTTTTCTGGGAAATGAACTGAACCCGTTTGTATGGTAATCATGGAGGAGGAAATCTTTTAGCAAACGCTTTCCTTGTGTAGGACAGAGAATGGTTGAAGAAGCCATAGCTGGAATACTGAAGAGTGAAACAATGTATAAATATAGGAAAGGGGAAGTGAATGAAGAAAAAGAGAGGTAGCTTCTTCTTCCATGGGGGGGATCTCCAGGAAGGAGATGATGGTTAATGGACAGGGTGGAAAAAGCTATGGTTTTTGGAGTAAAACAAGATTCAATAAGATTAAAATATAAACAGAAAGAGAAAAGACAAAAGAGGTGGAAGCCAGGATGTTTCTTGCTCAACATCTTTTTGTAACACAAGGAATTTAGGATACACGAATGGACCCAGGGAAACCGGAGAGGACGAAGAAATTTAAAATTTCTATAATTTAGAAAAAATTTATATATCCTAATATAAAATCACGTGTTCGTGTAAATATGAATCGAGCAAAACACAGCGAAAAGACCGAAATTTATAAATACCTCCAGCCATTGTCAAAATCGCATGCCAAATTGAGATGTGGTTGCACCACCGTCGAGCACGTCGAACCACTGTCGGATGCTTAAAACTACCGTGGAAACGCCTCGAACCACCATCAAATATAGCAAACACGGCAACACGAAAACTAAAATGCCAAAGCCTTCTAAGCACTCGAGAAACCTCACTAGATGGAATAGAATACTTCTTCATTCTTGGTGCTTAGGGACCTTGTGCCAATGGGTATTTATAGGGGTGATTTCCCATCAAAACCATCGGTTAACTTGAACCATGATCCACACGTCCACCACAAATGAAAGTGGAACGTGCAACAAGGGAAGTTAAACCATACACGTTGCTTTTAGTTGCCACATGCAACTCCACGAACCACACTAATGGTTGGTTATCCAACATTCTCCCACTTGGTTCGTATTATCTTTAAAGTCGAAATATAATGTATAAATCATGGCGATATTTCCTCTATGGATTTGAGTAGTATCTTCCATGTATCACAATACATCAAGTCTCAACACTTTAACCCAAATACTTAATGAATAGACCCAATGTTTATTCCAGGTCCAAACTTTAGCGACATTTCTCAAAACAATTAACTTAATATGTACACAATATATATGAGAAATATCAAACTTTATTAGAGTTTCAACATAATCGTTCTTACAACAAAAATTTACAAAGTGGGAACAAGTCTCATAGTGACAACATGATCCTTAAATTTATGTGGTGGCATGCCCTTAGCCAAAGGATCAGCTAACATCTGCTCAGTGTTAATGTGCTCAATGACCACTTTCTTTTCTTTAACATGTTCTCTTATAGCTAGATACTTAACGTCGATGTGTTTACTTCGACTTCCACTTTTGTTGTTCTTAGCCATAAAGACAACAGCTAAATTGTCACAATATATCTTTAATGGCCTATAGATTGAATCCACAAGTCTCAGCCCAGAAATGAAACTCTTTAACCATACTCCATGTGAGGTAGCCTCAAAACACGAAATGAAGTTGGCCTCCATAGCGGAAGTGGCAGTCAATGTCTGCTTGACACTCCTCCAAGATATAGCTCCGCTGGCAAACATAAATATGTAACCTGATGTTGGTTTATGTGAATCAACACAGCCAACAAAGTCTAAATCGAAGTAGCCAATCACATCCAAATGGTCAGATCGTTTGTACGCAAGCATGTATTCCTTTGTCCCTTTGAGGTATCTCAAAACTTTCTTTGCAGCTCTTCAGTGGTCCATACCCAGATTACTCTGATATATTCTCAACATCCCAACGGCAAATGCAATGTCAGGTCTTTTACAGACTTGAGCATACATCAGGCTTCTAATAGCATAAGTATATGAAATGTTTTTCATTTGCTCATTCTCAAATTCGTTCTTCGGGTTTTGGTTCAGATTGAACTTATCACCCTTCACGATAGGAGCAACACTAGGTGAACAATCTTTCATACGAAATCTTTCTAAAACTTTGTTGATATAGGTTTCTTGAGATAGATCTAAGACACCTTTATGTCTATCGCGATGAATCTTAATGCCAATGACATAAGATGCATCACCCATATCTTTCATATCAAAATTTTTAGAAAGGAATTATTTCACCTCATGTAGCATACCCCTGTCATTTGTTGCAAATAAAATGTCATCCACATACAGAATAAGAAAACAAATTTTACTCCCACTGACCTTCTGGTATATACATTGGTCCATGATATTCTCAACAAAACCAAATGAAGAGATAACATCATGGAATTTCAAATATCACTGACGGGAGGCTTGTTTCAATCCATATATAGATTTCTTTAACTTACAAACCAAATTTTCACTATCACTAGAGGAAAATCCTTCAGGTTGTTTCATGTATACCTCTTACTCTAGGTCACCATTAAGAAATGCAGTTTTCACATCCATTTGTTGTAACTCAAGATCAAATTGAGCTACTAATGCTAACACAATGCATAAGGAATCTTTCTTAGATACTGGACTAAAAGTCTCATTGTAATCAATTCCTTCTCGCTGAGTGAATCCTTTAGCAACAAGTCTTGCTTTATATCTTTCTATGTTGCTTTTTGAGTCTCTTTTTTGTTTTGAAGACCCGTTTACATTCAATGGCTTTTACATCATCAGGCAACGGTACAAGATCCCAAACTTCGTTGCTTTTCATAGAATTCATCTCATCCTTCATAGCATCATACCATAATTTAGATTCATTGCAACTCATGGCAGTTGAAAATAACTCAGAGTCATTTTCAGATCCAACGTTATAGTCAGATTCTTGTAAATACATAAAATAATCACTAAAAATTGCTGATTTTCTTTCTCTAACAGATCTCCTTAATGTTGAACCAACATTTTCTTGCGGATCATGTTGTTCAATAATTTCTGAATTTTCTTGAACAACTTGATCTATTGGAGTGTTTTCAGTAGGTTGTGGATCTTCATTGATTGGTTATTCAACACCCGGTTGAGCTTGAGGGGTGTTATATATGATAACCAATCTCTCACTTGAAGTGGATAGATGACCTACGGGTATTGATTTTCGAGATAGATCACTCCACTGATTGAGTTATTCTCAAGAAATTTTACATTTCTTGATTCCACAATTCTAGTGTTATTAGATGGACAATAGAATCTGTAACCTTTGGAATTTTCGGAATATCCAATGAAATTCCCACTAATGGTCTTTGGGTTCAGTTTTTTTTCTTGTTGGTTATAAACTCTCACTTCAGACGGGCATCCCTATACGCGTATATGTCGCAAACTCGGTTTCCAACCTTTGAATAACTCAAAATGTGTCTTTAGGACAACCTTGGTTGGAACCCGGTTTAATATATACATAGCCGTCTTGAGAGCTTTAACCCATAAAGACTTAGGTAGCTTAGAGCTACTAAGCATACTTCGCACCATGTCCATTAGAGTTAGATTTCTTCTTTTCGCAACACCATTCTGATCAAGCGAGCCTGGCATGGTGTATTGGGCAACTATACCATTGTTTTGAAGAAATTTTGCAAATGGACCAGGTGCTTGTCCATCCTTAGTGTATCTACCATAATACTCACCACCTCTATCAGTTCTCACTATCTTTATTTGCTTACCGCATTGTTTCTCTACTTCAGCCTTGAAAACCTTAAAGGCTTCTAACGCTTCACTTTTATGATGAAACATATAGAGATACATGAACCGTGAGTAATCATCTATGAAAGTGATGAAGTATTTCTGACCTTGCACATCTATATCTGGACAACAGATATCAGGATGGATGATTTCCAATATGGTCGAACTCCTATTGGCACCTTTATTTGACTTGTTAGTCTGCTTGCCCTTAATGCAGTCTACACAAGTATCAAAATCAGTAAAATCCAAGGTATTAAGTACCTCATCATTTACTAATCTTTTAATCCTTTCGATAGAGATATGTCCTAATCTCTGGTGCCACAAAGTAGAGGAATCTTCATTTATAACACAACGTTTAGTACCAGTTTGAATGTGCATAACATTATGAGCGACATTATTTTGTAAGTCAATAGAGTAAAGACCATCACTTAAAACACAATTTCCAACAATTTTAGATTTATAAAATAAACTGAATCCAACATTTGAAAAATTAAAAAAAATACCTCAAGGGTGCAAGTCTTGAAATGGAAATTAAGTTTCTAGAAAAAGCTAAGAATATAAAAAGTCTTTTCTAAAATTAAAACAAAACTACTACTACTAAGCACTAATTCGTAGGTCCCAATAGCTTGTACATGCGACTGTATCTTGTTTCCCGAATAAATGTGTCGCTCAGCTCCCAGTGGTTCCCTCAGGTTTTTTAATCCCTATAAGGAATTTGAGACATAAATTGTAGAACCAGAATCAATCCACCATGTGTTATAATTAACATCAACCATATTTGACTCAAAGCAAACAAGTGAGATTGATTTACCTTTCTTTTCAAGCCAGCCCTTATGCTTGACACAGTCCTTCTTTATGTGTCCATTCTTTTTACAGAAGAAACACGTGAACTCTTTCTTTATGTCAGCTCGGGGTTGCATTTTAGCCTCCCCTTTTGCTTAGCTTGGACTGATCTCTTTCCTTGAGTAACTGTCAGTGCACTCTCTCTCATCTCCAGTACGAGCCTACCCTCTTCTTGATCACACATGGTCAAAAGTTCATCAATAGACCATTTATCCTTATGTGTGTTATAAGAGATCTTAAATGGCCTATATTGAGGTGGAAGAGTGTTCAATGTATAGTGCACCAAGAAAGATTCAGACATTTCAACCTCAAGTGTCGTAAGTCGAGCTGCCAAATCTCGCATCTTATTGATGTGATCACATACACTTTTCACTGTAGTGGGCTTTAGTGATGTGAACTTCATAATTAGGGTGCTGGCTAATGACTTTTGAGAAGTCTAAAACTGTTTCTCTATAGCCGTTAATAGCTCTTTGACATTCTCATAATGCTCAATCGAGCCACGAACATCAGCAGGAACCTTGCTCTTAATGAACATAATACTTAAGTGATTGGGTCGCTCCCACTTTTCATATAGAGCAAGATTAGCCTGATTGCTGGTGTCAGTGATATGTGGCTCAGATTTCCTTATAGCATAGTTAATATCCATACACCCCAATTGAAGAAGAATACCCTCATTCCAGAACTTAAAGTTCTCACTGGTTAATTCAGGGATATCTACTTTATTATCAGACATATTCATAGGTTGTAATGCTGCAAAATAAATTGACATACATGCTTACTATAAATTTGAGGCAAACATAAGTCATAATTTACCAATGCAAATTATGTAAATAATGAATCTAGTGACATAAAAATTACCTGTGGGCTAAATTTTTTATTCGATTAGATCCATTTTATGATAGAATTATTTTCTATCCCTTATATAAAAATTATTAAATTTATTTTCATAATTCATGTGGGTAATTATAAAAACTCATCTAATAATTTTTATCTTAATAAGTTATGTAATGAGATTTAATATCTAAACTTTCCGTATGTAATTTTTAACCTCAGTAATTTTATTTAACTAAAGATGTTGTGGCTAGTCTTTAATTAAATAAAATTATGAAAATCACTTAGCTAGATATTAACCCTAAACTTTATTCAAAGTTGTTGCTAGTTCATTATGCAGCATTTTATGTCTAGTCTTTATGAGATCCTTACCGTAATTTTATTTAATTAAAGTTGTTGTTGCTAATTCTCTATTTAAATAAATTATTCGGATCCCTAGACATATATTCTATAGTTTTATTGCTTAATACTTTATGCAATAAGTCTTAAAGTTTTATGTACCTAATTTTATGTATATAACTAATTACCGGATAAGTTATATAGCATCTCTTAATTTAGGCACATACAAAAATTATTTCTAATATTTATTTTTAATAAACTTATAATAAAATTTATAAATTAGTTTAATAAAATCTTATGATTTTAAAACAAAAGTATGCAACATTATTTTTCTCAAAATTTTAGAATTTAAAGATCAACACGGTATTTTAATTTTGAGAAACATACAAACTTTAAAACGACAAGGCAGAGATTTAACCATGCTCGGATACCAAATGTAAACATAAATCGAGCAAAACGCAACAGAAAGATCGAAATTCATAAATACCTCCAGCCATTGTCAAAACCGTATGCCAAATTGAGATGTGGTTGCATCACCGTCGAGCACGTCGAACCACCGTCGGATGATTAAAACCACTGTGGAAACACCTCGAACAACCGTCAAATATAACGAACACGGCAATACGAAAACTAAAATGTCAAAGCCTTCTAAGCACTCGAGAAACCTCACTAGATGAAATAGAATACTTTTTCATTCTTGGTGCTTAGGGACCTTGTGCCAATGGGTATCTATAGGGGTGATTTCCCATCAAAATCACCGGTTAACTTGAACCATGATTCCACACGTTTACCACAACTAAAAGTGGAACGTGCAACATGGGAAGTTAAACCATACACGTTGCTTTTAGTTGCCACATGCAACATCACGAACCACACTAATGGTTGGTTATCCAACAGTTCGTTCTTACTAGTATACATCATCAAATAGCTACTGCAAAACGAGCAACCGATGCATTTTGCATAATACGTGGTTGAGAATATGAAATCGACCTTATCCTAGCAGAAGCTTGCCTGCCTGATATGGATAAATATGAGCTACTTGTGTCAACAAGGAACATGTCTAGCAACAAGTTCCAACTTAGAACATATTACATCTCATCATGTTTTGTCTCAATATATGCAAAAATGGCGGCGGCAGAGTAACAGGATATCATCAATGGCCTAATTCAGGAGAGTTTGGTTTAAATATGATTACATTACAGTTCGACAATGAAAATAAAGATGGCAAGATGGAGAAATTAAAGCAATAAAACTCTGTTCTTCTGTTTTCCCCTGTTTCTGACCTGTTTATACTTTCAACTGTGGAACTGATAGATTAGATCCAAAGCCCGCAACTTTTCTCCCTTAGGACCAAAACCCTCGACGCCACCCGCGAATCTACCTTCACTAATCCTTTTCTCCTCCGCCACCGCCGTAGGTGAACGCGAAAGCCGCCTCTTTGCCCTCTTATTCATGATAAGGCATGTCCTCGTCCTCTCCTCAACTTTACCAATCGATGTCTTCGAATTTTCATTGGCTTCAGCTTCGTTTCCATCACCCAATTGCATCGGCTCAAGGCCACCTTCATTGGCGGCGCCGGTGGAGGAGGAGAGGGAGTTTTTCGGCACAACGAGAGGCAATGGTTGCTGAAGGGGAATTAGAGATTGGATAGCGAGCAGGAAAGCGGAGAGAGAATGATGAGCCTGATGAAGAGAGGAATAGAAATGGGACAGGTGGGTTTGGTTGGAGTTGTTTTGCCATCTGGGTTGCTTTCTCTAATGAAAATACCACCTCTCGTAATTGCAATACCGCCGCTACCGGTGGCGGTGGCTCAGCCTCATCCTCTGACATGTAGACCTGGCAAATTTGATCGGAGAATCGAATTGAGTTACTCGAATCGAGACTCGAAATCAACTCAAACACGATAACTCAAATTTAATCCGAAACTCGAAATAAATCGAATCGAACCGAAACTGAACTGAATTTCAGTTGAACCGAAAATAGACTCGAATCGATTTTAACCGAACCGATTCACCCGAACCAAAAACAACTCAAACTAAAAGCAACTCAAAATAAAAATATATATTAAAATAAATAAATAAAGATGAGATGTGAATTATTGCACAATACGCCAAAAAACCAAATATACAGGGTATATAAAGTCATATATAGGGTGGAAAAAATTAACTCAGCCTGAAAATCTGACTAAAACTTATTGATCTCCTATTCATATTGACCCGACCCGACCCGAAATCAAATAATCCGAAAATAACAAACCCAAAATTAACTGAATTGAAGTTTTGACCCGATACCCGAACCAAAATCCCTATAGAGCTAAATTAAAATCGAATCAAACTCGAACCGAATAAAATTTAAACCAAATATAATTATACTTAAAATAAACTGAACCTAATGACCTATTTTGCCACCTCTACAGTGACATGACCATATTTCTGTCCATGCTTGTTTTCTCTCCATATTGGCTAACCTATGCTTTTCAGTTGAATGGAAAAGACACGCCCAGGAGTGGACAGAATCTAAACCTTTTTGTGGCCTTTACTTTTTCCTAGTTCATCCCGACAAAAATGGACATGATTCTAGAAGGTTCCATAGTGATTGAGAGAAACCAATCAAGTTCAAGACTATTTGGCCAAACCGTCCAAAATTGATAGTACACTAATTTAATCAATGGGGACTATGACGTGTGTCCTTCTCGGCCTTAAAATTGTTAAAAGCATAGATTTGTATATTACCTTGTAGACCATTGTGTATTTGTGTTGAAAATTGTTAAAAATTTATACTGTGTATTAAAATTTTTTTCTTTTGTTTTTTTATTTAGACGAAGAATCACTTATAAAAAAAATTATAAGAAAAAAAAGAGTTATTCTGCTTTTTCGGTAAGATTTCACTCGGAAAAGATGGTAACTTTTCCTTACAATGATCATATTAGTGAGAATTTGATGGAGAGGAAGTCAACTATTAATCATTCATCCTCTAAAAAGTTTAAAAATACATGTACGATTAATCAAGTGATTAAGATTTAAGCAACTAGATAAAATAATCGCAACCTGTGATGCCCGGTGGAAATTAATGAATTGAAGAAACTGGGGGGCAACGTAAGCATCTGTAATATAAAAAAGAAAATTCGATTGATCAAGGCACTTTTATATAAATATTTTTTTTAATAATTAATTAGAAAAATAACCTCAAAAGTTCGTTTATGTAGGACTAAACTGGCTGTGCGCAAGATGGGAGTTCAAAACTCTGTGTAGAATGGGAGTTCGTTTTATGTGGACTGAGAGAGGTCAATTTTCTAAATAATTAAATTTAAAGATTATTTTTTAATTAATTATTAAAAAGGAAATATTTATATAAAAATGCCATTGAACAAAGCTTATCCAAAAGTAGCAAAGACTAAGACTAAAATATATATTCCATATGAAGCACAGATGTAAAGAGGAGATTATCACCTTATAAAGAAAAAATTATTACATAATATCGGCTCACTACGTCATTTATAATCTCATCCAATGAGATTTTTTCATTTAATGACATGTCGAAAAAAGATAAAGATTTACTTTTAAAAAATATGATAAAAAATTATTATTAAATGAGACACTGAATCAAATCTATCTAATAATTTTTCTTTATAAAGGAATCCAATATATGCTACTATATATATATACCCTTTTTTATCATTGATTCTCTTGGAATTTTGCTGCCAAAACTGATTACCAGGCTACCAGCTACCATGTCAACCGTCTGATAAACTGGGGGTTACAAACTGGACCCCCTTGGTTGCAATTCCAAAGATGAAAGGACAAGCAAATCAGCTTTCTTCTTCCTTCCAGGTCTCGTCACATCATCCATTCATGCCCCCTCAATCTCTTTGACTCCACCCAAATCCTTATAGTTTCCATGTGGTAGGTTTATTTTGCCTTCAGACATGCCTTTTCCCTTGAAATCCTGATCTGGGTCTTTTCTAGTTTCTCTTTTCTCTGCTCAGGTCTTTGTAGTTTCTTTCTATGTCATGTTGTTATAGTTACAGGGATTTGAGGTTGTTTTTCTGGTGTTCCCTTTGTTCTTCACATCCTGCTTTGGTTATTCTGGAGCTGGTTCAAGAAAAAGGAGATGGGTCCAGGCATGAACTTGATCTCAACTGTCATTGCTTTTGTAATGAGTGCTACTTTTATTGTGTTTGTTTGCACAAGAATTATCTGTGGGAGGATCCGAAGGTCCAGGTTTCAGACCCAGTCCGGGATTGATCTTGAACAGGTACATTTCATTCATAAACTGAATATTACTTGATGTTGACATTGCCCTAGAATCAATTAATCTGCAAATTATCAGATCAGATGTTTGATTTGAGCTTTGGGTTTTTCGCCATTTTTTAAAATTTGTTGGCAGCCAGAACAGATTAGAGGCCTTGAACCAGTTGTAGTTGCTGCAATGCCCACCTTGAAGTTCAACAGTGAAGAGTTCAATTACATTGAAGATACACGGTAAGTTTGTAACATCCCAATTATTTTAACCTTCGGATTTTGTAAACTTTGAGATGCTTAATATTATTGACAGTTGAGTTATTTTACCGTTACTTCATTCTAAATTATATAGTTTATTTATACTCAAATGGTTTACTCGAGGGAGAAGTTACAACTGTGATTTTCTGGATCCAAGCTCATCTTCTAGGTTGGGTAAAGGGGTTACAAAATTCCGAGTCATGACTATTTGCTAGGTCTGGATACTATAAGTTCAGAGTCCTTATAAACAATCAAATTCATAATTAGACCGAGAATATATCGCTCGCTTTCGCAAAGAGATGAAATTCATAATTAGAATGGAAGATGGTTGACAATATGGTATGCCACATTTGGTTTGAATGCAGATGCTCCATATGTTTGGGTGAGTACCAGGAAAAAGAAGTACTGAGAATCATGCCTAATTGCGGCCACAATTTCCACCTTTCTTGCATAGACTTGTGGCTAAGGAAACAATCAACATGTCCGGTCTGCCGGTTACCGTTACACGACATTTCTGAAGCAAAACAAATGAGAGCAGCAACGTTTAGGATGCACAGCCACCAGACCTCCCCTAACCATTCTCGGCAGTGACTAAATCGGCAGCCAAGAGCATCCCGAATCGTCTTCTACGGATTCGGAAATGAATACGTGATAGTTTATGAAAAGGAGCAAAGGGTTTGCATATTAGCTTTCTCGTAGGCAACAAAGGTGGCTGCCGGGATTCATCTGTAAACCTTGTTTGTACATAAATTCTTATTCCTTCAGGCTTCAATTGACTGTGGGGTTGCCTAGATTGTTTTTGCAGCCAAACAACGGGATAGTTTTTCGTCAAAATTATATATACATATTGATTGGATTCATTTTGTTGGGTAATTATATCATGGCAGTAGAAACTTTTTGTTTTCACAAGTGCTCTAGTTTTAGGTTTAAAGATCTAGTTTATTATTTATGATTTAGGGGCTTAGATTCAGGGATTGTGATTAGAATTTAGGAGTTATGGTTAAACTTTAGTATTTATAGGTTAAAACCTAAATCTCTAAACTCTAAACCCTAAATTCTAATACTAAACTTTACATTATAACTGCAATCCCTAAATCCTAAACCTATAAACCTAAACCCTAAATTGTATTCCTAAACTCATAAACCTAAACCCTAAATTGTATTCCTAAACCTTAAAACTATGGCACTTGTGGAAACAAAAAGTTTTCGCCGCTAATGCATAGAATATTTTCCCTAAATTCTAATCTCCCAAAATTGTATTCCTAAACCCGTAAACCCTAAATTATATTCCTAAACCCTAAAACTAGAATACTTGTGGAAACAAAAAGTCTTCACCGCCAGCGCATGAAATTTTTTCCCTATCTGACTCTAAAACTACATATCTTTTCATATATTGTTAGTGTAAAAAATTTACACAAATAGGTTTATTTAAATCTTGAATCCTTTGAGTGGTCCCAATGGTAAATAATGATATATTTCATTCAAGTGATTCGGGTTCGAGCACTGTGAAAACGGGGTTTTGGCCCTCTACGAAAATAATAGAAGTTTTAGGGAAAAATGTGTTTTTACGGAGTCGAAAGAGGCGTCACCCGAAGACCAGGATGACGCTCCCAACAGAACACCGTAAATATTTTAAAAATGGTAAATGATGGCAAATGTGGAAAATGGATGGTGGGAAATATGAAAAAAAAGGATGGAGTCGCCACCGGTCACTTTGGTAGGCCGGACACCATTTAAAAAAATGACCAGAGATTCAAAATTTTGGGTTCGGGAGTCGGTTACGCGTGGGGAAGGATTAACACCGCACAACGCCCAAAATTGGTACCGCGTTGATCCGGTGTTGTCATTGTAAGAACAAAAATTCGAATTTAAATTTAAAATTTAATCCCCAAAAAAGCGGTCTAAGGAGAACGTTTCCTTATTTACGAAACCGAGGAAGATGACACATGAATGAGTCAGGATGTCACTTCCTAGCCGGATTCCGAAATAAAATGGAAAACATTCTCTTAAATTGACCGAAAGTTTTAAAAATATATCTGAAATAAAATAAAAATATATAGGTATGATAATATAATAAAATATAATCAACATATACTATATATAAAAAATAAAGAAAAATAATAATGTATATATAGTTCGTAATATGCATAATATAGTAAGGATCAAATAATATACATATAGTGATTACGATAATATAATATGTTAATAGAATAATAAAAAAATAATAATAACATATTAATATATACAAAATGATATATATTATATGTACTATATACATATATTATACGTTAATACATAATACTATATAATATAAAAATATATCGACGAGGAGGCAGGACCGAACGTTGGTAAATTTTGATGCGGAGCTTCTTTTGCAATTTTCTCAAATGCACATGGATCAACGGTTTTGAGTTGCCTTTACAGATAGCCGTTTGCTCTGGGCTAGTTGTACCATTCCCTTGGGTACAATCAGTTTATACCAATTGTGACATTGGACTTTTCAAAGGATTTATTTTCCTTCGACCATTCGTAAAAATGGATTTTTGATGGACATTTGAATTTTCCATTATCTTAAACTTTACCGTGTTTAAGCACGTTGTGCCAACATTTTTGTAGGACTTGTCAAGATAGTTTGATCTAGCTACAACACCGACGAAGAGACAGGATTGAAGAATAGAATGGTTTGACCAAGCTACAACACCTGACGAAGAGGCAAGGTCTGAAATCAATAAGGTTTGATCCAACTACAACACCGACGAAGATGCAGGATCGAAAGTCAGTAGATTTGGTCTAGCTACAAAATCGACGAAGAGGCAAGACCGGAAGTCAGTAAAGGTTGACCCAGCTACGGCACCGACGAAGAGGCAGTGTTTGAAGTCAGTAGGGTTGATCCAGCTACAACACCGACGAAGAGGCAGGATCGAAAGTCAGTAAATTTTGATTCAGCTACAACACCGACGAAGAGGCAAGACCTGAAGTCAGTAAAGGTTTGACCCAACTACAGCACCGACGAAGAGGCAGGGTCTAAAGTTAATAGGGTTGATCCAGCTACAACACCGACGAAGAGGCAGGATCGAAAGTCAGTAAATTTGGTCCAACTACAACACCGACGAAGAGACAAGACCAGAAGTCAATAAAGGTTGACCCAACTACAACACCGACGAAGAGGCGGGGTTTGAAGTCAATAGGGTTGATTCAGCTACAACACCGACGAAGAGACAGGATTATCTCAAATCATGATTTAGAAAATACGAGGCAGGGTCTGAAGTCAGTAGGGTTGATCCAGCTACGACACCAACGAAGAGGTAGGATTGGAAGTCAGTAAATTTGGTCCAGCTACAACATCGACGAAGAGGCAAGACCTGAAGTCAGTAAAGGTTTGACCCAGCTACAGCACCGACGAAGAGGCAGTGTCTAAAGTCAGTAGGGTTGATCCAGCTATAACACCGACGAAAAGGTAGGATTGGAAGTTAGTAAATTAGGTCCAGCTACAACACCAACAAAGACCGGTAATTAAACCATTAAAAATCTGATTTAAATGAATTTAGTGACCCAACTGCAAAGCTCTCAAAAAGTTTAGGGACTAATTGAGTGATTATACAATGTGGCAGGGCAAAAACAGAAACTTTCTTGGGGCGGAGAGACATAGTGTGTAATTTACCCATTTTTTTGATTTAAAATACCAAATTAACCTGATTTCATTCCCCTCTCCTTTATGCTTGAGCCGGCAGCCTCCCAACACAGTCTCCCTTTTTTTTTATATCATAACCAAACCCTAAATGAAAAGCCCCCTTTTTACACTTCAAATCCCGCATTTTCAATCAAGAAAAAAACAAACTTCAATCGCTGCATGTTTTTGTTCGATCAAAAAGCCCTTTCTTTATTATCCGAAAAATCCCTCTTTTTATCTATTCAAACCGATAGAAAAAGCCTTTCCTTTTTATATCCGAAAACCTTCTTTACATTCGGAAAAAAAATTCTATTTTTACATTCGAAAGAAAAACACCCAAAAAACCTTCCCTTCCATTCGAACCTGCATGGGTTTTTATACCCAAAATATATAATAAAAAATAACAATTTGTTTGCAACTTGCTTCTTCCAGATTTGATATGATTTTTTTTGTCTGACAGGAGCGGTGAAGGCGGTGGCCAGCATGTCAATGCGGTTGGCGGCTGCTACAGGGCAAGTGGAGAGACAAAGGGGCTTGTAATTTAATTTGGGTTTTGGCCCAGACTAAAAATAAATACTACAAACACCATGTGTGTACGATGTGTACATCTTATTAAAAGGTTAAAAAAATTAAACAGATACTATCTCGTAATCATAATAACGCATAAATCCCTAAATTAAACACTTAATCTTACTATAGTTTTGCATCAAATACTTTCTCAAGATGTAATCCTTTTAATTGGACATATTGGAAGAGTCAATTTGTATAAAAACATTTAAGTTTTAAAATTTTCGAACTTTTTAGATTTGAATTATTCAAATGTTCAAATCGGAATATCTCAAATTCATATTATTATCATTTCGTATTAGAATTATTTTTGAATTCAAATTGATGAAATTTTATTAAAAATGTGGTTTTGACTTAGACTTGTATAAACCTGCCATTACCAGGCCCAAGTGGCTATTATGGTTGATCTCTTCTTTTAATTATTGCATTAAAAAAAGAAATATAATAGTTAATGAGTTCAGCGAGATCTGAAGCGGCCAGTCATGTATTTTCCCCCGATGACGATGAGTAGAGAAATAATTTTGTATGTTAATTTAATTTTTAAAAAATATATTAAACATTACTTGAAAAAAAATTATTGAATATAAATATATATTTTTATAATAATATGTTGTTTACTAGTATAAAATATGAAAGACTAAAAGTTTAGTTAAAGGATGAGTCTACTACGTGTGTCGAACATCGCTGAACATTATTAATGTTGAACACCGTTGAATACCATTAAATTGATTAATAAAGATTAAAAATCTTAAGGACTCAACATACAATTATAAATTATTTAAAATAAAATTTTAATTGAATTATTTCTTATATGTATATTATATTTTAATTTTTTTAAAATAATTGGATTAAATACTAATTTTAGTTAATTTAAAAATAAAAACCCTAAACTCAAACATCTAAATACTAAAATTAAAAGTTTAAATTCTAAACCCGAAACTCGTCAACATCTATGTGGAGATCTAAAACCAATCTTCAACAAACTGAGGACTCAACTTATTCCCGCAGCTGAAACAGAAGAACTGAATACATGAGGAAAAAGGTCCCAATCAAAACAAATACCTTCCCCCAATTCGAAAAAGTTCTGCAAGATCATGAAACTATCCATAAATATCGCCACAAATTGCTTTCTTCCATTAATATTTCCTTTGCCTTGTCGCATAATGCTCTGACCTAATCAAGGTAACATGAAAACAGAGTTGCTAACAGCTCTACTTTTAGAGTTTTGAGTTTCGGGTTAGTGTTTTATAGTTTATGATTTAGGGTATTTGATCTAATTGACCAAGGTTAGTATTTGATCCTATTATTTGAAAAAAATATGTAATATATATGAAAAATAATTTAATTAAAATTTAATTTTAAATAATTTATAATTATATGTTGAGTCATTGAGATTTTTAATCTTTATTAATCAATTTGATGGTGTTCGACGTTGTTCAGCGTTAGTGGTGTTTAGCGGTGTTCGACGCGCGTTGTAGAATTTTCTTTACTTAAATTATTTTTTTATTGATTTAATTTAATTTTATATGAATTTGTTAATATGTCAATTCAGTATATATGAGATCAATCATGTTTGTAGTTTTCATTTAGGATGAGTCTACCACACACGACGAATATCGCTGAACACCACTAACGTTGAATATCCTGAACACCATTAAATTGATTAATAAAAATTAAAAATTTCAAGGACTCAACGTGTAATTATAAATTATTTAAAATAAAATTTTAATTAAATTATTTACATATATATTATATATTTTTAATTTTTTTTAATAATTGGATCAAATACTAACCTTAGTCAATTTAAAAAATAAAAAACCCTAAATCCTAAACCCTAAACCCTAAAGATTAAAGTCGATGTTTGAATTTAGGGTTTAGGTTTTTAGGTTTCAATTTTAGGGTTTTAGGTTTAGGGTTTTATGGTTTAGGGTTTTAAATTGACTAAGGTTAATATTTGATCCAATTATTTAAAAAAATTTAAAAATTATAATATTTATGAAAAAGATTAATTGAAATTTTATTTTAAATAATTTATAATTATATGTTGAGTCCTTGAGATTTTTAATATTTATTAATCAATTTAATGGTGTTCAGTAATATTCAGCATTAATGATGATCAGTGGTGTTCGTCGAGCGTGATAGAATTTTCCTTTCATTTATCAATCAAACTAAACCAAATCAAACCAATCTTTACTTTTATTTTTTTAAGTAAAAAAAATTCTTGTATCCGATAATGGAAAAATAAATAAATAACTCTACATTTTCGTATATACTTTGTTAATACATTTTTTAAAATTATTGAGAAAAGGAAACTATAATAATAATAATAATAATAATAATAATAATAATAATAATAATAATATAAGTGTATAACTTCCAATAATAATCAATCAACGGGTTCTCACTTCAACTATGATTGATATTATCAATCAACAAATTAATTGGTTATGTGGGATAGCTCACTAGATCATTTAAATAATGTAAATGATTTGAATTTTAACATTTTAAATAAAATAATTAAATTTATAAAACGTTTCATAATAAATTTTTATAATATTTAATCTGAAATAATAAACTGATTGATTGAATATCGATAATTATAAAAGAAAATAATCACCGTGTCTCTTTTGTCCCTTTTTACTTAACTAAAAATTCAAATAAAATAAAAAACCTAGATTATTCTTCTATTTAACATTAGTCGTTGTTGCAACTGAAGGAGCCGCCGTCTTCAATACCCTACCTTGTTAATCCTATGGAAAATTAATTATGCAAAACGGTCTAAGTTATTTAATATATTTTATAAATCCATGAATTTCATTTACATTCAAAAGCAACGTACCTTACTTAACAGTTAACAACGACTATACAATTACTAGCCGATTCCCTAAGTTATACAAAGGTTTTTTATTTACATCCTCGTATGTATTAAAGCTCGAGTTTGTAAACTAACAAGAGTTATGCGTAATGATAATACACATTACTTTCTAAAAACAAATCAGTTTAAATCTTAAAAATAATATTATTGAGATAAAAAGATACAAATCTCGAACATGATTTACAAAATAGACATGTATTGTTCCAAAAAGAATTAAAGTTTGTAAGCTTAATTCTCATACTGCTTTCAATCAGATTCAAGATCTGAATTTTTTTTGTAAGAGAATAACAATAAGTATTATGGTAGCACAATAAAAAGGCATCTATTAATATTAATTTTTTTTATTTTAATTCAAAGTCTAATAAAAAAGTATAAATTAAAAAAAAAAACATTTAGGTCTTTTTTGTTATTATGCCTTATTTTTACAATTTTAACTCATTATCGTACACTGTGTTAGGACGTTCTAAAAATTTATTTTCTCATCTAGATTTCGCAATATCATTTTATTGTATTGAGTCAAGAATTAAGGGGCTTATATAAGGTTAATCGGAAGAAGTTTGGTTCGGCTCTGTTTCTTTCTTTTAATTAGCATAGGATGTGATCAATTGGGGTTGATCCAAGTGGTTAGCAACTTGGTATTGTTTAAGTAGATATCGAGTTTAAGACTTTGTGAATACAAAAAATTTTCGTTGGAAGACTTACCTACAAAATTATGTGTGCGACGCGAATCAGTTCGGATTAGTCAGAGCAAGTTTTAAAAAACCGGATGGACAACCAAATTTTGCATAGGATGGGGTCTTATGTTGATTTCATCGAGAGGTATTCAATTCAATGGTTTTAATCACGCTAACCAACGGTGAAAAACAGACAAAAAGCCACCATGATCTAATTGTACTTAAAGATTAACCCTGCATTAATAAAAACACTCTTAACTTCGGATTCCATGGATTATATGACCCAATATGGTAATTAAAACATTCATATTTAGAACTGTAATAATTGTCAACATCTCTGGTCAAAACTTCATCTTTTTTTTTTGGTAACCAAATAAAGAAACCCCCGAAAGGGCCGAAAGTGAAGGGAGACACACGTGGGAAACGCCATGTGTCAGGATGTGCTAAAATCCACGTGCTAAGAGACAAATCTGGCTAGCTCCTCCCCTGGAGGAATGGAGTTTAAAGGAATCTAAGGCCGCGTTTGGATGAGTAAGGTCTTAATCCAAGGGGCCATGGTTAGGGGATTAAGACGAAAGATTAGTGGAATTAATTAATGTTTTAAGCATGTAATTGAGAGGCAAAGTCTGGTAAGCCAAAATACAACCAACACAAAGGACACGGTACGGAGCTAAGGCCTACGAGGGGTAGCCCCACACTAATCATTCTATTACCAAGTGCTAAATGCCAATGGTTAGCCTCCATTAATTAAACTTAACTTTCCCGACGAATTTTTAAAAATATATATATATATAGGACCGCCCTCTGTTTCTTGTCACTTTTCTAATGTAAATTTCCTATCGTTAAACTGCTTTAATTTCAGTTCATTCACGTCTCATATTAATGTTTTTAAATTACAGAAACGTCAAAACATGGAATTTGTTTATTCTAATGCAATTCTTCGAGGCAATGAAAATAAATAGATATTTTGTAACGGCCAAAAGTATGGTCCTTTTACTCACTAAAATTTAAGATTTATAACCCATTAAGTGGCTCCATCGAGAAAATATGTATGAATTACGAAAAAGTTAAAAATATATATGAACATATATTATTTTATAATTATTTTTAGACTATTAAAAAATTTAGATTCAAGCAATTTATCTGGGCAAAAGATAAGAAAAATTGGTGGGGGCTATGGCCTACAAAATTTTAAAAAATTAGGATTTAATCCCTTAAAATTAAAAAAAAATAACTTGACCCCTCAAAATTTTCAAAAATATATATTAAACCTCAAAATTTATCTGCAAGGTGTGTGTTATCACATGGCTATGAAAAATGAACAGATACTACAATAAGATCACACCAAATGATGATTTTTTCTGTTTAAGCACCGAGATCCGACTTATTGGCCGACTAATCTGTATCAGATTTTGCAGAGGCCCAATAGGGACGACCCTTCTAATTATGTTTTTTTTCCATTAACAACGCCAAGACTTGAATCTCTAACACTGCTTAAGAGACATAATGCTTCATTCCACTAAGAATTTTTTATTAAAGATTTTGATCAAAATTTAAATTAGAAATATTAGATCTCAAATTTTAGTAGATCAAAGTTATAATTTGACCTTTTGTATCTGATGTAAATGGAATTGGTTGCAAGTTGAAGTTGGGGCATCTTTATTTATGCGAAGCCGAAAGTAATTGGCAAGCACATCAGGCAAACAATTGGATATTAAAAAAATGAAGAAAGAAAAGAAGAAAGCTAATAATAGAGATAGGTATAGACTTTACGCTGACATCACTACTTTGGAGCCACCTTATTATATAGATGTATATATATAGTGGCGGATTACTACAATCCATGCCACATGCAATTATTTAACCAGTCTTTAAACAATTAGAACTTGTTCAGGTTTCAATGTTGATGGCAGGACCTGAGACCGCCAAGACCACCACTGTCGTCACCAACACCATACCTCAACCAACCAAACCAATGGCTCGAAGGTTTGTCGGTGTCCGGCAAAGACCGTCGGGACGATGGGTGGCAGAGATCAAGGATTCATCACAACGTGTGAGACTCTGGCTAGGGACTTACGACACCCCTGAAGAAGCTGCCCGTGCTTACGACGAAGCGGCTCGTGCTCTCCGTGGGGAAAATGCTCGAACCAATTTCGCTTCGGTTAACCACGGTTCGACACAGCCGGTGTCCGGTAACTCTCCTTGTGATAATGGCCGGCAACATGGGCTTAGCTTCTCTTCCTTGAAGGCTAAATTGAGCAAAAACCTGCAGAGTATCATGGCTAGGAATGGTGAGAACAAGTCGACGAGAAGTAGAGTGAGTGACCACTTCGCTTTCGCTAACATATTCCACTTTAGAAACTATCAGTACCGGAACACGGCCGTTGACATGAAGAATATTCAAAAAGTGGTGCAACCGAGCATCATTGTGCCACACGTGGGTGATGAGCCGCCACAACCACCACCACCCTTGTCGTGGGACAGCTCCAGCGTTTCGGATTGTAGCAATGAATGGACCGGGTTCCGGCAACACGGGTTGGATTCGGACGGGTCGGACATCGGTGAAGTGAGCTTCGGTCGTGATCACCTTGGATTTGCAGGTGAAATGATGGGGTGGATGGATAGCCCCGACAATAATAATTATAATATTGGTCCGAGATTAACCGATGATCATGATCACGGTTCGAGGAGTAAGAGGTTCAAGGTTTCTTCTTCTGTCGTGGTTCCTCCAACTTTTAGTGGGTCAAACCATAATTAAAAGCTTAATTACTTGGTGTTTTCAGTGATATAAAACATATATGTATAATTGCAAAAAACGACATGGATCATGCAAAACAACCACATATATTTATATTATACCAGATAGGGGATGATTAGTGCCCAAGGCCAACAGAACCCTGTTGTTAAATGGCACTGTACTGAAACAATCATAAACCTTGTAATAAATCCACTTTGCAATGAAAGTTTTCCATCATGTTTTTGCACGGTTAACAGTTTCGGTTAATATTATTAACTTTATATATATTGTGTGATTATATTCAAAATTGATATGGATGTCAAAGTGCAACAGTAAACAAGCATAATGCAAAAAAAAAAAAATACAATATTTGATTGAATAGTTATTTTGGTTTCTTTTTAAGCATTATTAACTTACAAAATGACACATCAATAAATTATTATTTTATATAATCTTATAAAACTATTTTTTGCCTGATGTGTTATTTTATCAAGTCAACACCTTTGTCTATATGACATTGTCATGTCTTTTCAAGCTGTTGACTATTAGTTGACTAATGAATTTCATCCACAGAAAAGTTATTTTGACCCAAAATAAAATGTTAATGGTTAAAATACTCCAAAAAAATATGAGCTAAAGTGACTATCAAGTTAAACGTTAGAGACGTTTTTTGACATTGTACCTAATATATACTAAGCAAAGCTTTATCATTTAAAAAAAAAAAGGAAGCATGATGAAACTTGAAGATCAACCGGAGAACTCCTACGGTTATATTTGATTTTTTTAATGACGTTGTCGTTTTTTACAAATCTTAATTCTAATCCTAATCATATCTAGAAAAGAATGGAAGGGAATCTTTAAGGAAAAGAAAGAGGATACTCCTAGTAGGAGAAAATTTTCTCTACTCGGTGAGTAATTTACCCACTTGAGTTTATTTAATAATCTTATAGAAAACATACATGTTAATTAATACGTTAATTAATGTTTATTTTTTTGTCAATTCAAACATTTCCATTAATGTTTTCAATTATTTTTTTTATTTATATGATACAAATTTTAAGAAATATAATCTTAATTTTTACGTTTATTTAATTTTAAATGATTAAAAATATTTTATTTTCATAGATGATTATATAATTTTATTTTTAATTTTAGACAAAATTATTGTCTAGAAAAAAATAAATCGAATACTCGTACATTTATATACGAAAGGAATTTCTCTACCCTCACTTTCTATCATGTTCATTGTCCTTTTCACGAATTACTGCAACATAGCTTTAACTAATTAGTTTTTTTGCAACATAACTTGAACTAATTAGTTTTTTTATATTATGCCCTATTTACATCTAACAAAATCTAATTTTTATTTTTATTGTACAGTAATTATGAAATCTATAAAATTAAAATGTTTCATATATTATATGTTACTTATAAATTTAGTTCTCAATCTCCAATTTGACAATTTTAAGTCATAGAGTATAATTTAGTTATATTGTCTTGATATTATGAGTCAATTAGAATTTCAAATTTTAAAAAGTACATGAATCGAACTCAATGAGTGGTCTCATTCTCCAATTTGATAAATTTAAGTCATGATTTAGTTATAATGTCTTGGTATTATGAGTGAATTGAAATTTAAAAAATTAAAAAGTATATGAATCGAACCCAATGAGTGGTCTTAGTGACAAGAGAAATTATATTATGCTTATCTTAAGGGACCTGGATTCAAGCAGCTTTGTCTGCAAAATGTATTTGTATTCCTATCAAAATGTTAAAAAGTATGAACATATATACCATCATGTAATCAAACCAATTTTATTTTTTTAAAAATACATGAATCGAAACTACTAAATTTAGAATACATGAACTATTGACTATTTTTTGTTCTAAAAGAACAAAAATAAACTATTTTATCTTAATTTTGAACTATTATATTTCTTCGATGGCTATTATTTGAAGCAAGGTCACACTCGTTGATCCGAAAACTAGCGAAACATGATATTACGACGGGTCAAAATGTTTTTTTAGTTAGCTTAGTTTCTCTTCTTATTATATTAAAAAAATAAAATATTTCATTAAAAATAAAATATAAATTATATTACATTTATAGTTATGAAAATCGTTAATGGGTAAAGATGTATTAATTGCATTGTAGTTATAATCTTAAAAATTATTTATCGATAAAACTTAAAAGGTGTATTAATTGAATTACATTTATTGCTTATTAAAAGATATATTGTATTACATTTATTAGTTAGCAAATCATGTCCCACCTCAGTTGGGTAATCTACCAGTGGGTGGATGTAGCATTTCCCCTCCTAGTAGTAGGAGTGTTCATTGTCGGATATTGCATCGGATCTGGTTTTTTCGGATATCCGATTTTTCGGATCGACGATACAGTGATCCGTATTTGATCCATAAAAAATCGGATATCGGATATCTGATTATTCGAAAATATAATTTGATTTAATTTTTTTTTTTGAATTTGAAGGTCGTATTTATGAAATTTTTGAAATTTCGAATATACCAAACACCAAATTGTTAAATATAACAAGATTCGCATCTATGAAGATTTTGATTTTTTAAATTTTCGGATATAGCAAGCATCAAATTGTTAAATATAACAATATTAATATTCACGAAATTTTGAATTTTCGGATTTTCGAATAATCCGTAACTTAAAATATTGTGATCCGTATCCGATCCGGAAAATTTAAAATCGGATCGGATCAACGGATAATCGGATTGGCTGGATCGGATATTTTTAAACACCCTTATCTAGTAGGCCTAGAATCCATAACTTAAGGGAATATAAAGAAACAAAGACGAATAGCTAGATGTGCTTGCTCTTTAATGACATTGTTGGATAGAAGCATGTTGTATTAACTCTCTCTCTCTTTTCATAAGGGTTTCACATATAATAGAGTAGGCAATGTTCTTTGTTCTGCTTTCTCAAAAACAATGTTTTGGAGTTTGTTCATTTGTTTCCCAAACCCAAAACAAATGCTCGGAGACTCAAAACTTTGTGCTTGTGCTTTTTTTTCTTTCTTACATATGTATCGTTCCATGCGCTTTTACGAAATTGATAATTTGAATTCTTTTAATGAGTGCTGTATGAAACTTCTCAAGATTAAAATGTTTTGGAGGGACATAGTAAAAAAATAAAAATTGTAGATGAAATTAAAATATACAAATTTTTATGGGAGTTAAATTTATCTTTTCAGAATTAAGCTAAACAAACGAGAATAAACAAAATTTTATGCTCGTTTACTAAACGTACGAACACGAATAGAGATGTGTTCAGTTCGTTTATGTTCACGAACAAACTCGTTTATAAGCTTATTTATAGGCTCGTCTATAGGATGAAATGCTTGTGAATGTATCTCAATACTATTTTTATTGTTGCTAAGGATGGTATAGAAATTCATGTTGAAATGTAAGTTTTATTTTATTTATTTATAGTTAATTTAGTTAATATTTCTGAACATATAAATAAATATGATCTCGAATGTATAAACGAACATATTCCTGAATATATAAATGAACACTTAAATGAATATGTTTACGAACACATTTGTGAATACTTAAAGGAACACATTCCAAACACTTAAATAAACATGTTTGTGAAAACTTAAAGAACACGTTCGCAAACAGGTAAACAAACATATTTGCGAACACTTAAACGAACAAGTCCGTAAACACTAAACAAACAAACACGAAAACCTTCAAAAATAAATAAATGAACACGAACACAATATTAAAAATTTAAACGAATACAAACCAAATATGAACACATTTAAAAACAAACAAATAAATACAAATATATTCTTATACATTCAAACCGGTTCATTTACACCGCTACACTGAATAAACGAAGACTCTATTTCTTTGGAAACCCCACCAGCAACTGAAAGACCCACATACCTTCTCCTATTATATTTTATAAAGAGAGAGAGAGGTTTGAAGAAGGTTCGATCTTTTAATCTGATTGTTCATCTCTGCTATAGTTGCATTTATTTCTTCTTTGTCTGGTTCTGGTGTTGCTAAAGCTCGAATATTTTAAACATTAAAAAAAACTTTTTCTTTTTTGAAATCTTGAGCTGCGTTTATCTTCACAGTTACCTCAATTATGATTAGACTTCCATGTTATAGGTTCACACAGAACACTAGTGGTGACTATCTGGTGGTTGTAAATGGTAGAATAGTGTGAATTTCAAGGAAACTCCAAGCAATTTAAGGTATATTTCTTTGAATTTTTGCTCAAGCTAGTGGGGTTGCTCGAAATACACAGCTTTGAATAGGGTCTCTCACCAATGGCCTATCTTCTCTTCCAAGGGAAGTCTCTTCTATGGCTCACAAGTTTGGGGGGTTAAAATGGGGATTGCAGCTAAGAATCTAGCCTTTTGTTTTCGAAGAATGCTCTTTGTAAGGAGCAATTACAGGACACATTGGAGGAAGCAATTGAGTTAGCAGATTTATGTCTAAAGGAGAAGTTTGAGGGAAAACTTAAGATGCAGAGTGATCTTGATGCATTGTCGGGGAAATTGGGTATGAAAAGAGGATGAAAAGAGTGTATTGTTGGTTATGGGACGGAGTAATGTTGCTGCACTTGTCCAGCTGTTAACAGCGACTTCACCTCGTATCCGGAAAAAGGTGGTGACTGTAATATGCTCGCTCGCGGACTCTGGGAGTTGCGAGAGCTGGCTTGTTTCAGAAGGTGTTCTACCGCCTCTCATAAGTCTTGTTGAATCTGGCAGAACGGTTGGCAGAGAGAAGGCAAGATTTCACTGCAGAGATTATCGATGACCGAAGAAACAGCCAGAGCAATTGTTTGGCATGGTGGGGTTCGACCACTAATCGAAATCTGCCAGATTGGAGACTCCGTTTCACAGGCTGCAGTTGCTTGTACGTTAAGCAACATATCAGCTGTTCCCGAGGTTCGACAAATACTAGCCGAGGAAGGAATAATAAAGGTCATGATCAATCTCCTCAATTCCGGAATTCTGTTGGGTTCCAAAGAATATGCTGCAGAGTGCTTGCAGAATCTAACAGCCAGCAATGAGAATCTGAGAAGTTTTGTCATCACCGAAGGTGGAATTTGAGGTCTATTGGTATAACTCGATGGCCCTTTGCCCCAAGAATCTCCAGTTGCAGCCTTGAGGAATTTGGTTGGCTCGGTTTCAACAGAAGTCCTGATGTCACTCGATTTCCTTTCTCGATTCGCTGCATCGGCCATCCGTCGAGTTTGCAGTTCGAGTGAAATGAAAAAACTGGTGGGTGAAGCTGGCTGCATCACTTTTCTAGTTAGAATGCTCGAGGCCAAATCAAACAGTGCGAGAGAGGTAGCTGCTCAAGCCCTATCAAGCCTAGTAACTGTCTCTTATAATTGCAGAGAAGTCAAAAAGGATGATAAAAGTGAGCCGAATCTGGTACATTTGCTTGATCCAAGCCCCCAAAACACTGCAAAGAAGTACGCAGTTTCGTGCCTATCATCCCTCTCATCGAGCAAGAAATGTAAAAAGCTCATGATATCATATGGAGCAATCGGGTATCTCAAGAAGCTTTCAGAGATGGAAATCACCGGTGCCAAGAAGCTACTCGAGAAGTTGGAACGAGGAAAGCTTCGAATTTTGTTCACCCGAAAATAGGATAAAAAATGCTCTCCTTTTACAATGAGATTTCCCCCTTTTTTCTAGTCACCATCTTTACCTGCATGTAACCCTATGTTTCATAGTCTGCATGAAACAAAGTAGTTCATAATGATATGAAAATCTAGGCAATGTTTCTAACTTTAAGATTCCCGTGTTTATGTTTCATCCTTATCGATCAGTTGAATTCTGCTTTCTTGTATTGACATGGATTCTGCAACTGTTGCTTGTAACTCAAGGCAGGTTTTTTTTTCTATTTGATTCCGTTCCGTCTGAGTTTGTTTTCAAGACATATTTTACTTACTTTTCACTTTTTTTCCTAGTTCAGTTTAACATGCTTTGAGGCCATGGGGGGGGGGGGGTATCACTTTTCAGCAGCAAACCAGAGTTCCGACAACTCTTTCGAACATTTAATTCTAGAAAATTTTCAATCAGACAGCAAATCTTGGGAGGTAACAGCAACACCAAACTGCAACCATAACCTGTAAAACTACTGTTAATTATGTTGATTGTGATATTCTTTCACAGTTGGAGTCAATATTAGACAAGGAAATAAGCACACATCCAGGTAAAATGTGCATATTTCCACGTGATGTTGAAGAGCCTTTCAATCCTTGTCGTCAAGAGACGGATAGTCTAGAAGAAGTTCGTCAATGTGATTCGAAATATCCGGTGCCCTCAGGAGTGGACAAATTACCCATGGATGCTTGAGAGAACTGGTGGAACTTGGAAGGAAGGCGTTCTATGCTTCGCAGCAAATACGTATGAAATGATGACGATCAAACGTTGTCAATCCAAGGAACCTGTCAGTCTTCCATGTTATCGATTTTGATTATTGGAAATTCGGCCGCGGTTCACTTGTAATGTGGTCGGTTGCATCCTGATGGGATGATTGGTGGTCCTGTTGAAGTCTACTTGTACGATGCGTCAACTCCACGTCTCCACCGGAGCTACGTAACGGAAGTTATGAATGGCACTGGCAGCAGGGGACCTAGTCTAAATGAAACACATTATCCAGATTGTCTAACATGGGGCTCCTATTAAAGATTCGACCGGGTCAAATGCGTATCTTTTTTTCCAGTTCATCATGCCATACATTGATACTTGGGGACAAAACAATCCAATTAGTACATTCAAACGCCACCAGTTAACAACCTGGCTCAAGCACCATTGCTGCAAAATCTGTTTTGACAAAATTACAGATACTATTTCTCACATAACACAATCCTACGAGAACTACCAAAACAACCTTGATTTTACATGTGGTCGGTATTTACACTTCTTGATTTTCTCATGAACATGCTTTAACCTCTTTCCCTACACTACTGGGGTATATCAATGCAGCATCGACACACAGGCCTCCTTTGGTATGAGTGCAATCGATTTGAGTCAACGAAAATTTGATTTTCGTCGATGCATTAGAGTTCTCAACAACAAAATCTCCGACATGGTAAAGAACCCAGTTCCCTGGACTGTCTAAATGACACCGATGTACGATGTGTTGACCATCCGAAGTTGTTAAACAGAATTGGACCGGTTTTATGTCCCATCCATGGATGTGCTCGGAGTTGCAAACCCGGCGACCGAGTCTCTTCACCGATTTCCCCAGCTGGAGCCTGAAGAATAGGCTATATGTGCCTGCAGGGAATTGAAACTCAAGCTCTCCATCTACTTCAAACCACCATGTTTGTTGAAGGTATGCTACTGTAGGATATCTGCAGCAAAGACCAAATCAAAGGAAAAATGCTATAAACCATGCCCAAACTTATATTAAACATATAAATTGACTCATTTAGAATCTGGAAATGATAAACACACCTAGATTCCTCTGTTGAAATATGACTCCAATATCTCCGATCATCGATCCCGGTGATCGTCAACGCCTTGGACGAAATCGACAAACAAACCCCACCTGTGTTCTTATCTAGCCATATCTCCTGCATATAGCAAAAAGGCAACATTGTTAGATCATTAACCTAAATAAACCACTAAAAATGAGAAAAAGGGAAAATAAATAATGTTTAACCTTGGTGCCACCATCAAAGGGATTAGGCCTGCACAACCTGGCATAAAGTTGTTTCTTCTGCATATTTCTCAAAGCTGTATCCGCTAGCAGTACTTTCTCCATTATGAACTTATAATCGGATGGTAATTTCGATTCCCATATGAAATCAGCCGACGAAGCACTGCAAAACGATCGATTCAGCCGGGCCAATTTGCAAATCTCAGGAGGGTTTAACCGTGCTAAGATCAAGGCAGCGCAGCTCTCAGGTATGTCACCGAGTCTTGGCCTCGACGGAGGACCGTCACCATTCCCTTCAACAGCAGCGCCAGATAAGTTGGCACCCATTAAAGTACCTTCCTTCAACCCGAAAGGTCAAACCCCAGAGTTGTTCTCGAACCAGAGAGACCAAACTAAGAGAATCTGGAAAAGTAGAGATATGAAGTGAAATATGGATCAGAGGTTTTTTTTTTTAAATCTGAGGGGGAAATTGTCTGAAATATGTGTAGAATTGCTGTTTTCGGTTAAGAAGGTGAGACAAGAGGAAGCTTCCGATCTCAACGAGAGTGGATCAGAGATCTTATCCACTTTATGAACATTTAAAGTGACAGTTGTTTCACTTGGTTTGTGAATCCCAGGTTATGTACTTGTACTGATGTCTGTTCCAAATACTTGCATTAACGGCAACTGGATGAGTAATTAATATTGACACCACTATAGTTTTATTTTTTAAATTTAGAAAAATTACATCATGCACGGTTATAACTCAAAAAACTCCTGTGTTAAATAAATAACGCCTTCACCCCGTAATAAATATTACTTAATTTGTGTATAAAATAATACGTCATATTAAATTTTACATCTACCAAACGCACATATAAATGAAAATTTTATAATAGATTTTTATTATATAATACAATACGTCAGTTACAACTCAACCAAACGATGAGTAAATGCTTATAATCGTTTTAATTTAAGGTTTAATAATTTAATTTAGGGGATTATAATTTAAAGGCTATTATTAGAATTTAAGACTTAGAGGTCAAAACATAAATCCCTAACCATATTATTATGAACCTAAACCGTAACTTCTAAACTCTAAATTCTAATAATAAACCTTAAATTCTAACCACAGCCCCTACATTTTAAATCTTTAAACTTAAACCACTAAAAACTAAAACTTAAATTAAATTTTTAAACCCTAAAATTAATGTGTTTACGGAGATTTTTTATTTTCTATATAAAATATCTTTGCCATCAAATTTAAGAGGGATATTCTTTTTTAATTGACTGATTTAAATGTTTTATGTGATAATTACATACGTGTTTGCAATTTAAATGTGTTCTTAAACATGTTTCATGTTAAATTAGTGGCGGATTCAAAAATTTATAAATTGGAGTTCAAAATTCATGGGTGAACAGTGTCACGACGGCGAGTTCACAACCGAAGAAATGAATGGCAGCCTACGATTGGTTTTTTTTTCCCAATATAAATGTGTGAAGGAATGAGAAAAGAGAAGACTAAAAGAGAAAAAATATCATAATATTATTAAAGTCTAAATGGCCCTCAATTGTTTTTCAAATTAAAAATATATTAAAATAAGAGTAATTATTCAACACAGAGGTGGAAATAAAAGGTTTCTATAAGTACCGTAGTTTTAGGGTTTAGGGTTAGATTTTAGGGTTTAAAAGTTATTGGTTTAGGTTTAGTGGTTTTGAATTGATGAGTTGTAGTTAAAATTTACGGATTTAGATTATAATTTAGGGTTTATAGGTTAAAACATAAATCCTTAAACATATTACACTAAACTCTAAACCTTAAATTCTAGCCTTGAGCCCTAAATTCTAATAACCCCTACATTCTAAACCCTAAACATAAACCACTAACCTCTAAACTCTAAATTTTAACCCTAAACTCTAAAATCAAAGCGTTTGTAAAAACATTTTGTTTCCACCACCTGTGTATTGAATATAAATCTTAAAAATAAAATTACAAAAAACTCACCAAATCAAATCACGTGATAATTAATAGAGCAATAAAGTTAATAAAAACCCATTCTTTCATTTAGCTGCCAACCTTTTAAATTTTAATACTTTTTTTATAAAAAAAATGAGTATGCAAAATCTTAAAAAAAAAAAAAAAAACCTCCCTTATACATAATGGGGGTGCAACTCCTACTAGGAGGGCTTAACAGATCCGCCCATATATCAAATTTAAACTGATATTTAATATTTAAGTTAATGACAATAATAACGGAATGGCTCAATTAATATGATGTGCTACGTTAAAGATTCAATTAGAAGATTTTGTTAAAATTTAAATCTAATTGCTTTAGTCAACAATTTTTAGAGTATGTGGTTAAAGCTTTCAGCTGACATCCCCCTCTTTTCTTAGGTCGTGGGTTCAAAACCCAGTAAGATTAAAATTCTCTTTTCTCATCTCCTAGGTAGAAATTGTTCAAAAAAAACTAATTGTGTCAAAAAAAATTAAAACTAATTTAGATCATTGTTTGAAGACACGTGAATCTATTAGCTTTATATATATATATTGAATTGTCTGATGTAATTACAAAATAATATATAGAATTTTAACCTTTTAAAAATGTACACACGTCGTATATACATACGGTTTAAACTTAGATATCTAAAAATAAACTAAGATTATCCAAAAACACAAAACAGGGTCTAAACACAGGACCGGATGTAATTGGTTTGAGAGACGCATGGGACACGCACTTGAATCAATCATCTTGGGTCATTTCTTGTTTATTGAGATGATAGAAGCTTGGATAATCCTTTTGTTGATTATGAACATACGTGTTTTATTAAAAGTGAACAAAACTACGTTTTCTTAAAAAAAAATCATTTACGCCAACTTATCTTTTCGATTTATTTTGAATAAGTGTTTTTTTATTAAATAAAAATATATTATATTTTTATACCGAAATTTAAACTCATACAAGATAAAATAATATAAATATCTTTAGCCAATAAATTAATCGGTGAATCTCTATTATGAATAAACTTTGGTTGTGTTAGGCTAAGACTTAACGAGACTTAATGAATCGTTAGAGGTATTGACAAAAAAGGTCTCAAGTGATTACAATTTCATAACTTTATAACTTAAGAGAATATTATTTTTGAGCAAGCATATTTGCCCGTTTGGCAAAGTTGTTCATCTTTGTTTCCTCATATTTTTTTAGGTCATGGGTTCTATACTCACTGAGAACACCTATTCCTTCCCTATAGTTTCCCTTTACGTCCTCTCTAGGCAAGATTATGTTTAAAATTAAGATTTATATAAAAAAAAAAGACTATTGTTTTCAATTAAGGATATATTCGATTTATTTTATTATTTTCGAAGTCATTTTTACTATTTAAACCAACTATATATGTGGTTTGAGAATATGAAAACCAAAACCCAAAACCAGAAGAAATTATATCATGAGTCATTCCCATCACGTTATTCATGGGACCAAGGGTTGAGTTTGATTGAGCTCGAATTCTTTCAACCGAGTTACTTGCCAAGTGGTGGAGAAGTCAAAATTTGGGTGTATGTGGTGGAAGCAAAAATATAGACAATGAACACAAGAATTTATAGTGGTTCAAGCTTCTAACAAGGTCTACATCCACTACCTTAGCTCCCACTAAGGATTTCCCAAATCCACTAAGATTTCTTCCCCTTTTAACAAGGCTTAGGAGGCAACCTTTACAACCTAGACTCAATTACCAAGTCTAGCATCCAAAGCTTACAACCCAAGCTTTGAGAATCCTCTCAAACAAAAGAAATAAAGCAAACAAGGAATCCTCTCTACAAGGTAAATGTTTGCACTCTTTTAAGCACTCACCCAAACCTAAACATTTGAGCAAATATAACAATTAAGGCTCACAAGTGTTGTCTATACAAAGAATAGGAATTTAAAAGCCCTAAGACAATTTTGGCATCATAATGTTGTTGACAATGGAAGCATTAGTTGTTGTTGAAGCTTGAAGGGTCCTTAAATACTCCCAATTGAGTTTCTAGCCGTTGAAGACCGTTGGGATTGAATTGGAGCCGTTGGGGCTTATTTTTCCCGCAATAAATACAATTCTGCAGCTATCCGTATTGGTACAGCTACTAGCCGTTATGCTCAGTCTTGTTATCCGTATCGAAACACCTTGGGTCGTATCGGTACGCCTTGGTTCGTTTCGGTACTCCATGCAATTCAAATAGTCGTTGGGGTAGTTGAAAACTAGATCGGTACGCGGGTAGGCGTATCAAAATGATCCACTCCGTATTAGTGCGCGCAGGGCGTGACGGTGCGTTTTTTGTTCTTGGAAAAATACATGTAGCTGAAACCCTTAGATCAGATCGATCACGGGTTATACCGTATCGGTACGCATGTGTTGAAAATGCTAGTTTAGCTACTTTAAAATATTTAAAACATTTCCAAAACCTCTCAAAAACTTCTTAAACTTATTTTCAAGTTGTTTGAACTTAAGATCATTTTTGAAATCTTTTCAATTTAGTCCAAAACTATTTTTCAATTATTATATCAAAACATAAATCCTAACAATCTCCCCCTTTTTGATATAATAAAACCAACTTGAAAAATTATTTTTGAAATTCTCCCCATTAGTAAAAATAAAATTTGAATAAGAGATGAATTGTTAAAAATCTTATAAGTTCCCCCTTATTCATTTGAAAAAAATAATTTTTCAAAACATTCTCCCCCTTTTTGTTATATCAAAAATGGTTCAAACTTTAAAGATAAATAACAATGGAGAGTTAAAAAAATTGACAAAAATAAGTTTTGTTCTAAAATTTGGCCCCCTCTTACTCAAGCATCATTCAACTGTTAGTCCAACATGTATGATTAACTAGTTGAATTAAAATAAATAAATCAAATTAAAAAGAACAAAATTCAACTAATTTTACCACACTTGAAACAAAGGGAGGATTTGAAGCCTTCATTCTTCAAGTGTTCTTCCTTGTGTGTATAGAGCTCCCTTTCAATCTTATCACTTGTTGATCAAAGCTCCATCACACCTACAAAAGACAATCATTTGATTTTTAGTATCCAAATTGCTTTGGATCCATAGGCATTAGTAGCACATAATTTAGTCCCCTTAGGAATTCATTTTTCAATTTCATCCTTTTTAGTTGAAGTAATTAGTCCTTTTGGGACCCAAATACTTCTAAAAACTTTTCCATTTAAAAATCTAGGGGCAATAGATTGTCTTTGATAAAAATTTGATTTTCCTAAATTATTTTTCTTTTCAAGCTCTTTGGAAATCAAATCTTTTTCTTTCTTAAGATCATCAAGTTCTTTTTGATGATATTTTTCTAAACTTTGAAGCAAATTTTGTAAATTTAAAGTTTTAAGTTCAAAATCTTTTAATTTTGCTTCAAATTCCAAATTGATTTTTAAAAGTAAATCATTTTCAATTTTTAATTTTGAAATCGTCTTTTTATTTTTCAAAAAAAAAAACCTTGAACTCAAAAACTAATTTGTCACAGGCTTCTTGTAACTCATCAAATGTGTATGAATTTGAATTTGAATAGGATGAGTTAGAAGTTACCTCCCCATTTTGGAAGGCCATATTGCATAAGTGGGCTATCTCATCTTCATCGGTGGAGTCTTCATCACTCCATGTAGCCACATATGCTTTCTTTGATGATGGTCCCTTTATGTTGAAGCGAGGGCAATCGTTTATGGTGTGCCTCGTCTCCTTGCATTTTGAGCACTTTGGGGGATCCACCGTCTTCTTCTTCTTCTTCGATTCATGCTTGGATTCTTCTATATTTCTCTTCATGAATCGAGAAAGTTCTTTGAAGAGATATGCCATCTCTTCATCATCGCTTTCCTCCTCACTTGATTCTTCTTGGTGGCTTGTGGAGGATTGAAGAGCAATGATATTGACATCAACTCCTTACTCTTTGATTATCTTCTCATTCTCCCTCTTCAAGGGTAGAGACATCATATCATGGGTGATAAAAGATCCTACGAGCTCTTCAAGCTTGAGCTTCTTCAAGTCTTTAACTTTAATAATGGCCGTCTTCTTGCTCTTCCATGATTCGGGAAGTGAATAAATCAACTTCCGAACGAGTTTGTCTTCTGAAATCTCATCTCCAAGTCCTTTTAGCTTGTTGACGATCGTGGAGAACCGGCCGAACATACTCTTGATGTCTTCATATGGGTCCATCTTGAAGTTTTCATATTCGAGGTTGAGTAGACCAAGCTTTGTCTCCTTCACCTCATTTGTACCTTCATGGATTGCTTCAAGCCTTTCCCATAATTCCTTGGCACTCTCACAAGAAGATACCTTTGCATACTCACCGGGACCCAATGCACAAAATAAAATGTGTATGGCCTTACAATTAAGCTCCATCTTCTTGCGATCTTCCGCTCTATTCCGCCTTGTTTCGTGGTAGTAACGTCATAGTCCATCTTCAACTATGTCCCAAAGACGGTAGTCTTTGCCTCTCATGAAGAACATCATCCTGTGCTTCCAAAAAGTATAGTTTTTACCGTTGAAAAGAGTGGCTTGTCAATGGATAGCGCCATGGGAGTCGATTGACTTGTTTGTTAGTCGAGCTTGCCGTATCCATAGGTGGTTAAACCCTTTTCGATTGAGCCGCGAGTCTTTCAACTTTCAAAAGTTACTTGCCATTAGCGCCATGGAGTCGATTGACTTGTTTGTGGTGGAGATTGAGTCAATTTTTGGGTGTATGTGGTGGAAGCAAAAAAATATAGACAATGAACACAAGAATTTATAGTGGTTCAAGCTTCTAACAAGGTCTACATCCACTACCTTAGCTCCCACTAAGGATTTCCCAAATCCACTAAGATTTCTTCCCCCTTTTAACAAGGCTTAGGAGGCAACCTTTACAACCTAGACTCAATTACCAAGTCTAGCATCCAAAGCTTACAACCCAAGCTTTGAGAATCCTCTCAAACAAAAAAAAATAAAGCAAACAAGGAATCCTCTCTACAAGGTAAATGTTTGCACTCTTTTAAGCACTCACCCAAACCTAAACATTTGAGCAAATATAACAATTAAGGCTCACAAGTGTTGTCTATACAAAGAATAGGAATTTAAAAGCCCTAAGACAATTTTGGCATCATAATGTTGTTGACAATGGAAGCATTAGTTGTTGTTGAAGCTTGAAGGGTCCTTAAATACTCCCAATTGAGTTTCTAGCCGTTGAAGACCGTTGGGATTGAATTGGAGCCGTTGGGGCTTATTTTTCCCGCAATAAATACAATTCTGCAGCTATCCGTATTGGTACAGCTACTAGCCGTTATGCTCAGTCTTGTTATCCGTATCGAAACACCTTGGGTCGTATCGGTACGCCTTGGTTCGTTTCGGTACTCCATGCAATTCAAATAGTCGTTGGGGTAGTTGAAAACTAGATCGGTACGCGGGTAGGCGTATCAAAATGATCCACTCCGTATTAGTACGCTTAAGGGCGTATCGGTACGTTTTTTGGTTACTGGAAAAATACTGTAGCTGAAACCCTTAGACTGTATCGATACGGGTTATACCGTATCGGTACGCATGTGTTGAAAATGCTAGTTTAGCTACTTTAAAATATTTAAAACATTTCCAAAACCTCTCAAAAACTTCTTAAACTTATTTTCAAGTTGTTTGAACTTAAGATCATTTTTGAAATCTTTTCAATTTAGTCCAAAACTATTTTTCAATTATTATATCAAAACATAAATCCTAACAATCTCCCCCTTTTTGATATAATAAAACCAACTTGAAAAATTATTTTTGAAATTCTCCCCATTAGTAAAAATAAAATTTGAATAAGAGATGAATTGTTAAAAATCTTATAAGTTCCCCCTTATTCATTTGAAAAAAATAATTTTTCAAAACATTCTCCCCCTTTTTGTTATATCAAAAATGGTTCAAACTTTAAAGATAAATAACAATGGAGAGTTAAAAAATTGACAAAAATAAGTTTTGTTCTAAAATTTGGCCCCCTCTTACTCAAGCATCATTCAACTGTTAGTCCAACATGTATGATTAACTAGTTGAATTAAAATAAATAAATCAAATTAAAAAGAACAAAATTCAACTAATTTTACCACACTTGAAACAAAGGGAGGATTTGAAGCCTTCATTCTTCAAGTGTTCTTCCTTGTGTGTATAGAGCTCCTTTCAATCTTATCACTTGTTGATCAAAGCTCCATCACACCTACAAAAGACAATCATTTGATTTTTAGTATCCAAATTGCTTTGGATCCATAGGCATTAGTAGCACATAATTTAGTCCCCTTAGGAATTCATTTTTCAATTTCATCCTTTTTAGTTGAAGTAATTAGTCCTTTTGGGACCCAAATACTTCTAAAAACTTTTCCATTTAAAAATCTAGGGGCAATAGATTGTCTTTGATAAAAATTTGATTTTCCTAAATTATTTTTCTTTTCAAGCTCTTTGGAAATCAAATCTTTTTCTTTCTTAAGATCATCAAGTTCTTTTTGATGATATTTTTCTAAACTTTGAAGCAAATTTTGTAAATTTAAAGTTTTAAGTTCAAAATCTTTTAATTTTGCTTCAAATTCCAAATTGATTTTTAAAAGTAAATCATTTTCAATTTTTAATTTTGAAATCGTCTTTTTATTTTTCAAAAAAAAAAAAACTTGAACTCAAAAACTAATTTGTCACAGGCTTCTTGTAACTCATCAAATGTGTATGAATTTGAATTTGAATAGGATGAGTTAGAAGTTACCTCCCATTTTGGAAGGCCATATTGCATAAGTGGGCTATCTCATCTTCATCGGTGGAGTCTTCATCACTCCATGTAGCCACATATGCTTTCTTTGATGATGGTCCCTTTATGTTGAAGCGAGGGCAATCGTTTATGGTGTGCCTCGTCTCCTTGCATTTTGAGCACTTTGGGGATCCACCGTCTTCTTCTTCTTCTTCGATTCATGCTTGGATTCTTCTATATTTCTCTTCATGAATCGAAAGTTTCTTTGAAGAGATATGCCATCTCTTCATCATCGCTTCCCTCCTCACTTGATTCTTCTTGGTGGCTTGTGGAGGATTGAAGAGCAATGATATTGACATCAACTCCTTACTCTTTGATTATCTTCTCATTCTCCCTCTTCAAGGGTAGAGACATCATATCATGGGTGATAAAAGATCCTACGAGCTCTTCAAGCTTGAGCTTCTTCAAGTCTTTAACTTTAATAATGGCCGTCTTCTTGCTCTTCCATGATTCGGGAAGTGAATAAATCAACTTCCGAACGAGTTTGTCTTCTGAAATCTCATCTCCAAGTCCTTTTAGCTTGTTGACGATCGTGGAGAACCGGCCGAACATACTCTTGATGTCTTCATATGGGTCCATCTTGAAGTTTTCATATTCGAGGTTGAGTAGACCAAGCTTTGTCTCCTTCACCTCATTTGTACCTTCATGGATTGCTTCAAGCCTTTCCCATAATTCCTTGGCACTCTCACAAGAAGATACCTTTGCATACTCACCGGGACCCAATGCACAAAATAAAATGTGTATGGCCTTACAATTAAGCTCCATCTTCTTGCGATCTTCCGCGCTCTATTCCGCCTTGTTTCGTGGTAGCACGTACAGTCCATCTTCAACTATGTCCCAAAGACGGTAGTCTTTGCCTCTCATGAAGAACATCATCCTGTGCTTCCAAAAAGTATAGTTTTTACCGTTGAAGAAGAGTGGCTTGTCAATGGATAGCGCCATGGGAGTCGATTGACTTGTTTGTTAGTCGAGCTTGCCGTATCGCCTCATAGGTGGTTAAACCCTTTCGATTGAGCCTCGCTCTGATACCAATTATTGAGTTTGATTGAGCTCGAATTCTTTCAACCGAGTTACTTGCCAAGTGGTGGAGAAGTCAATTTTGGGGTGTATATAGTGGAAGCAAAAATATAGACAATGAACACAAGAATTTATAGTGGTTCAAGCTTCTAACAAGCTCTACATCCACTACCTTAGCTCCCACTAAGGATTTTCCAAATCCACTAAGATTTTCCCCCCTTTTAACAAGGCTTAGGAGGCAACCTTTACAACCTAGACTCAATTATCAAGTCTAGCATCCAAAGCTTACAACTCAAGCTTTGGGAATCCTCTCAAACAAAAAAAATAAAGCAGACAAGGAATCCTCTCTACAAGGTAAATGTTTGCACTCTTTTAAGCACCCACCTAAACCTAAACACTTGAGCAAATATAACAATTAAGGCTCGTAAGTGTTGTCTATACGAAGAATAGGAATTTAAAAGCCCTAAGACAATTTTGGCATCATAATGTTGTTGACAATGGAAGCATTAGTTGTTGCTGAAGCTTGAAGGGTCCTTAAATACTCCCAATTGAGCTTCTAGCCGTTGGAGACCGTTGGGATTGAATTGGAGCCGTTGGGGCTTATTTTTCTCGCAATAAATGTTGTTCTGCAGCTATCCGTATCGGTCTTGTTATCCGTATCGAAACACCTTGGGCCGTATCGGTACGCAGTATCGGTACGCCTTGTCCGTTTCGGTACGCCCTGCAATTAAAATAGCCATTGGGAAATAGCCGTTGGGGTGGTTGAAAACTAGATCGGTACGCGGGTAGGCGTATCGAAACGATGCACTCTGTATCGGTACGGTTTTTGGTTACTAGAAAAATACTGTAGCTGAAACCCTTGGACCGTATCGATACAGGGTATACCGTATCAGTACGCCTGTGTTGAAAACGTTAGTTTAGCTACTTTAAAACATTTCCAAAACCTCTCAAAAACTTCTTAAACTTATTTTCAAGTTGTTTGGACTTAAGACCATTTTTGAAATCTTTTCAATTTAGTCCAAAACTATTTTTCAATTATTATATCAAAACATAAATCCTAACACCAAGCAATAAAATGCATCTATTTCATTAATTTTTCCATCTCATCTTTTTATCAAGTGAATCTTCACTTGGTAAAAACTATTTTTAAATTTAATTTACAGTAAATATGAGTGAATATTCACTTGGTAAAATGATGAGATAAAAAAATTAATGACATGAATATATTTTATTAGTTAATCTTATAGATGACGTGATGAAAGGACATGTAATATATTTTCTCTGAAACGAAGAAAAAAAAATTGTTTTCACAAAGATGGATGCAGTAGGTTAATCCCTACTTCATTTCTGTCACACTCACTGATTAAACGAATGAAAAAGGCAACAAAGCTAGAGTTCGCTTTTTGGTTTGTTTAATCGGAAAACATAAAATAAAGAAGCAAATAGTTTATTTGGCAAGATGCGATGCATTATTATGTTTCAAAATATTCCCACTGTGTCTTTGTTAAATACAACAAACAACTTGGATGGATTAAACAATTAGCCAGAGCTGCGTGGAACTGAGTCAGCACCGAGTTGAATGGATCAGCCGATCACACCACTTCCTTTATTTACATTATTCATTCAACTTAAAACTATAGCTCGATTGAATGCTGAATTTGATGTTCAATAAATAAATTAAATGCTGAATTCATCATTTTTCTCGGGAATACTTTTTCACTTGCAATCCAATTAACTATGACACAACCATATATCGACAAAACTCTAATTGTTTTGTGAATGAGTAAGGTGAGTAAAATACGTTTCGAAAAATAAAAAAAATTCAACTAGACTTGGTGTAAAAAAAATCTATCATTTTTTTTGTTTTGTTCACCCAATTATTTTTTTATCAAAACCGTCACTAACGTTTCGTTTTGTTATCATTTCGGTAACTGGCCGTTAAAAAATTAACGAAAATGGTGACATGTCATGGGATAATAACACTTTTAGTCCTAAAACTTGTACATTCTATTAATTAAGTTCTAATATAAAATAACTCATCGAATATATGGGTCAAACCCCAAATTTAGCTCCTTACTAACTTTCATTTGTTATTGTATTTTTTTGATCTCTTTTCTTTCTCTCGCAAAGTCGAAGCATATTAGCATTTCAAGGTTAGTGATTTTGGCTTCTCGTGACATGTAGTATTTTTTATTTCATGGGTCTTCAGCTCTAACTTTTTTTCCTGGTTAATCATCTGAATTTAGGGCATGCATCTGTGTGGTTAAGCAAATGGGAGAACCTTGTGGGGATTGTAGAAGCAAGGAAGATGAAATCTTTTGAACCCACTTTCAGTGCATTCATTTCTCTCGATCTCTCCTTAGCGATTTAAATTTGTGCCTTTGTGTAAATTTATTTAAATTTTTTTATTGTAGAAGCTCGTTTGCGTCGATACTTCCTCTTCTCCTTCCTTGATTTGTCTTTTGATTATTTTCCTTTAAATTTTTTTTCTCTAGCGACCAAGCTGCAAATTTGGAGGGACAAAGTTTGTTCTTTCTAGAAAAATTCAGGAATTTGTGCCTTTGTTATTGTTGACAATGGACTTACCTTACATTTTAATAATGTGTGAGACTGCAGGAAATACCAGAAAAGTTTGCAAAGCATATGATGAAAAACTTTCTGAAACTGTGACAGTCAAAGGTCCTAGCAGTATCGATGGGATTTAAGATTGAATGCAGATGATGATACCTTGTTATTTGATGGTGGATGAAAAAATTTTGTAGCCGACCATTCATTGGAAGAGAATGACCTTTTGATCTTCAAGTACAACGGATTGTCCCATTTTTATGTTCAAATATTTGAAGGTTGGAGCACGTGAGAGAAGGTATTTTTTATTTTGTGAAGAAGAAAAAAAAGAGAAGTGTTGTTGAAGAGGAAGAAGAAAGAAAATGAAAAATTTAAGGTTTGACCCATATATTTGATGAGTTATTTTGAATTAGGACCTAATTAATAGAATATATAAATTTTAGGACTAAAAGTGTTATTATCCCATGACGTGTCACCATTTTTATTAATTTTTTAACGGCCAATGACTAAAATGGTAACGAAACAAAACGTTAGTGACTGTTTTGATGGAAAAATTAGTTGGGTGACCAAAATAGGAAAATGTGATAGTTGGGTGACCAGCCGTGTAGTTTACCCAAAATTTAAATACTCTCAATTTTTAGTAATTAGTGGATCAATTTTCCCGTTACAATCATGTCATTTAATTCTACCTTATATATATACACATATATATATAGCGATATGATCCTCTTTACACTATTTAAAACTTGAAAATTTTATACATTTTTAGATCATTGGATGAAGGTAAATGGATGAATGAGATTAACAATAAAAAATGTGAAGAGAAATAATCTTAGTCATTTATTACCTTTATCTAATGGTCCCATGGACAAGGCCGGGATAAAATCATGAGAGGCCAAGATGTTCAACTTTGGAATGATAAGGATCTTAAAAAGTAATTAAACAATAAAAAAATTAAAGAAGAAACAATTTAATTTCACTAATTTTAAAATTAAAAGGTCTTAAAAGCAATTAAACCATAAAATTAAAAGGTCTGAAAAGCAATTAAACAAATTTTGGGAGGGTTAAGGACTTAATTGAAATGATTTCAAAACTATCAATAGCCTAAAATATAATTAAATCATCAAAGTTGGGGGCAATTGCCCCTCCCATCCTGAACATAGTTTCGTCCATGAATGGCCCAATAAAGGTGTAAAACTAATTGAGTTTTACGGTGTAAGTGGATCATAACCCCCTCTCTCTATATATAAATATATATCACATATGAAGAGAGATATATGTGTATTGTATATGGTTATAGAAAGTCAATTAAATTTGAACTATTTTGTACGATACCATTATAAATTTTTACAAGTATATTTGAACAGAAACTCAAACAACTAGACTTGATAAAATTTAAAAAAATTAAAATTATAAAACAAGACATGTAAATTCGACTAACACGAAATATTTTGATTTGACTCGACTAAAAATTTTTTAAAAAAATTATAAAATAGAATTTATAAACTCGAATAACTCAAAATACTTTATCTCGACTGGATCAAACATCAGTACCTAAGAATGATAACGAGACAAGTCTTGAAATTAGAATTGGTTTACCAGGCTACGGAACAAGTTATAGTCCAATACTAGCTTGCTAAAGTCCAAAAAAATAACCAGCCCATTAGACCTCTAATATCTCGCTTGTTCGAGTGATAGCTAAACGGATAAATATACCTGAATTTGTCTTTGAAGTTTAATTTGGTAGTTAAATTTTTTTAGTCCAATTTTGATTTGGTATTTAATTTTTTTTATCAAATTAAGTATTTGAACTTTTATTTAAGTTCAATTTAGTCTTTGAACTCAACTTTATGATTCAAAAAAGTCACTTCCTCTCATTTCTTCTATTTATATTTTCTATTCTTAAATGGATAAAATATTTATTTTATATATTATTTTAAAATCATAAAAAATTAGTAATACCCCTGTAGATACCTTAATAGTCTTAGCCGTAAACGATGGACACTAAACGTTGTGCGTATCAACTCGTATAGTGTTATAACTAACACGTTAAGTATTCCGCCTGGGGAGTACGTTCGCAAGAATGAAACTCAAAGAAATTGACGGGCCCTGCACAAGCGGTGGAGCATGTGATTTAATTCGATGCAAAGCGAAGAACCTTACCAGGACTCGACATGTCGCGAATCCTCTTGAAAGAGAGGATGCATTCGATAACGCAGACATAGGTAGTGTATGGCTGTCGTCAGCTCGTGTCGTAAGATGTTGGATTAAGTCCTGCAACGAGCACAACTCTCGTGTTTAGTTGTCACCGTTGAATTTAGAACTTTGAACAGACTGCCGGTGATAAATCGAAAGAAGGTAAGGATGACGTCAAATGATCATGCCCCTTGACAATTTTACTAAAAAATTAACAAAAATAAATTTTTTTAATTTTTAAAACTTGTTAAAAATATTTTAAAATAAAAAAGTACTTATTAACCAAAACATTTGACTTTAAATAATTTTGAAAAAGAATACTAGAGAACAAAAATTGTTAGCGGTTTAAACGGAGCTGTTACGTCGGCAAACAAGCTCTTAAGGACGTCACGTGACCTCCAATCTCCTTCTCCTCCATCATTGTCGCTGTGAAAATTCAAAATAACTCGCAAGTAGACAAACCCTACCCCTAAAATCTGTGAATCCCATTCCCATTTCCTTCAATCTTCAGTTCTTTTTTTTTTCTTCACAATGGATGGCGAAGAGGACGCTTCAAATCTAATGATGGAGGCCAACGGAACCGGTGGCGTCGACGAAGCGCCGGTGTCATCTACAACGACACGGAAGAACCGGCTAATTATAAGCGACGAACCACTGGACATCGAGGCGTACGCTGGGCTTTACACTGGCCGAACCAAGATCAAGCGACTCATATTCATCGCCAGCCACTGCGATAATCCCGCGATGCAGTTGGAAGCCCTAAGGATGGCTTATGACGAAATCAAAAAGGGAGACAACACGCAGCTTTACCGTGAAGTGGTTCAGAAGATCGAAGGTCGATTGGGTCCCAACTATGACATGGATGCTGCATGGTGCTCTAAGATTGAACTAAAAGCCGAGCAGAGGAAAGAAAAGCTCGAAAGCGAACTCAATTCTTACAGGGTAATTCAGTTTATTATACTGAACTTTTTTTTTGTTTTTAAATTGTTTAGGTAGAGTAACTTTGTTCTTTATTTATTAATTTTCAGACGAATTTAATTAAAGAAAGTATAAGAATGGGATACAATGATTTTGGAGACTTTTACTATGCTCATGGTGCATTGGGTGATGCTTTTAAAAGCTATGTTAGAACTCGCGATTATTGCACCACGTCAAAGCATATTATCCAGATGTGTTTGAATGCAATTCTTGTCAGCATTGAGATGGTTAAATTTAGTAATGTGACTAGCTACGTTAGTAAAGCTGAGCAAACACCTGAGGCACTTGATTCCCCCACTGTTGCTAAACTATGTTGTGCTGCTGGGTTGGCACATTTGGAGGCTAAGAAGTACAAGTTTGCTGCTCGTAAGGTTTGTCTAATTATAACATGTTATTATGGATTATTTTTCTGGTTGCCTTTGGTTGATATTACATGTTATCTTTTATCGGCCAGGCGTATTGAAGTTAATATGCCCAGAATCTGTAGAAGAGAATAGTAGTATATATGATTCATTTGGCTTTTGCATAGGCATATATCCCTGAAAATGGTTGCTTATTCACATTATATGATTGATAGTATTCCATTTTTCATTCCATACCAACTCATTGTCTAGTGACTGGCATTTTAGTTCAAAAGCTTTTCTGTACTATAAGCTGAAATTCAACATGACTGAAGCTTGAGCCTAGTAAGTTTTATAGAACAAGTTCAAACAGTCTACTAGGTATTACGCAGCACACTGCATTCTAGAAGGAAGCCTGAAATCGTTTTTTAGTTCACATTTGTGCTGTAGATTATGTCAGAAAACTTTTGACACATAGCTAAATGATATGAAAAAAATCAGTATAATAGTATTCTTTTGATGGTAATGCAGTAGGTTGTGTGCCTTGAGGGTATACTTAATTTGAGGTTTTCTTGACAGCTTTATAAGGTTGAGGGTTTCTTTGATCGGTCAGCTTGCACTGATAATTGTTATACTTTTGATATTGTAACAGGGGGGGGGGGTCTGAGATTAGTTGTATTTTGAGCAATTATCATTTCATTGTGGGATTGCTTTTCTGTGAATGCAGTTTTTGGAAGTGGGTCCAGAATTAGGGAATTCATACAGTGAGGTTATTGTTCCTCAAGATGTTGCTACTTATGGTGGGCTTTGCGCACTTGCAAGCTTTGATCGAACTGAGCTAAAGGCATCTATTCTGTCTCTACTTTTCCCTGCCGCTCCTTCATTTTCCATCCATGTCTTACATTATTTAATAGATTTCTTAGTAATTGAATGCTTTTACTTTTCAGAACAAAGTTATAGACAATATCAACTTCCGGGATTTCTTGGAGTTGGTACCTGAAGTAAGGGAGCTTATTAATGATTTTTACTCAAGGTATTTCATCTTCATGTTTTAGGCTTAGTTCGTCATTGTTGTTGGGTTCAGTGTTTAAAAAGGCGCTTCTGAGGCGCGCCTAGGCGCTAAGGCGAGGGTAAAACGCCTAATTGGGTTTAGACGAGGCGACTTCAATGAGGCGCACCAGGGAGACCACACACAAATAACATTAATCAAATGAAGTTAAAATTAACTTAGTCGAGTTATTGTGTAATTTGAACTTAAAGCATAACACATGATATATACAAATATTAATTAAATTGGATCGAATTTAAATTCAAATTAATTTGGTTGAGTTTTAAAACTTGAACTAAATTTAATTGTTTTGATACAATATTGCGTATTTGAGTTAATTTAAGTTCAAAATCTTGAATTAATTTATTTCTATCATGATTTTATTTATGGATAATTATTTGATGCACTGCTAGTTTCCACTAGTGTCTTAGTTTCCGTGTTTAGGGACTCGATTTAGGGTTTAGGTTTAGTAGTTTAGAGTTTAGTCATTGTGAATAGAATTTTGGGTTTAAGGTTAAAATTTAGTGTTTATAGGTTAAAACCTAAATCCTCAATATATTACCCTAAACCTTAACC